>CP135561.1:8443098-8458852 GCA_032401905.1 Swietenia macrophylla | reverse complement strand
TATTTTTTTTATTTATGTGAAGATAAAACGGACAACTCTAGAAATAAAAAACTCATTCTTAACCTTCCTTTAGAATTAAATTATACTTCTTAGTACGTGGGTCCCACAAATTTGATTCTCAGTTTAATCATTATTCTAGCAAATAAATATTTGATACGGATTTCATATTAATATGCACACCCTAAGTCTAAATTTGTTACATTTCCAATTTAGTGCATTGTCACAACAGACTATCAACTAAAATACACAATGATGGATTTATCCATTCTAATGATTTACTAAGCAAATGATAAATTTGGAAGGGAAATAATTGAAAAGATGTTGTGATGCTAATTTATGAGTATTTGAGTACTAACATGTTTATTGATGTGATGAACTATTTGAGTATTTATAGAATGCCTTAATGATTGGTAGAAACAAGGAATCATGGAGTCAAATTGACCACGAGTAGGAGTGATATCTAAACCACGTGCATAATTTGTGCTAGACATTTTGGGTTTTAACATGATATTTATGAACCTCCTCCATAATGAGATCAATTTTAAATGGGGTCTACGTTACGATAATATCTCTATTTAACTATTATTATAACGTGATATTTATTAATTAAATTATAATTTTTTATAAAATTTAAAATAATTTATTATATTATTTTAAATTTTTTATTATTTGAGATAGTAAAATTGAAAATTAGCTAAAGAGAATTTAAGCCCAATATTGATAAAAAGGCTACATTCGATTAGATATTAAAGTCTACAACTAGCTGGGCTTAATTAACGGGCCAATGGGCTGATGACAGGCCCAAATTATCATCCAACTAGGTGAATTGCCTGCCAATTTACCTTAGCATAAGAGCTCACAAATTTTTTGTTTTATTATATTTATTTTTTTGCAAAAGTGTTTCCAGGTGTCCAATGGGTTAGACCGGCTCGGCGTTTAAACAGTGAAATTGAATGGATGAAATTGTCTGGATCCAATGTGCCAATGGGCCCCCTCCATTATCATTCACGTGCACTCTTAGTTGAATCAAAAGTTCGTTGATGTATTTTTTGTTTTCGTTTCGACTACGACACCGGATTGATAGATCTCCTACTGTTGAAATATCGGTACTAAATAAAATAACATTCCCCAATGGCGCGTGGGCATGGGCATGGCGCCATTTATTGTGCTTTCATTCAAATAAAAGTAACAGCCCAAACACAGATAATCCGCCACGTCACCGAAAATCGGATGATTTGCACGAAAACAAAGACCTTGCCGTGCTGGATTAGAGCTCCCAAATTTAAATTTGCAAAACAAAACTACAGTAAGCAGATCTCCCCGGACATTCCTTCCTCTAGTCCCCGTTTCAACAAATAAGAAGAATACTGGAAAAAGAAAAATGAGTCTATCTTTAACAATGCCGGCCACTGATACAGACTTCGATCTCAGAGTAAGCTTCGTTATCTCTTTGCTTTCGCACCACGCATTTCAGTTTTCAGTTTCTCATTTTCTCTTGCTTCTTCTTGTTAGGAGTCGCCGACTCAGCCTTCGTCCTTCACCGGGTGAGTTATTTATGTTTCTTCTCTTTATGCATTTGAAATGTGCGAGTATGTGGAAATGTTTATTGTTTAAGGTTTTAGAGAATACACATTTGCCGATGTGGGAAACCTGGAGCACTGTGCCAAGTACTTGAACCAGACTCTTGTTACCTTCGGATTCCCGGCTTCTCTCGATCTCTTTGACAATGATCCGGTGCGTTTTTGTTTCTTGTCTGGATTTCTTTTTTTGGTAGCTTATGTTTTTGTCATGATGTGAGGTCTAGCTTGATTATTTTGTTTTGTTTTATTTTATTTTATTTTGTTGTTTGGGGTAGGTCTCGATTGCGAGGACTTGCAATTGTCTATACTCTTTGCTACAGCAGAGGCAGCGTGCTGTTGAATTTAGAGAGTCCGCTAATGATCAGAGACAGAGGTAGTTTATGTATTTGATTTCTGGACTTCAATTTGTGCTTCTTTAGTAAGATTATGATCTGGAAATTCTTTGAATTTGTTTGATTAACTAGTTTTAATTGGGGGAAGTACTAGTAGATTAAGCTGCTGTTGAATTTGTCAAGTACTGGAATTCAATGATTTGTTTTCTTTTGTAATTTTGTGCTTGTTTTATGAAAAAAAAAGGTTTCAAGATCTGCAAATTTGTTCACTTTAGCAAATGAAGATTGAGTTGTATATTTTATTTTCATATTATAGACTATTGTCAGACATATCAAGATTAGAGGCCAAAGTTGAGAGGCTTGAGGCACAGTTGCAAGCCAAAGACAGGGAGATAGCAACAATTACCAGAACGGTGAGGGACATTGTAGTTTCATAAGAGTGAAAACAACGTTGGCTTGATAAATCCATTGTACTTAAAAGAGATTTGGTATAATTAGGAAGCCAAAGCTACAGCTGCTTTTAAGGCCCAAATTGAAAAACTACAGCAGGAACGAGATGAGTTTCAAAGGATGGTCATTGGTAATCAGGTAAGGATAATTTGACTGATGAGGCCTTTCTTTGTCTGCAGCATATTTTTTTGGTTTAATTCAGTTTTTGAGAAGTCTTAATTTGATTTTTTGATGCTGCAACAGCAAGTGAGGACTCAGCAAATACATGAGATGAAGAAAAAGGAAAAGGAATACATAAAGTTGCAGGTTAGATCTAATCTTCAATGGGTTCAAACTTTTGAAGTTGTTAATTAAGCTTGCACATTAGGATTACTGGACATGAAAAGTATGAGTGGACAAGATAATTGAAAGAGGATTTGGGATTGATTATTTTTTACGTGCAGGAGAGGTTGAACCAAGTATTGATGGAGAAAAAGAAGGAATCTAGATCAGGCATGGAAATCATGAATCTACTGCAGGTATTGAGTAATATGACTGGATAATTATGATTTTATTTTTCATTTTGATGAGTTTGCGTGAATGTGTGAACAGAAAGAAGGGCGGCAACGTGGGACATGGAATGGGAAGAAGACTGATAATGATTTCTATAAAAAGATTGTATGCATGATAAATGAATTACTTTAGAGTTTTTGCACTCAATGGTGAACATATAATTGACTACACGATATTGGCAGGTGGATGCTTATGAGGCAAAAAATCAAGAATTGATGGCAGAGAATGCTGACTTAAGGGCATTATTACGTTCAATGCAGGTTCTAATTAAACATTCTATCGCTGTTATCATTAAGATATTTGTGGTCTCTAAGCCTCTACTTTGTGTTGTTGTGTACTATATATAATACAGTTGCATTGAACAACATTTTTAGTTTTGATGTGGACAATGACATATTGTGCACTATTCTTCTTTAACAGAATGATAGAATCTAATTTTGATAAGATGGTGCATTGTAGTTTACTGGTAACTGTAAATAAAGGTATGAATGCTTGGCTTTTAGTTTAACTGTGACTGAACTTGGTAGATTTCCTTTAGATTAAGGAATTACTCATTGACCACAAGGGTAAAGAACGAACTTATTAAGTGTAGGCTTGAAAATTTTCTGGAGTAGCATTGAGCTGCATCAGAACAGGTCCACGAGATATTTTCATCAGAATTCTAGATTTCCAATTGAACAATTTCTCATGCTAAATATGATAGTCACATGAATTCATTTGGTACATTTGAAATTTATGATGCTATTAGTCATACGTTCTACTTGCTGCAGTTGTATTAGTTGTCTCAAGCCCGTCAATATAGATTGCTTAGGAGTACATCATGTTATCGGCTGTGTGTTTCAATTATATAAAAGTGTGCTTCCTCCAATGATATTGGTTAACTGTTAATAGTTCATGGCCGTGCTCCCATTGTTTTTTTTTTCCGCATTTTGTCTTTGTTATTTTCAAAATAAACTATTAATTATACATTAATTGCTAGGACTTCTTTCCTTTGAATTTCTAAATCAAGCAGCATTTGGGTACCTAAGTTGTCTGTGAGTTATAACCTAAAGTTTGAATTAATCTGAGTTCATTTGAAATCTGAATAAACTTGATCATATAAGCATAAATAGTTTGTTTTTTTATATTTCTCAATATCTGAAAGTATACATTTAAGTTTTTATGTTCTTACAAATCATAAACGTTTGAAAACTGAGACAATTTATACTTTACATGCTTGAAAATCTTGAAAACCAATGGGTTGACAAAATCTATGCTGAAGTTGTTGTTTTGATAATAAAAGGAATTAAATTTGCGTACTGAGCATGTGGCTAAACATTTACTTTTGGCATACGAAAATGTGAATGTGTTAGGCAATGGATATATGATATCCCCTTTATGATAATGTAACATAAGCAAACACATTTTTTGGGCTAACCTAGATATGGTCCTATTCTTAGCTATGAAATGTATCCGGTGACTTGAAGCCATGCTTTTGCACTTGTTTAGATAAAGACAATTAGCATTACCAGACTATTGTATTATGAAAGATGAACTCATTTTTGTTTGTGTTTGTTGTGCGACCAGCTCTGTGTTGTACATGCAAGGGCTGTGGCCATTTTCCATTTTCCTTTAACTTTTATATTGCTTGTTAAGGGTAATCATGTCAGATAAAGTCACCATGCTGAGCACCAGTAAGTTTTTTCATATCATCTTGAGGTAGCTATTTTGAGGAATTGTAAATCAGGGAAGCAACTTGCAGTTTTCAACTGTTAATTTTCTGCAAATATGTTATTTCAGAGATCCAAACAAGAGCAATTTTGTCAATTCAATCTTTATTAGTTACAACTCACCTGTTTAAGTACATGAATGTGCAAATCCGCACTTTTATATTTTTTCTTCTTGTGAAGATTCTGATGCTTTCCAAATGGAATTTCTTTGTAGTTTAGCTTTTCTTTTCTTTTTTTCTTTTTAACATTATTGAACTTTTGATATTTATACAGTTTAATACTTCTATCCGTAGCTTTATGAGTAAGAAAATTTCATTTTCGTTTATGTGGCAATGCATTATGACTTTAACAGGCATGGCTCCATTGCAGGTGGATATGCGTGGTTTCTTGAATGCTCCAAATGGGTCATCCAAGCAATCTATGACTGCCAACGAAAGACTTGAAGCCGATGCTTCACAGTCTCCATTGGGTGGAAGGACTGTATGGTGGCTTCCTTTTATTGCAGATTTGTTTATTTATCGCTGATTAAATGTTGTAAACTTCAATGGTTTTCATTTACAGGATGTCTTTGACTTGCCTTTCCACATGGCTAGAGATCAAATAGAAGAAAGTCTTCGAAACAAGGTGGCTTCCATAAAGGTAAATATCTTCAATATTATCTGCCATTGTTCATCTAATGGGTCTTGTTGATGACGTGGTTTTTGTTGATTCCCCTTAAACTTGAAGGAGCGGATGGTTCAGTTACAAGATGCACAGAAAGGAGCAGAAGTTACTTCTGAAGCAACTGAGAGAGAGCTTGAACTCGAAGCTCAACTTGTTGAGGCGAGGAGCATAATTCAAGAGCAGGTACTCTACTTCTCTGTTGGAGGCTAGGGTGATTCATAGTTTTTTGATTCATGTTTGATTGTCTTTTAGCTATTTAATTGGATTTAAGTTATCTTTTGGTGGCTAATATTGACCCCCAAAAAGAAAGGTGACTACAGCTAGTCCAATAGTCACTGAGCTGAGCTGTAAAATTTAGATACGGATCTAAGCTTACAAATAAGGGGCTCTCCTCATGACAATAGCATTAAGCAAAATGCAATGGCATGAATAGTATTTCTAGTGAAACTTATCAGTGATTTAATGTAGGTGTATCTGCTTTGTCTGTGTACTCTTTGAATTTGTTAAAGCCAAGAACTATTATTTTGGTTGTCATTGTTGCATTCTGTCATCCACTTTTCAAGAATTATGTCCGATATCCATAAAATTCTTAGCAAGTATGCAGTCTTTAATGAAATTTAAAACCATGTTTCTTTGTTAGTTGTTGAGCTATGCAATTTGAGGAACCATGTGAACTTTTAATATATTGTGATATCCTATGTATTTTTTAACTTTATGGTTCTTTCTTTACTGGTGTAGAGATAAGTAAAATCTATTCTTGGGTGTTATTGCAGGCATCCATAATGTCAAAACATCTAGCTAAGTCTGAAAGGCCAAGGTATTCCACATGCATACTGTGTCTTTTACTGGAGTACATTTACGTGCTTACATATATGCGTGAAGTAGTCTGAATACCCATTTTAATTCTAACAGGGAATCAATCATTTCATCATCAGCTGAGGTATAAAAATAGACAATGTTCGTGAGGCCTTTATCCACCGTAATTATCTCTTCTTGCTGTTCAGAGTTTATAATGAATCTGAAATTAGGAATTTGATTTATGAAACTGGAGTTTTGCCTTCTATATATTCCTTGTTTTGATTTATTTGCTTATTTATCATTTCTCTTCCTTTTGCACACAAGCACATGAACAGTGTATTTTTATACAAATTTAATTCAAAAACTTTTTTGTGCCGCCCTTAACTAAATGTCCAACAGTTTTATGAGGCTGTTACCTATGGAAGTATCTTATGTAAGAGAGAAAAAATAGAAAGAGGTGAATAAATATTCACATCAACTGACATAATAAATAAACTTTGTGTTTCCAAATATGAAGTTTCTTTCACATTGTTTGTGGGGTTTGTCTTAATATGCCTTGTAAATGTTCAGGGGGTATGAAGTTAAGAAGCTTGATGGTACTATAAAGTTTCTGCCCCAAGACTCTTTGATTTTGGCCATAATTCAAGATGGATGGCGGCGAGCAAGCGTGTAAACCTCTGTTTACCTGCTCCTAACCAGAGTATGTAGTAGTCTGATACCTTCGCATCACTGGAAAACTATGATAGCATGCCCTTTAGCTGTAATGTTAGTGTAATTTGTAATTTAGTATCAGAAACTCGTATGTATGCTCCAGTTGTGCTTAGTGAGATTTCTTCAATCCTAAATGTGTCATTATGCTAAAGAATTCTCCTTCTGTCTATATATATAATCTAAAGTTGCTATGGATTTAGAATATTTGTTATATTTTCATAAGAAAAAGCACTTCTGAATTTGACAATTAAAATATAAAAATAATATTATTAACTTATGCCTTTCAAACACTAACCAATGTTGAGATTACATATATAAAACTTTTATAAAGACTAAATAAATTAATAAAAAATAGATATATAGCATTAAAATAATATTATATTAATTTATATATAAAAATTTATATATTTGTATGTGCAATATTATATTTTTTTTATAGTATCAAATACATTTTTGATAAATTTTTAATTTTTAAATAATTAGTGTAAAAAAATTATTTTAATATTGTATGCAATAACGAGACCAATTTCTTTCAAAATAATATGGTTAACCTCCCTCTTAATCCTATCCATGTTCTCTCATTAATGTAATGATTCTCCACTTTATTGTTAGTGAAAATCACATGAACAAGAAGAAGAATAAGACCTCAAAAAGTCAAATAGAAATGAATTCATTGAACCAATCTTAAAATATGAGAAAGAAACTCCAATTTGCAACCGCCATGGCTGCAGCCAGAAATTTGATGGCATGTTACAACTAAATTGGGGGGCATTCTTATCATCATAGCAAGAAGTGTAGGGGCAAATTCGAGATTTCACTTCATCAGGCAACAAATTGTCTGATGACAAGTGGCCAATTACTTTTAAAAAAACACCAAGAGGTAACTAGCAAGCAAGCAAGGAGATGGGCATAGCTTTAGTGTTTGGTAATTTGCACATGCAATTGAAACCGCCTAACACATCTAAACAAGTCAAATTTTAACGTAACCTTGAGAACAAAGATAAATGTTCCTACTTTTGTTTCTCTGGTTTGCTTGCCTGTGTCGAAAGAATTAAAGACACTCAAAGGAGAAGTAAAAATTTTCATGTAAGAAGAAATAATAAGATTCAAGTCCCCAAATGTTTATTATTTCTCACATAAGAACATAGTTTAACCATTTGTATCAAATGGGTCCCTAACTACTAACTACTAATTTGTAGCTAGCGATCCTTATTATTGACTCCTGTTAAAAATTACTAAATTACCTTGGATATATAATGACTAAATTACCTTAGATACATGTTGTTAGTCAAAATTCAAAAATGAATGCATTACTTAGTTATTTTAATTAAAAAAATAAAAACTTATTAAATGTCGATATTATTTCTTTACTAGTTAAAAAGATCATTTAATTGTTTAATTGTCAATAGATAAGAGCTTTTGAAAAATAAAAAGTTATTTTGTTTGACCATGTCAAAATTTTAGATGTGAAAGTGAAGATTTTTGAATTTTTTTAAAATATTAAATTATCTAAAATTATATTATTTTAAAGATTTTATTTCATTTCTTATAATATAACTCTTAAAAACTTATTTGCTAAAGTAATTTACACAATTTTTACTAAATAATATATTTAACGACTAAACAGTCAATACACACACACACACACACACATTTGCTAAAAGCTCTTCTAATCATTCCAACAAGCTCTATTTGAAAACTTACACCAAATGGACCCTAAATACAAATGAGCAATCTGTGCTTTGTTTGAACAAAAGATAAAACGTCAGGACTCGAATGTTATTATTCAGATGTAAAATGGAAAAAGGAAAACAATTAAGTCAAACTATAATTGGTACTTAAGTTGTCAAATAAAGGGATCATGCACCCTAAATCTCCATCATTCGGCCGTAAATCCGGAGAATGGACTCCTCTATATATACACTACTTCAATGATCAACTTGAACACATAATCTGTAGATCATAACAATCATTTCTTCGTTTTCTCAGAAAAATTAGCAACAGAAACTGCCAAAACCAAGTAGTTTTCTTCAGTGGAAAAAAAAAAATGGATCACAGCCATCACAGAAAGGTTTCGTTACTCGAAGGAGAAGAATTTTTCTTCAACAAAGTTCTGTCCAGAGATTCTTCTGTGGGATGCTCTTCTCGCATATTTTACAACAGAAGCGCTGAAGGGGTTCCCTTTAAATGGGAAATAAAGCCGGGAGCGCCGAAAGATCAGCCGAAGGAAGACATTATCCCGCCGCTCAGTCCCCCACCGGCTGTGCTCGGTCTAGGGTTACCCAAGCCATGCATCAACATCGAAGATCCTAAGGCTTCGATGAGATCGAAATTCATGTTCTGGAAGATAAACAAGAAAAACCAGGGAATCAAACACTTTCATACTGGGTTCAAGGAAAGTGACGTAAATGATTTAGGCTCTGAAAAGTTTGTGAGCTTTGAGTTTTACAGTTCTGACGGCGAACAATTTATGGCGTCGCCGCGAAATTCAAGCTCTTCTTCGTCGTCGTCGTTCTCTTTATCGAATGCTCTTTCTGTGCAGTCGTCGAGAATGCAAAGTCCAGCTAGGGAAAACATAAATGGGTTTTATGGTTGCAGTCCTTGGAATATTACTTCAACTCTTGCTCGTGTTGGGAGGAGAAGTTGATGCATGTCAAGTTTGTTCAAGAATTATACGTGTAGATTGGCTTTCGATTTTTTTGTTGTGTTTCGTAACATTAATATTCTATGTAACATAAATTAGCAAACATACATTCATACGTACTCATAAGTATGTGTGTATGTATGTAGGTATATAGTTTCATTGATGCTTATTTGATGAAGCTATTTGGTAGTAATTGGGTAGTTCAGCAAGCTTATGTGAGCACATATTTATACTGTAATTTGATTAGTTATGGGTTCAAAATGACATCTTTACTAACGTTGAAACTCGAAAGCAAAGTTAGGCAAGAATGAAAGCTAAATCATCTTCCAATGGATTGTCTTTTGGGTTTTTCATTCTTTGTTTGAAATATGTTTTCTTCATGGAAAATGGTCATTTCGTTTATTTTGATGGGAATACTTTTATAAATTGGAAGCCAAATTGGATTCAATCACGCCTTGTGTTCATTTTAGAATGAAGGGTATTTTTGTCCAAAAATCAGTCATTTGGTTAGTTAGGTAAAAAAACAACATAATTATTTACGTTAGTTCCATTGCAAAAATGGTCAATTTGAAAAAAATTTCGAAAATAAAATCCACTTTATCTGGAAAGTGGATGCCCCATTACCTAACTTAAAGAACAATATGCCCATAAATTGAGCATTCGAGCAACCAAAATATTCATTTAAAAGAATGAATTAATCACATAAAATGGAGTTACAAAAATGAATGTGCATAAAAAAATGTGTAAACCGTTGTACATCAAACACATTTTTCTTAACTAGGAAGTGGGTATCAATCAAAGATTTCTTTTGGTCAATATAAAATTTGGTATTGTTATAATTACTTCCCATAAATACCCAAGTAGAATATTTATATGATATGTTGTACTTACCAACTATGAAAAAATAACCACTCTATAGATTTATTATTTCCTTGATGCAATTTGCTTGTAACCCAGAACAAATATACATAGCAATTAGCAAAAGAGAGAAAATGGACAAACCAGATTCTTCTGTGCTGCAAGGTGATGAGAAATTCTTGAGAAAAATTCTTTCAAGAGATTCTTCGGTGGGCCGTGTTTCTCAACACTACTGGAGCATCGGAGAGGTTCCTTTTCAATGGGAGACGATTCCCGGAACTCCGCGGAACAATCTGTCGAGGGGAAATACTGCTAAAGAATTTGATGTGGCAGAAGAAGAAAAGATTAATATCATACCAGTCAGGCCACCGCCGGTTGTGGAAAGCAGCAGCATGCCGAAGCCGCAGATACCATGGAATAACGGTAAGTCAAACCTGCCTAATTCATGCTTTTGGGGGAAGAATCTATGGAAGAGAAGCAAGAAAATCCACCAAGAAAAAAAGCATCACGTCCATGCACGTGGAAATAGACTAGTGTTTGACAACTTTGAAAGTTTCAAGTTTTCGAATGCCGAGGCTGATTTCAGGCCATTCACGAGTAACTCAAGCCATTCATCGTCATTATCGTTCCCTGATTCTGCCGATGATCATGGTGCTGTTCAGTCATCATCATACCTTAAAGGCCTGGCTCGGAAGATTGTGAACTGGAAATTTTAGCTACAATTTACATGCCCTATTCATCGTTGAATATATCATATATCTTTTGCTTCATTGATCTATTGCGTATGATGTATAAGAAACTTTGTAATTACATTGATAGTATGTGTTCTTACATGCTATTATCTATAAAAGCCCTAGCAAAAATGTTTGCTAGAAAGTATCTCCGGTTTATTGTAAAAGGAGAACGTGAAATAAGGAAGGATTATATTCTTTCTTTAGCTTAGTGAATGGTTATGTTTGCATCATTATTCATATGCATACAAGGTAATATATATTATGCAAGGGAAGAAGCACAATTAGAGCGTTTGCTTTTCAAAGATTAGGGTCGATCAATGGAAATTGTAATTACTTACCTGCCTAAAGTAACTAATCTATATGGAAACTCTTATACTTTGCCTCATTCCTTTTCTTGATATAATTTTGTCGGTGGGACTACACTTTTAATAGGTATAGAGAGAGCATTAATTTTCACAACTACTAATTGGTAGTTACATGATGTATATAGTATTACTAGATAATTTTACAATAACACGTAGTTAGGTGTGATCTTGAATTTTTAGATTGTAGACTATTTCTTAGAAGTGTGACTTTATTGAGCCTAATTCAATATAATATTATGTTAAAAATTAAATTATTAATTTTAAATTTAAACTCTAATTACAGATTAAATTTTAGAATTTAACTCACTGTATATACTGGCTATATGTAAGATCATCACTGCTACGATATTAAATTTATACTTGCATCAAATTGTAGGATTTAGTAGCTCGAGTAAAAATTTTTGGGCCTTGCAACATCAAATTGTCATCTTAGTAATGGAATATGATTTATTCAACCTACTCAGAATTACTCTATCACTTTAGAAAAATTTTTAAGTAAAATAATTTTACTACATTAGCATTATTAATGTTAGAGGTTATCCAACTAATAAAGTGAGAGAATACATTTATTAGTGGTGGATGAAAAAAGTCAATAGAATATTATATAAAATTTTCTTATTATATTAATTAAATAATAAATTTTTTTATTAATTTTTTTTATTCTCCACCAAAAAATATTTTTTTTATTTTATTAATTGAATGA
The DNA here is from genome assembly GCA_032401905.1 of Swietenia macrophylla. Lineage (NCBI taxonomy): Eukaryota > Viridiplantae > Streptophyta > Magnoliopsida > Sapindales > Meliaceae > Swietenia > Swietenia macrophylla. The sequence goes on along the minus strand of CP135561.1, from coordinate 8,446,753 downwards.
TAACACCACATTAGCAATGTTGACGTAGTAATAACATCTCACCTAAAATTTTCTTATCATTTCAATATTAAGGTGACATATACCATTGAAATTTCAACCTAAACAAAATAATATGAGTTTTTAAAAAGGAAAAGATAAAAGCATATAAGTTAGGAACTTAATTAAGATACATTTTATATATTTTTTTCAACGTAAAATTTAAAATATAAAACGAAAAATTTGAAACAATTAATATAAGATATAAGATAGATAATGTAAAAAAGTTAAAATATTAAAAGTAAGAAGTAAAATAATTAAGTACCACGTAAAACTTGAAATTAATACAAGAGTTTTAAAAAATTAGATTTATTTTATATTCAATATACTGTAACAACACCTGTTATTAGTATATTGATATCATAAAAACACTTAATTATGGTGCGAATGCAAATATTTTTTTTTTGTCAGGGCTTGGACTAGCTTTAATGTTTTGGTTGTAATACGTGCAACAACTAATGCAAGTGCATCTATCCAACATTAATAAACTCACCGCCTTTAATATAGACATGAATAAGGTGCACAAAAGCAATAGGAAGCTAATGTTAGCAGACTGGCTCTGGGCAAATTAAGAACTTCTGTTGCTTTTCCTCTACCAAGTTAATTACAGGTACATATTTACATCTACCCAAACTAACAAGATAGCTAGAGAATGAATCAGATACCCAGATCGATTAATTAATTACGATGGATGTTAAGTACATAAATGCCCAACTGCTCTAAAGAAATCAAAACCCCCATCTCTTTCCCTTTCTGGCTATTGACAATTGCACTTCACTTACAAGTTGATCACAGCCATTTTTGTGACTACACTAATAAAATGTTCCTCGTCAATTCTCTTGTATAATTATGTTGCCCACAAGCAAGAATGCAATGCTTAAGCCGGCTGCTGCATATGGAAGCAGACAAGGAAGAGAGTTTTAACATGAGGAATCGACGAACGAGGACTGGAGGCTGGCCAAGGAAAGATGTTAGCAACTGCAAGAGCACAGCAGATCAGAAAGAAGAAATAATGGAAGGTCATGAATTCACTTCTTATGAAAGAGGAGATGATCATCAAGCTGCTGCGGTTGAAGACGAGGAGATTGTGAATATTATTCCGGTGAAGAAAAGGCGACGAAGAAGGAAGGGCACACCGCGGCGAGCTGCTGTCTAGGCCATGTAGTTATTGCTTCTAGTGCCCGAGGGTTTTTGCTTTTAGTTAACCTCACAGTACTATTAGTAAAGGTTAGAAAATTTTTCTTTCCATTTTCCCTAGAAAAAAAAAATTAAGTATAATATACATGTTATTAGTTTATCGATCGAATTTATTATTTATAATTAAATATTAATACCAATTTAATCTATGATTTAAGGTATGTTTGTAATTTTTAAAATACAATATTTGTTATAAAAAATAATATTTATAATATTTATTCGATAATTAATTATTTCGTTACCGATTTTACAATAAGCATGAATTAAAAATTACAGTGTCCCGAGTATAAGCAGATTTTTAATCAATGATAATATATTTTTGATAAATTTGAGACCTCTACACGAATAAGATAAATTAAATACATATAATTGATATTATTGGTAAATAAAATTTGTAAAATATAGAAATGTTTAAGCATTTTTTAATTATTAAAATCCCCGAAAGGACAAAAAAAATAAAAAAAAACAAGGCAAATGGCGGGAAACCCAACTCGCGAAATTTCTCCGTATTTAAGGGATAGACGAGAGAGAGAGAAGCCCGATCATTATCTGATAGAAATCGAAGAAGCGGAAGAGCAAGAAAAATGTATTCAGGCGAGTTCGACGGAGCTGCAGCCTTCACCGGCGGCGGATTCATGCCGTCTCAGGCTACCCCTGCCCCCGATCTCTCATTTTCTTCCTCCAAAGTAACTCTAATCTCTCTTCAGATTTTCTTTTTGGAACTTTTGTTTGTTATATCGTAGCCTCTGATTGGTTTCCGAGATACATATTTTTCTTGCTATTACTCTTTTTTTCTGGTAGTTATTGGTAAAGTAAATATTATTCTTTTTTATGGTAGTTATTGGTAAAGTGATTAAGGAAAGTAGAAATTTTAATTTTTGATTTTCCGTAATGATCTTATTGTTGTTAATTGTGAACAAAACCAAGATTTGTGGTTTTTGCACTATAATTTTCCTTTGAATTGAGGAATTTGATCGTATTAACACTTATTTGAGTGTATCGGCGTGCATTCAAACAATAAACCAGGAGTTAGGTTTCCTAAATTTTCTTGGCACCCGAAACAGAGAAGTACTTTGTTTGGCTGCTGAGAAATTGGACGAAGATAATTCGGGCGGTGTACCGATTTGCAAGTCTATACCCTAAGTTTTTGGAAGCCAGGGGAAAAAGTTAGAACTAGAAAGAAAATTCCAAATTTTGGAACCAGCCGCGCGTGTTATCTAGGGTTTTGTGAGTGTGTATGTAAGTGCAGGTATTTTTATTTTATTTTTAATGTTTTTTACAGAATCGTAATGTTCGGACTTTGCTTCCGATGACTGTAAAGCAAATAAGTGAAATATCAAGTAACGATGAATCAAGTGCTACCATTGATGGCGTTGATGTCAACACTGTATGTTTTATGGCAACTTAACTTCTATTTGATTTTTTTCTCTATGATTTCTTGTGGGTTATTTGATTTTGAATTTTTTTTGTAGGTTACAATTGTGGGGTTGGTATGTAGTATACAAGATAAAGAACCTCAATTTGTCTTCCTAGTTGACGATGGCACAGGACGGATTGAATGCAGTAGATGGTAAATTTCTTATGTCTTTTTTTTTTTCTTTTAATTTTTCCTTAAAACAATTGAAATTTAGTAGGATGATCTTTGTTGTTTGCTATCACGATACTGGTTCTGCCTTTGTAGGGCCCATGAACAGATGGAGTTCAATGAAGTGAATCAAATCTCGTATGTCTTTCTGCAGTTGCAATATATCCTGTTATTTCTGAAAAATTCAGTGATGTTATAATTTTGGTACTATTCTTTTATATTTGTCTGATATGATAGAATGTTGTTTATTTCATTTATCTGTTTGCCTTTCCATTTTAATTTTTCCATGCAATATTTGCATCATATTGTTATTGTTGCCAAACTATTTGTTGCATTGTAAGTTATGTTGTTAGGAACATGTGAGGATATTTTTGGTTGTATTTTCTTTCAGCAAACTTGGAAAGTTTATGCATGCTGTAGCTGAAAATTGAAATGGCTGCTGTAAGAATCGTAGCTTTCCTTCAATATTCACTGATTAATTGCAATTAAGTGGAATTCAGGTCTCTGAAATTTTGTGTCAGTTGGAATAACTAGTGATTGTGCACCAATCTGATTTATGGTGCCTTTGTCTTTAATTCTACTTGTAATGCTTCCTCCTTTTTTCTGTCAGGCAAGGAATGTATGTTCGTGTTTACGGACACTTAAAAGCTCTTCAGGATAAAAGGAGCTTAAATGCTTACTGCCTTCGGTACAGATTCAACTTTTACTTTTGTTTTATAATTTGTTGGTAGTTATTTGCTGACTTATTTTTTTCTCTGCTTCTTAAATTTTTTTCTTCAAACTTCTTCCCTCACATTCTTTCTCAAAGGCCTTTCCAATTTTATTGTTTCTTTTGAA
>CP135561.1:8384840-8408111 GCA_032401905.1 Swietenia macrophylla | reverse complement strand
TAGGTAGGAAGTGTGCACAGGGAGAACAGCAGAATGCCAGGATACTATGATGGGAGGTATTGGACACTCTGGAAATTACCAATGTTTGGCTGCAACGATTCCTCTGAAGTCCTGAACGAAATCCATGAGTGCAAAAAAGCATACCCAAACGCTTACATCCGCTGCCTGGCATTTGACAATGAGAAACAGGCTCAGTGCATGGCTTTTGTCATTCAAAAACCCACCACCATTAGCACCTAAAATCACTTTTTACTCAGGTTCGCTGTAGAAGTGCTTTTGAGGAAGTTGCTATTTGTACGTCCCAATAAGATGGATTTTTAATTTCTATATAGAATGGTTTTGTGGGGGCGGAAATGCTTGTGATTTGGTTTAAATAATCACTTCAATTATAAATAAAACCCGTGACTTTATATTAGCCCACAGATTTAAGCCTTTTACTAGGTGCTGCTGGTAGGAATACCAGAGGTTTTCTTGTAGCTGTCCCTACCATCAATCTATGCATCATTGATTTTAGGAGACAAAATCAGTCTTTGATGTTACTCGCATTCACCTCATTTGCGTGGTTGCCCATCTAAGCACTTTCCAGCTATGATGCCACACACACAGACTGTTCATTGATAGTATTTTACAGCTTGGATAATAATAATAATAATAATAATAATAATAATAATAAGTCATCCAAACTAATAATATATATATATATATTTTACAAACACGAGAATACTTTTAAATATATTTATAAAATTTGATCAAATTTTAAGAGTATTCATCATTTTTCTTAAAAAATTATTCTAATCAGTCTTAGGCCATAGTCTTATAATTGAACACTCTTTTCAATGGGCTAATAGGTGTTTAATCCTTTACAAGAAGTAACAAGAGTTTATGTTGTGTTTCAAAAGTAAAATTTGATAACACTAATTTTTTCAAGATCCACTCAATTTTCATTATCGCATGACCCATTCATTTTTATTAACATTGACTGCTTAATGCTTTCATAAATCACAGCATCTCACTATCTAATGATGTATAAATCAGTCATAATTTTGGATTCATTATACATATACGATACCCAGCATAACATTTCACTGCATACTTGTCTAAGAAGAAAAGCAAAGAGGGTATTTAGCAGCAACACTTACTAGGCAAAATCTTTTGCTTTACAAGACACCTGCAGCAAAGCAAGAAGCCAAAGAAGTTTATTTTTAGGAATGGAAGTTGAGAGAAAGATCAAACACCATAACAAAAACAAACAAGAAATCCAGTCATCTCACCCAAGGCTTATTTTGATTCCGCAGCTAAAATGACCAGCACCACCATCTCCTTTTATGATAAATTTAAAACTTTACAACTGAAAAAAAGAAAAAAACAAAAATGGTTCTGCCTTCAATAGAAGACACCGAAATGGCATTGAAGCATAATTAAGATATCTTAATTTTACTTCCCTTTGAACATGCCAACATTGAGTTGAAAGGCTACGAAAAATTCTCAAACAATTTGAATTGCCTTCTTGCATGGCAGAGTGTCAGAATGTAACTTTTGTCCTAAATAATCAAGTAACAAAACCAGAGAAGAAGCCACGTAGTCAAAGGTGCTAGATCTTTGCCCCTGGAGGGGAGAATCTCCAAGTTTAAAATATAAACCAAATCAAAAGAGAGTATGTTCACCCTGATATTAATACCTGTATAACATATCGGTGCAAGTGTTTACCTGCAGATCTCATTAGAGAATCAGCCACTACCATACAGAAAAATTTGGTCTATGAAGTGTCACAGTTGGCAAGTTATCTTGTACATTGTTCCCTAGTGAACAAAATCCACAATAAACACCAAAATCTATTAATGGTAGAAGACAATAGATCTTCCTTTTATGCTTTCTTTTTATTTACAACTTAGCTTCATGCAAACAGATGTTTCCTGAGGGTTCAAGAGCAATAGGATACTCTTTGCAAAGATTCAATTAAATAGGAATTAATGGGAAATTCCAATCCAAAACCTATAAATATAGTAGAGGTATTTGAGCTGGCAAAATATGCCAAAAAGCTTTTGTGTATAGATTCTGAGACAGGAATCATGCATTGCATAACCAAAGCAAAAAAGAGCTCAGCGAAACCACACAACAGGAAAAATCATAGAGGCTATATCTAAATCCAGCAATTTTAATAACTACTAAATCACAATGAGTAAAATCAGCTTGAACATACCACTAGAAGAATGAAAGATCTGTCCCAAAGGTCACATAGGAAACCTCAGATCCAAACAAGAAATGCTCAATAACATATTATAAAGGGACATTCAATGCTTGGGCTGGATTTCAAGAATCCAGGGATGACCTGATTCAATTCGTGCTGAAAGAAACAGCTTACCTAAATAGAACACATAATTGATAATTAAGATATATGAAATTCTCTAAAACAGAATAAAAAGATAATGACAATCTCATCCACCCTCTGATACAAATTTTCTCAGTGATTTATTTATCAAAGGCATCATCATAAATGTATATGAATGTGGGCCATGACTTGTAAAGCAGTGAATTAACAAAACAAATCAACTAGAATTTCCGGGGCTAGAATAGGTATCTGCTAATATAGGCATGCAATGAATAGAAAGTGTTCTGGACCACAGCCACCATGCAAAAACACTAGTATGAAAGCAACCAACTTGTAAAATCCCAGCTTAACAAAAAAACAAGGAGATAAATTGTTAAATATGATAAAATAAATAAGTTAGTTAAATACTAAAATGTGAAATCATTGATCAAATACCTAAATGTCTGATTGTTGTCATATTTGACATGCATTATCATTAGTTGCGTTTTCTTTTTTAATCAAAACCAAACCAATCTAAACATGCACACCCCTGCATTGTGAGTTTGTCCACTTCTACAGCTCCAATGAAACCCAAAGAGAGGGGGGTAAGGATGCTGCTAATAATAGAAAGAGGTGGTGACTATTTAAATAGCAAATGATGACACTGAAAATTAAAAGTATACTACAAAGGATAACTCAAGGATCTCATTTTAACTGTATAGCAGATTTGGAGTTCATCAAAAGTCCATTAATCTAACCTCCATTAACATAACCTTTTAAGTCTCCCTTCCAGTAATTCTAACTGGCATGGCTGAATAAATTCAATGATGCACTAAACACAACATCATTCATCATGTAATGTATGCAGTCCTATCATTCTCCCAAAAATTCAAGGGGAAAAGGAATAACATGAAACCTTCACCTAACCTAGACAACAAGTGCAATCATGAGAACATGATATGGCACAAAGTAATAGTATGAGTAATAAACACAACAAGTGCAATGTATTTTTTCTACAACAAGAAAAATTCAACTTCCAACACATAACTGACAAGAGAAATACCCAGTATATCTATTCTAAGCATCACCTACCCAAACTCCATGAACTTTCTAAGAATATGCAACATAGAAATCCCTTTATCTGATTAAGATTCTTAAAGAAAACCTCCTCATATCCTTCCCCTAGTGACTAAAGAAAGGGGAAAAGGAAAAAGTGGGAAGCATTTAGAGCAGTTTATCTACAATGTACCACAACAGTATCGGCACAATATCTTTTTATGATGATTATTGAAAAATCTCTATATCATGTAAACACGCCAACAAAAGATTTGTTTTGTTTATCATCAACAATTTGACAGTAAACAGAAAGTTGGCAAAATTTTCACGAATTAAATAAGCACTTATTGAACTTTATCCGTTCAAAAGCGAAGAAATTAATCACTAAAGATTACAAATCAAATACACTTACCACAAGTTTCTCTAACAAATTTGGATGGACTTCTATGGCATACTAAAACTCTCAATGCAACATTACACTCTAAAGCAAGTCAGTCAGTAATATAACTCCCATGGGTAAATCATTGACTGCAAAAAACAAAATGTTGAGTTCCCTAGAGAACAAACCTGCATCACATATCACTTATTCTACTTCCTAGGTGCTCCTTTTACTAGGAAAGAACTTTTAAATTATAGGATTTTTAACACACACTTAAGAAGACATTCAAATTATGCCAATGACATTATAAATAAGACAGGAAAAAGGGTTGTTCAATAGCACTGCATATTACAAGATGGCTCTTGTTTAACTTAATATACAACGATTCTCAATACAGAGTTTTGCAATTCGCAGGCATTGCATATTCAAGACCAAACAGTCAACCCACGACATAATTTAACCAAAATCCAAAGTTGAATTAATCTCTAAAGCAGAAACAATCACTAAAAACCCACAGAGAACACACAAAACGATAACAAACTAAACAACGTGAAAACGAAACTTCAAAGACAAACCACCCACCTTGCAATCCAGAATGAAGCAATTCACATTCTCGCGGTTGACCTCTGCGGGTAAAGGTCGATTAAACCCACCTCTTCTGTTCATATACTGCCTCGGCTGCCCCTTCGTCACAACCCTAACCCCACTCACGTCAGCACCCGGGACCGGCTTCCCTTTTGTTGAATCAAACCGCACCGGAATCCCCAATTTCTTCATCATCTCAATCTCATCCTCATCACCATTATTCATATTATCCATCTTACTCTCATTATTATCACCATTATAGTTTTCATTATCCTTCTTCTGCTGCTGTTCTTTCGCGTTTTCATCAGCGAAATCCGATACGACTTTCTCCTCAGTAGACTGACGGTGCCGCTTGCGCGGCGGTTCGGTGGATGGCGTGCGGTGCCGATGATGGTGCCGGTGAGACCTCTCAGGTGATCGGTGAGAGCGTTCTGGAGACCGCTTGTGGCGTGAGCGCGAACGGTCAGGTGTTCGAGAACGGGATCGTTTGCTAGGGGTTCTCTCCCTGTCTTTGTCCCTATCTCTCTCTCTCTATCTCTTTCTCTGTATCTGTCTCGGTCGCGTTCGCGGTCTTCCTTTTCTCGCCGTCTTTCTCTGTCGCGGTCTCCGTCACGGCTTGTTCGCAATCGCGGTCTCTGCCACGAGGTCGGTCGCGGTCGCCCATGGAGAGGGGTGGCGATAATAGAGTAGAATTGTACAGAATGTGGCGAAATCGAAATTTGAACCGCCCGCGGGCTTCCGTTGAGACTTGTCGAAGACGGACTCCACTCCAATAGGTTACACTTGCTGTGTGAACTCTGTGAGAGACGAGGCAACAAGCAAGAGGCTTATTTTCATCTAAGTCCCACTTTTGTTTTCTTTTGTCATGAAAATTAAAGGTTTTTATAAATGATCAATTAAGTATCTATTATAGTATATTATAATTGCATTATTTAGGGTGTTAATTTAGGATATTAAATTATATTCCTATTGTGTTAAAAGATTTAATTTTTTAATTAATTCTTTTAATAATTATATTAAAATTTTAATATAATTATTATATAATTAAATAAGTTATAATTATATTATTTATTAAATAAATTATATTTTAATATATATTTTTTACAATGTTTAAGATAATATTCTTTTAAATATTAATCATTTTATTTTAAATATAATTAAATATATTTTAAAAATAAATAATTATAATTACAATTTTTTAAGATAAAAATTATAAAATAATTTATTAAATTATAAATAAATTAACACAAAATTATTACTTAAATAGTTAAATGTAACATAAACGAATTTATATATCAAAAATACTATATTCAAATTCAACATAATTATCAATTATATTATTTCATATTATTTATTTAATAATTATATTATTTAATATTAATTTAAATTTATAAATTTAATATCATGTTCGTGTATGATTAACAATTTGACGGACATATCAAAATTGCCACCACTAATACTATATTTGATGCCGGATAATTTTAACTATAATTCATATATTATTGTAAATTTCAAAAGGCTTAAACATTTTATAATCCCAATCCATTATTTTAAATAAACAAGACCAAGCTCAAAATCCACACCAGAATTCATGAGTGGTGTGGGCTCCATGGGCTAAAGGTTAAGGCCCAACTTGAAAGTTTCAAGCCCAAGCCATAAGCACATGGCAAATGTACCAGTAATTAATCCTACTCTTAAATAAATAGCTACTAATACTATTTTAGAAATTTGAATTAATTTTTCATAGGGGAAAAAGAGATCATTCTAGGGTTTGGCTTTAGTGATAATTTCATACATTAATTCAATGATGAAACAATTTCAGAAATTAGTTGAGCAATGAAACATTGATAATTTGGAGGATTATTAGTAGGGACAAAGACACCTTTTTTTTTTTTTTTTAATTTTAATTTTTTTAAATAAAATAAATGAGAAGAATAAATACATTAAATAAATCAATATTTTAAGTTAGCAAGATACTTTTTTTTTTTTTTAACTTGAAGAGTTAAAATTACAGTAAAGTCAAAATAAATCCAAACTCACAGAGTTAAAATTAATTTTTTAGTATTTCAAAATTTCGAGTAAATTTTAATTTCTTGTCTTGAAAGTAAAAGATGAATAATTATTTTTTTCTTCGTATAAATCATGGAGGAATAAATTTTTTTAATTTGTATTTTGGCTTGGAGTAAAATAAAATTATAGTGAGAGTTTCTTGATTCTATATGATTTAATTTGGAGTGTGTGTGAAAAATGTAAAGAGTCGAAAAAAAAAAAAAAAGAAAGCAAAAAAGAGAGAAGGAAAGGAGAAAAACTATTAAGATTACTTTTTATCATTGATTATTAAATATATGTTAATACGTAATATAATAAATAATAAATAATATTTAGATTGTATTTTAATAAAATTTATAATTAATTTTTATATTTTACGATATAAATTAAAAAAATATAAGATATAATATAAATTAATTGTTATTATTTATATTATATGTCAATATAAGTTAGAGTTAAAAAGGGGAAAAAAAAATAGAAGATGATCCTAATCCCAAAGAAGCAGTTCTTGCATGCTTGTGCCGATAATCATCACAAAAGCAGTAATGTAAAACCCTACCTTCCCAGTCCCCATATTGATCAACAAACAAACTAAAAAGTTTTGAGAACGGTGAATGCCATTTAAAAATGCACCAGAACAGCCAAGTAAATTAGTCTTCAACGAATTAACTAAATTACAGCAGCTAGCTGTAGCTGCTCGAGCATGAATGTTTTGTTGACTGGTTGATACATTTCAGCTGCAAAGATTCCAAAACTTCCTCGTTTGAGCTGCCTAATGAATTCTCTCAGACTAGGCTCGATGGAGTAAAGCGTCGCTTTTCTTTCTGTCCGTCTTTTTGAAGATATTGTTTGTTGGATTTCCTGTTTGGGGATCGACAAACAAAACTTGTGGTCCGTGGGTTGGCTGGAAAGCATCTCTAATGAGAATATTTTAGTTGCAGAAGCATTCCTATTGTATATTGATTTAAGCCCAGATGCACATGGCATCGATATAGCCATAGCAAATTAAGCACTGATTCCTGTACATTGACCAAGAAAAATTCTGCTATGCATGCCTGGATTCCACTGCTTGGGTCACTGTGATTGAATAATATTGAAATCATGTTATGTGTTTATTCTTGTATTACATAAACAGCAAGTAGCTAGCTGTGTGGCAACGCCAAGGCAAGGCAAGGCAAGCCGGGGGATTTGAAAATTTCAGACTCAGCAAATATACAAGAGCTAACAGTTTAATTTGCTGCGTACCTTGAATACTTAGAAGGCTGGCTTACATTATTGCCACAATTTGTTTTGGTTCATCATGCACCAGAACCATTCGGCATTAATTATAATATTAATTGCCGCTTTTCTATATTTTTGTAAAAATATGATTACACAAATTACAAAAGCACTTTCAAACTGTAATGATATGAATAAATATACTGTTAAAATATACTCCAAATCAAAGCTAAATGAAACCATTTGATTTATGATATCAGAAAACATTCAAGAAGAGAAAGAAAACACTCTGAATTATGTGGTTCGGCAATTGATGCCTACATTTATAGATAAACAGATCTCAGTTCGCTTTTATTAATCAAGAATGAAAGAAAATTTAGATTACAATTACAAGACTATAAACAAGAAAAGAAGAAGATTACAACCAAGAAATTTTCACTCACTTTTTTCAGACAATTCTTGATACTCTGTTTTTTGCTTCACATCACCATTTATTTGGTTCCAGTCATGAATGAAGATTTTTTTTTATCTTTCTAATCTCTGAATTTTTTAGCCCTTTTAAAGGAGAATTAGTTGACCTGCGATGAAAAGTTCTATTGACAACTGTAAATCAGTTCTAACTGTTTAACTACATTCTCCAACTAACTTCCCTTTTAACAATTGATTCAAACACTCTTGTTTATACTTTTGAATTATTCATAAACTCACAAATCTCTACCTTAATTCAAAATGTATTGATAATAACCAGAAAACTGAAATCAATGATCAAATTTCTTAAGTAGATACAATATTCATCAAACTTAAACAAAATTTGAATTTGACACCACGAATAGATTTTGTCAAGATGTCAGCTGAGTTATATTCTGACTTAATCTTTACCAGTTTTACAGTCCCATCGTTTATCACATCCCAAATAAAATATAATCTGACATCAATATATTTGGTCATCTTGTGATACATCTAATTATTCACTAAATGTAAAGTACTTTGGTCATTACAGTAAACATCTACACTCCTTTGATTAACCCCCAATTCATTTACCAAACCTCTTATCCACAATACTTCTTTAACAGCTTCAGTTGTAGCAACATATTTTGCTTCAGTAGTAGAAAGTGCAACCACATGCTGCAAAGTGGATTTTCAACTTATTGTGTAATTAAACAGGATAAAACAATAACATGTAAGTGATCTTCTTCTGTCAAGATCTACTGCATAGTCAGCATTTATATACCTCACAAACTTTTCTTGTTTTGATACATTTTGGCCATAAATTAATCAATGATGTTTGGTACAATTTAGATACCTTAGAATTCATTTGACAGCATTCCAATGTTTTTTTCCTGAATTTCCCTTATATCTACTTACCAAGCTCATTGCTTGTGATATATCAAGTTGGGTACACACCATGACATACATCAAACATCCTACAATACTTGCACAGGGTACATTAATTATAGCATACTTTTCTTCCTCAGTAATCGGTGGTTGATCTTTTGATAATTTGAAGTGAGAAGCCAATGAAGTCAGAACACTTTTTGATCTACTCATCCCAAACTTATTAATTACCTTATTGATATAATCAATTTGAGATAAGAACAGAGTCTTCTCTTTTCTATTTCTGCAAATTTGTATCCCGAGTATTCTTTTAGCCTCTCCTAAATTTTTCATTTCAAACTTAGAAGTCAATAAATTCTTAAGTTCTCTTCTTTGTTCTTTATCTTTATAAGCTATCAACATATCATTAATATAGAGTAGTAGATAGATCATATTCGATTCTAAAATTTTCTTAAAATAGACACAGCTGTTATAAAGACTTTTGTATCTTATGTTGATCATAAACATATCAAATTTCTTATACCATTACCAAGGTGATTGCTTAAGACCATAAAAGATTTTTTCAAGAGACATATGTCTCTTGAAAACCCTCAGGTTGTGTCATTAGAATTTCTTCTTCTAACTTTCCATATAAGAAGGTTGTTTTGATATCAAATTGATCTAACTCTAGGTTCTAATTTGCTGTAATTGCCAAGACAATCTTTATGGAGTTGTGTTTCACTACTGGTGAAAAAACCTCATTATAGTCAAGTCATTCTCTTTGTGTAAAGTCTTTTATAACAAGTATTGCCTTAAATCTAGTCTGTTCCACACCTGGTATTTCTTCTTTAATTCTAAAAATTCATTTACATCCGACAATCTTTCCATTTAATGGTATGTTAACTAACATCTAAGTCTGATTTTTTTTCTAACGATCTCATTTCTTCCTTTATAGCATCCAGCCATTCATTTTTATATTTCCTGCTCATGGCTTACTTATAGGATTGTAGTTCATTGTCATTTATATAATCAGACATCATAAGAGCATAAGAGATTAAGTCTGCATATTTATACCTTTTTGGTAGTCTGATATGCCTTCTTTCTTTGTCTCTTGCTAATTAAAAATCATTTAATGTTGCTGTTTGTTGATCATCACTATCACTCCCTTCATGAAATTCATCTGTCAAGGATCTCATACCTCATTTGTCAATTGTTTCCACCTCAAATTGAATTTTATCTGTAGGGTCATCAACTTGCTGATTATTTAATTCCTTTTCAGATTGATTTGTTAGCATAACTTTCTCATTAAAGGTAACATCTCAACTAATTATGCATGTTGGAGCAACTGTTGATGAACACCAAATCTTGTATTTTTCACTACCTCTGGGTAACCTATGAAAACTCTCTTAATGACTCCAGGTTCAAGTTTTCCTTGCTTTATATGTACATATACAAGGTAGCCAAAAATCCTTAACTTGTTGAGATCAGGAGGTTTTCCAAACCACATCTCTTTTAGTGTTTTAAGTCCAACAACCATTGAAAGACTTCTGTTAATCAAATAGACTGTAGTATCAACAACTTCAGCCTATAATGACTTTGGAAGCTTGGCAAAAAACATCATACATCTCACTTTTTTCAATATAGTTTTATTCATTCTTTTTGCTAACCCATTATATTGTGGAGTGTATCTTACAGTCTTATGCCTTGCAATACCTTCTCTTTTACATAGATTATCAAACTTTTCGTTGCAGAATTCAAGTCCATTATTTATCCGAATCTTTTTGATCTTCTTGCCTGTTTAATTCTGTATAAAGGTCATTTAAACTTTAAATTCATCAAACACTTGATCCTTTTTGCTCAACACATAAACCCAAACTTTCCTTAAATGATCATCTATAATATAGAGAAATATCTAGTTGAAATTTGAGCAGGTTCCCATAAGTCTGCATGGATATAATTTAAGTTTTCTTTTATCTGATGAACTGCAATATTAAACTTGATTTTGTGTAATTTACCAAGTACACATTCTTCGCAGAATTCAAGTGAGTTGATTTTATCCTTGCCAAGTAAGCCTTGTTTGCTTAATTCCTTTAGTTTCCTTTCACTTACATATCCCAATCTAATATGCTACAACCTTATCTTCTCTTCATTTTCGGCAATTGTATTTACAGAAGCTGTCACTCTTTCTAGAATATACAAGTCATTAACCTTTCTCCCTTTCATAATGATCATAACACCTTTGGACACCTTTAAAATAACTTTTTCATCCTTAAAGGAACATGCCAATTTATCTAACATCCCAAGTGAAATCAAATTTCTATTAAGATCAGGGATAAGTTTTATTTATTGAAGTTCTCTTTCAATACCATCAAACATTGTAATTTTAATATTCCCAATGCCAATTACTCTGTAAATCACGTAATTTTCCATTAAAATTCTACCACCATGAAAATAACTTAAAAAAGTAAAGAAATTTTTGTTTGGAGTCATATGAAATGAACATCCAAAATCAAGAACCCACTCACCTTCAGTTTTGACAGCCAAGGCAACAAGAAGATCAGCACCGAAATATCCATTTTTAGAACAATCACTAGTAGCCTCTGAAGTTACTTGAAATAAAATGCTTTTGAAATCATTTTCTTTTTTGGCAACTATTGTATCTTCATTTTGATTTCGCTTCTCTTTTTTTTTTTTTTAAATAGTTTTTGATGAAATGCCCCTCTTTATGACAGAAAAAGTATTTTCTCTTTACATTCTTTGATTTTGACCTATTTTCATTTCTTGGTTTTGATTCTTTTTTCTTATCTCTTTCTCTTCTTACATTCAATCTTTCTCCTTCTTTCATTTCTTTTTCTGATTTGTTATTAAGTGCCTTAAATTTCAATGCAGCTTTCACTTCTTCCATTGATAAACTTGTTCTTCTATACAATAAAATTTCAATAAAATGATTATAGAATTTATGGTAAAGAATATACCAACATTAAGGCCTGATCTTCATCTTCTAACTTTATATCCAAATTCTTAAGATCAATTACAATTCTGTTGAAGAGATCAAGATGGTTTTCAATTTTTGTTTCTTCTTCCATCTTAAGTGTATACAATCTCCTCTTCATGTACAGCTTATTTGCTAGTGATTTTTACATATATAATCCTTCAAATTTTTGCCGCAAACCAGCTGTTATCTTTGCTTTTAATACCTCCCAAAGTACCTTATCTCTATGGTTTAGAACAATGGCACTGTAAGATTTAGCCAACATATCTTTCTTCTTTTTTGTAAGAGTATTTGGCATGTTTTCTTCACCTTCAAGAGCATATTCAAGACCCTGTTGGACTAACAAAACCGTTATCTTGATTTTTCATAGGTTAAAGTCGTTCTATCCTGTGAATTTTTCTATATCGTACTTTGCAATTGACATTATAATCAATTCAAGCTCTGATAGCAGTTTGTAATGATATGAATAGATATCTTGCTAAAATATACTCCAAATCAAAGTTAAATGAAACTTGATTTGACCAACTGATTTATGATATCAGAAAACATTCAAGAAGAGAAAGAAAACACTCGGATTATGTGGTTCGACAATTAATGCCTAAATCCACGGATGAATAGATTTTAGCTCTCTTTTATTAATCAAAAATGAAAGAAAATTCATATTACAATAAAAAAACTATAGAGGAGAAAAGAAGAAGATTACAACTAAGAATTTTTCACTCACTTTCTGTAAATAATTCTTGGCACTCTGTTTTTCTATTTCACATCACCATACACCTGGTTCCAATCATGAATGAAGATCTTTTTTTTCTGCTTGTAATCTCTGAATTTTCCAGCTCTTTTAAAAAAGAATTAGTTAACCTATGATGAGAAGTTTTGTTGACAACTGTAAATTAGTTCTAACCGTTTAACTATGTTCTCCAACTGACTTCTCTTATAACAGCTAATTTAAACACTCTTTCTTATACTTTTGAATCACCTGTGGACTCATAATAACTTTTTCTAAAAGCAACATCATAATTTGGTGATCAAGTTAATTAAGCTATTACTTAATGGTTACTTAATTCGTAAAAATCTATATATTCTACTGTAAGCTCACAAGATCAAACGTGTCCAATTATGCTCAAATTTTAAAAAATAAGAAAATAAAAAAATAAAAAATTAGAATTAGAATTTTAAGTTTTTTATTTTTTTTATTATAAATACTCTTAAATTAGAGCTTAAATTAAGCAACTGTTGAATCACAAGATGTATGCTACAAATGAGGTTAATAGATTACAACTCACCAATTACTTTGAATTAGTAACTTAAATTGATACCTTTTCTACTCAAATCATGTCACATGTCAATTTCAGTATCATTTCTTTCAAAATAAAACTTACTTGCTTAATTTTAATTTATAAAAAACTGATATGCATATAAATTTTTATATAAACTTATTTGTATAAATTAATATAATACTGTTAATGTTAGCAATTTTAACTAATAATAATAATAAAGCAAACCCAAAACCCAATTTCCATCTCCAATCGTATTCAATCTCAAATGAATGAGCTCATCCTTGAATGTTTGATCAATTTTTGTTGCTATTTACAGTGTCGAAATGCATAAATGTACATGAGAAGATAGCCAGTGCCAGCTGCTTATTGTATCACAATTCAGACAAAGCATTTAATAACTACTCTTGCGTAAAATTATAATCCCCTGCACGCTAACCTATCCATCAATCATCTCCTTTAACCATCCTGGGCACGAGATATCTTTTTGACTCTTTCTTGCGTACGCGGCTATGCTTATAAGAGTTTGTCTTCAGTGAGTGTTGTTCTTGCATCGGTTTGAAGAACTTTCTTGTTCTCTGCATGAGACAGAGTTGTTGTATTGCAATAAGAGCAGATTGGTCACTGTTACAATGAAATATATAAGAACTAACAGCCTGAAACGGCTGTTTTCTTTGAAAAGACGAGGATTTGAAGAAGATAAGGCAGCTGCTAGTCCTCTTGGCTGTTCCATAGAAGACGACGACACTGAAGAAAGTTTGAAGAATATTGTTCCAGAAACGACAAAACATTGTTCCCAGAAACCCGCTTGGAGATGCTTCTCCTTTGAAGAAATCTCCATTGCCACCTTTGGGTTCAACTCAGGTTTGCTGGTTCACAATCTTTTGAATGAATTTCATCTTCTCTGGCTTGTTTTCAGTGCCTTTTTTTTTTTTTGAAGTTTCGATTTTGTTATCTGGGTCGTAGAGAATTTGGTTGGCAGAGGAGGATATGCAGAGGTTTATAGAGGAGTTTTGCCAGATGGTGAGGAGATTGCTGTGAAAAGTTTAACAAAAACTTCGACCGATGACAGAAAAGAGAAGGATTTCTTAACAGAGATTGGAACAATTGGCCATGTCTGTCATCCCAATGTGTTGTCACTGTTGGGCTGCTGTATTGACAATGGCCTTCATCTCATTTTCCAGTTTTCTTCCAGAGGCTCAGTTGCTTCAATTTTCCATGGTAAACAACTCTATTTTAATCCTTTCTTCTCTTTGGGTTTATGTTTTTTGATTAGTTTTACATGCCGTTGACCCATTTTTTTTTTCCAATTGCAGATGTGAAATCTCCACCAATTGAATGGAAAATAAGGTACAAGATTGCAGTTGGATCTGCTAGAGGTCTGCATTATTTGCACAAAGGCTGTAAAAGAAGGATAATTCATCGTGACATTAAGTCTTCAAATATTCTACTGACTGCAGATTTTGAACCACAGGTATGCATTTTGATTCATACTTTAATTTCCCTTTTCTCCTTCACATTGTTGTCGATTTCTAGTGGGTTTGATGCAAGTGTTTGATTTTTACTGTTTCAGATATCTGATTTTGGATTAGCAAAATGGCTTCCATCTCAGTGGACTCATCATTCAATTGCTCCAATTGAAGGCACATTTGGGTACTTAAAACAATTCCCAATTTTTTAAGCCAACACTGGGATTGTACCATATCTAAATATGATCGAAATAAAGATGTTAATTGGTTTAATTTTCATGTAGGCATTTGGCACCTGAGTACTTTATGCATGGGATTGTGGATGAGAAAACAGATGTATTTGCATTCGGAGTCTTTTTACTCGAAATCATTTCAGGCAGGAAACCGGTTGATGGGTCTCACCAAAGCTTACACAGCTGGGTAAATTTTCAGTCCTTATAAAATTTTCATAAAGTTTGTTTATTTTACAAATCTTTTTTTGAATTTTCTTTATAAAAATTTCATTAATTGCTCGCTTCATTAGGCAATCTCATGTTGGGTTGCTTGTAGAGTTAAACTACAAAGACTTTAGCATATGGTGGATTGTAATTATTAATTGTTGACTTCTGAATCAAGCAGGCTAAACCAATATTGAACCAGGGAGAGATTGAAAAGCTGGTAGATCCAAGGCTTCAAGGGGCCTACGATGTTATGCAGCTAAATAGACTTGCTTTTGCAGCATCTCTCTGCATTCGGGCATCTTCAATGTGGCGCCCTACCATGAGTGAGGTAGGCCATTGCAGCTAAGCTGCAATTCAATTCTGCATCACTTACCAATAATTCATATCCACTATATACTGAAGTAACTCATTAATGTTCATTTTTATAGATAAGAAGCACAAAGTTGGTAACACTATTCATTTTTATAGATAAGAACTACAAAGTTGGTGATACTATCTCCATAAATGATGATACCTGTAAGCAATGAAAATTTTATCATGCACTTGGAACTGATCCTGCAGAGGTAGATGAGAAAAAAACAAATTGCATATTTGTGGAATGATTTTATTGTTGTAGGACATCTAACGGCACATAATTAATTATGTACTTTGTATTTACTTGCGTTATTCAATTCATTTACTTACCATTTTCAAATCTTTTGAAAGAAAAATGAAAGAATTTTATGGCAGATTAGTAGACTAAATTTTTTGATGATAACGATCATTACATCATACTAGTATGCTGTGTTCAAGAATACAATCGATGCCTTTATTAGTTGACTAGCTGAGTGACTAACAGCATACAAATGGCTTAATTTTGCAATTTTATATGGCCAAATGTCTTGATGTATTATTGTATTTCTCAGCAGACATATTCCAAATTTGGTGGTTTGCCTGTTCATGATTTTGCACATTGTTTCCACCGGTTAGGACTGAAGACTCCAACATGCAAACTTAGATTTAGTCTTTTTTTGGGTGTTGGTGGTGGTTCATTTTTGCGTTTTTTCATGCAATTCCTATGTTATTTGAAGAATTTTTCAAGCCTACCTAACCTAAAATCTTTAAGCTAAAATTGGGAATAGAATTTGGTGTCCCCTTGTGATCAGATGATTAGTATATTGATTATCAAAATGATTGCAAAAAATAGGGTCCTAATTTGACTCATTATTCTAATATGTTTGTCGATATGATTTTATATATGTGTGTGTGTGTGGTTGGAAAGTTGTGATCTGCGCAACAGTTGAAGCAACTGCAATAAAATTTATACCATCTTTTTGTTTATAAGATGTCAAATGGACAAAAAAGCAGACTACGTATCACCTACTGCATGTGCCGATATGTAAGTTTACCCAGAAAAGTGCTCCTACAAACATGTAAATTAGTGAGCTTGCAGGCCTCATATTTTTCTTATTTTTTTATTAACTCTTAAGGTGAAGTATTAAAGCAGCTGTTAAGTGTGGGATTTTTTTTTTCTTAAAAAAATTATAATTAAATGGTCAACGACCCCTTACAGAAACAGAAGGTCTGAGGCTGATATTTTTACTACAAATTTGGCAGGTACTGGAGGTGATGCTTGAAGAAGAAGTAGATAAAGAGAGGTGGAAAATGCCAGAGGAAGAAGAAGATCAGCAGGAATTCTGGGGATTCGACGATCTCGAATCCGAATGTGACACTTCATTCTCTGTTTCTCTACAAGATTCAATCTCCACTGGCAGTTCTTAGAGCCATATACGATGCAGGATATATGTCAAGTTAGGTGATTAAGCAAAATCATATTCATAATCATAATCTTAATCACAACCATCACTTCTATCCCCATGTAAATACATATAAACAGAATATCACAACATATAAATCAAACAGTAGTGTTTTATTAAAACTACCTTTTTCTTATTAATCAACAGTCAATGTAAGAAATAATTGCTGTTCGGAGTGGATTGCTGTTAGACAACTCAGTGGATCAGTTATGGTTGTCAGCTTCTGCGAAAGATTCATAAATTTAGGGAATTCCAACGGGAAAAATTAACAATTTGGGCTGGAAATGACCGGAAAATGTCAAATGTATACGGAAATAGAAGGAAGAAAGTGGTTCCATGCAATGATCAAATCAATAATGTCACATATAAGTGGCAATGCAACTTTGATACTAGGGGGTCCAGTGACAGGTTGTGATTATGATATGATTGATATCTAATAATTTTTTTATTGCCTGTTCATCAAAATTTAGAAATTTGATCATTAATTAACATCCAATCAATGATATTAAGAGTTTAATACGCTGATGTTTGATTCTGCTACTCCATTTGTCTGCTTGGAAAATGAAATATGCAAACACAAATTATTAATACACTCCCACTAATGGATGTGACCACATTGTCGGCAGAATAGTCTAGCCTTAGCTCATATATTAAAAAAATAAAATAAAATTATGTGACATTCAATGTTGATTAGTTTGCAAAATTTTTTAAACATAAAGTATGATTTTGACATAACTTAATTTCAAAGTAAGGTGATTAGATTGTATTATATAGTGCTAAACGTTATTAGTTTATAATTAGTACAATAATTATACTATATAAATTTGTTAAAATATTAAATATTATACGTATTCTAATTTTATTTATAAAATTTTTAACTAATAAATTATCGTAAAAAGAAACATCACAACTACGACACATGGCATGCAATCAATCATGCATAAATATACTTATTTTGGTGTAACCAGTTCGCATAATATTGAAATAAAAACAATGTATTATAATTTTATAGTAAGGTCAGGTAATAATATGTGTTAGTTGAATTAAGAATTCTCTTTAATTAATTAATGGGCATTAGCATAATTTAACTGTGAATAAGAAATTCATGGAATGTTGGAGAAACATAACCATGGAAGAACACAGTATTGGAATTAGTAGGCATCTCTTTACCGAACCCAGCTCTGTGCATTGTAATCGGCGGCCAACTCCATTGTATATAAGGTGAGAGGATTAGGGTTAATAATAAAGAAAAATAGAGTAATAAATAATTATTATTATTATAAATATTTTCGTATTGTTATATCTTCAAAAGTTTATTGGTACACATATCTTTAGTAAAGAATCATTCAACATTAATAATAATCTCTAATTTTTGAATCGTTGATCAATATTAAAACAAGTAATTATATAATCACTCACATCTTTTTATTAGTAGAATGTAGTTTTTTTTTTATGTAAAAAAATTTAGATATCAAATTATAAAAAAGCAACAAATTCAAATTAAAATTTTAGTTAATTACCAAAGATAGATATTGTAATTTAAGAAAAGTGAAGACATATTAAAATTTTAACACAACTTTTTACCATCAAAACGAAATGTTTTGTTGGTTAATCGTTTTGATGGTTAATAAGAAATAATAAAAGTGAATTAAAATTTTCTTATAGTAAGTTTAAAATAGTATGTGTCACATATTTTTTTAAAAGCTTGGAAAAGTTAGACGGGAAAGAATCCAAAGTAAAAAAAAAAAAAATTAATAAAAATGCTAGCCGACGATGATATTCATGCTATTGTAGAATAATGTAAGCAAGGTCACAAATAGAAGCTGAATAAATATAAACTTGATGGATAAATCTTTTGACAATAATAATAATAATAAAATTTTTAAAAATATAATAATAAAAAATTTAAACTTTTTGCCGAATCAAAAAGTTCTTATTAATTTAGAGTAGGTGTACTTAGAATTCTGATGCGGTCTACTAAATATCTATTTTGGTGTCGAGGGTCGATTAATGCAGCCCGCTATGGCCCAATGGACCTGCTCTCGTACGTTTTATAAAATTTTTGTTTCTGAAGATACCAACAGTCATGCAATGAAAGGGTTGTACGTTATTCCCACAAGGGGTATTGGATTTAAAATTCTAGGAGGGAAAAATAATCTGTCCACCAGTCAATCTAAGCATAACATTTCGCAATTGCCATTGATTTCTTTTTTAAAATAAACTTTTCATAAAAGTGTAGTTATAAAATAAGTGTAGAAAGATAAAAAAATGTTATACTCGAGGACTTATAAAAAATTTTTATTTATATAAACATTTAGGTAACTAGTAAATAAAAACGAGAAAATTAGTAAGTTTGTATTAAGATCAAAAATTCATTGTTTGATTCAAAAACTTAAATTATTAAATAAAAGTTTGATATCAAATAATAAGTTAAGAATAAGATAATTATAATGCCTAAAAAAAAAAATTGAAATTAGAATAATAAAATTTTGAGATTAATTATAATATGTGATATTAAATAATAATAATAATATGAAATATGTAATACGTTTTTAAGATAAAGAGTTTTTCGGCCAATTTACTTGTTAGTGTATAAAATGGAGAGGGTAAGTCGATACTCTTGTAGAAAAATTAGAAGTAAACTCTTTCAATTTTAGGATTCTTTAGGGATAATTTTGTTTTATTAAAATTTTTTATTTTTGACAATTGTAAATGATTAAATATTTAATATACAAGGTTTTGAAAATTTTAATATTATTGTCTTACTTAATAATAGAAATTCATTAATATTCAATAATTTTAATATAATTTAGTTTAAAAAATTTAATTTCAGAGATTTTAATTATAAAATAAATTATTTACGAGAAAATAAAAAAATTATATGTACTCATGTGTGCACGCGTATGTGTGAGTTTTCTTTAACTCAATATTTTTATTTATCAATAAATTATATAATGAATGACTCAAAATTAATGTTTAAATTTAAGAAAAAACCCACAGGTATGATAATCAAAATACATACACCCATGAATATTGGCAGTATAACAGACATCAGCAAACAGCAATAAGAGTTCATAAAAATACTGTGCTGCAACTGGAATCGATTCCTCCGGGCAAACTAAATTCATCCATCTCTAAATTCTACACAACCTTAACTCTCAATGGCATACATGCAATCCAAGATTCACAATTTCTGCACCATATTCCTTCAAATCCATTCAATACAACTACAAACAAATTCCATAGATTCATATCAAAATCCAATGGATCTGAAAATCATGTGTTTGACAACACATCTAAGATAAACTCTGTTGAATCCGATCGAAGTGAAGGTGGGTTTGTGGAAAGTTAAGCTTCAAAACCAAAAATTCAAACCTCTTTATATATAGATATTCAGGGAGAACAGATTTACTAGAAGAAGAAACAAAAATAAAAGCCAACGTAATTGCAAAACTGGGGAAAACGGAATAGGCCAACGGTTGGACATTTCATCTGGGCAGGCAATATTGACTATGATTGTAACTTCTAATGGTATTGCATTGAAATAGGATTTAGTTTTTCTTTTTGAACTCCCTGGGAATGAGGTTTTATCTTGTTTTTTTTAATTCATTTATTTTTTTTTAAAAAATAAAATTATTTTAATTATTTTAATATTTTTATTAATCAATTAATGATTTAAAATTTTTTTATTTATTTAAAAAATAAATTATTATATTTATTTTATTATTTTATGAGTTAATTAACAGTCAAAATTAATATTTTTATCCTTAAAGAATATTCTTTTATTAATTTTTAGAATTAATAAAAATTAATCTTTGAAACACGATGGCACAAAGATTAATGCTGGTCTCATTTTCACATTTCGGAAATGAATTGTTTAGAAGAGGAAATCGTGCAATCATTATAACGAGTTGAAGTGCGAATCGTACATTCATACAATCAAACCTACGTATGCATGCCAAATGGCATGTGATATGTATTCTTTCGTGATATTTTTATTTTTAATTTTTAAAAATTTATTAATACATAAATATAAAAAATAATAAAAATTTAAATTTTATTTTACTTAAATTTATTTTTATTTTTTAATTTTTTAATAAATAAAAATTAATTAAGAATTAAAAAAAAAATTGTTATGATTAGAATAGTGTAATATCTTGGACAACCAAACAAGAAGGACGAAAAATTGGCTCCTCATGTCCAGTTGAATTAACCCATGAAAAGTACTTCCAGCTATAAATATGTGTGCGCGCACAAGCAAGAAGAGGAAAGAAAACGTAACAGAAGACTTCAAAAAACAAAGATGGAGCTAGATTGATTCCTGCAATGTTTGTAGCAACTTATGTTCTTCTGTCCGGGTCCGTCTGCAATACATGGTCTTTGGACCACGCTTTCCACTACAATGATCATGGTGATCATGTCATATCTTCATCCACAACTTTGCTCAAAGGTTTCTCTTTCTCTCTCTCAATCTCTCCCTCTCTCTCTCACACACACAAACAAAAAAAAATCACGTAATTTTGTAAACTCAAGAGTTTTTTTTTTGTTTTCAGGTGTAAACGGATTACTCCAGGATTAGCTCTGTTGTAAAGAAAGATTTCGGACCAATAACCTTTGGTAGAAGTCATTAAGCTCTCGTTAATTTGCCCAGAAGTAGTCGATGTATTTGTGTTATTGTTTTAAAAAAATTATAAAGCACATGTAATTTACAGTTGCAGCATAATATTCTTATGAACTCTTATTGTTGTCCTGTGATTCTTGTTATTCTCTCAATATAAATGGGTGAATGTATGTCTGTTGGATTATAATTTATATGATCAGATATCAATCAACATGTCATTACCTATCATTCGGGTTACATGCATACTAATTGCATGTCATATATTTTTCAAAACAATTTCTCGAAGCTTAATTTATATTTTCATATGTATTCAATAGTTATTGAATGAAACGTCAAATGTCAAATTAATTAAGATACAAATTTTATATCTTAATTTTATACACATACATGCCTACATACATACGTATATACAACCATGTTATTGCATTGATCAGTAATGATTTTGTATCTAATAGTTTAAACTGTTAGATTAAATCGTCGGATTTAAACCTCGTAGCTTCTTATTTCTTACTAGCTACGCCGCTCTTACATATGAATAAAATTTCTGATGCGTCGGAGAATAATTAAGTTTACTTCAGGAGTTCTGATTAATTCCATTTTCAATTTGGTATCGTTGCAGTAGTGATAATGAGATGCCTATACCAAACGTTGGAACACAAAATATGGGCTCATCTGCTCAATTTGACAACACAGAATACTAGATGTTGACTCTTTATACCGTGTGTGTGTGTGTGTGTGTGTGTGTGTGTAACAGGTAACAGTTTACATAAACATGTCGAACGACATGTGATATAATGTTATCATATTAGGATTAGCCAGAATGTAATATCTTGGAGAAGCCAATAAACAAGACGAGACATTGGCTCCACATGGCCAGTTGAATTAACCCATTAAAATATTTCCAGCCATATATAGATTAAGACGTGTGTGCACAGGGAAGAGTAGAAGAAGAAAACGTAACAGAGACTTCAAAACAAATAAAAAAAAAAAAGGCCCAAAAATGGAGTTAGAATTATTGTTGATTCCTGCAATGTTTCTAGCAACTTATGTCGTCTTCGTTCGGGTCTGTCTGGAATATATAATCTTGCCACCTAGCTTTCCAATTCAATGATCGTTGTGATCATATCCTCCTCCACAACTTTGCTCAAAGATCTCTCTCTCTCTCTCTATCTCATATACATGCACGCTTACAAAATTATCAGATGTGTAATGGAAATTAAATATGCATAATTTTGTTAAAAATAAATTAAAAAATTAGTGTTAAAAATAAATTAAAATATAAATACATAAAATTATTTAAAGGGTTTTGGATTTCTACATAATTTTTTAGTTTCTTATCTTTTTCTTTTAATTAGATAATAAAAAATAAAAAAATTAATAATGAATAGTTTAAATTATATTTTAATAAAATTTATAAATTAATTTTATATTATATATTATAAATTAAAAAATTTAAAATATAATTTAAATTTTTTATTATTAATTGTGCTACGTGTTAATATTTTTTTAAATATTAAATATCACACCATTTATGATGTTAAATATCAATAAATTGAAGAGTTGGCACTCAAAATTCCACACGCATGTCAAGTGGCAGGCAAATTGCAATGCAAGAGGAATAATCCAATCTTTACTAATAAACTAATTGCTAATGAAGTAATCTCACTGACCAATTCCCTGTGATGTTTCAACTCCTCAGGTTAGGTATTGAAGGGAATATATAGATAATTATTGAGGAAAATTGATTTTTATTACAAATAAAATCAC
>CP135561.1:8225088-8384835 GCA_032401905.1 Swietenia macrophylla | reverse complement strand
TCTGAACACTTCAACCGATTATAATGATCGCACGGTTTCCTCTTCCAATTAAATTTTGTCTCATCGTATTCCACGCTACCCCCTATTGTAAATGAATTTCTTTATTGTTCACAAACTAATCTGACACGATAATATATTTTTTTACAATATATATATATATATATATATATATAAATCTTATGTGTTATATGCACTGTATGTTTGGGATTGAATTGTTGTAATTCTTAATTTAACATAACTGTAAAAAAATTTAATAAATTCATATAGAGAAACTTGACCATCTACAAACCATACCCGCGGTAGTCAAATTAAGCAAAGGGATCCAATTTCAGGGCCATTGTGTGGAACTGAGAAGTCGTGGTAAATTATACTGCAAATTACGATGTTCCTGAGTTAGACGAAGCTTATGGATCGAATAAATAACTAAAAATATCTTGATAAAATAATTAGAAAGGGAAGGAAACAAATTTGAAAGAAATATGGAGGTCTCAAATGTGACCTCTAAATGAGAGCTGGCAGGCTTGTCTTAGAGAGATTGCGATGATAGTCGACAGTGCTATCCACAGTTTTTGAATAGGCAGTTTGGTTCTTCTTGGTTCTGCAGTTTGGTTCCAAAATGTTCATAACATTGAGTTGCAGAACCAACTGCAAATTATCAATTTGTCTAATTGATTGTTATACCTTCAAATCAATGTCTGACGATCAACTCAGTTATATATGAACATAGAAATTTGTAATTTTCCAGTGACGGGTGCTAATCGATTCAAGTTCCTAAAATTTTTAAAATTCACAGTTTGGCTACTCTAACCACTTCGTATCCTTTGATAACTGATTCACATTCAGTATTGGCTTGCATTTATGTTATCATAATCTCCTCAACAGTGCTCTTTTTCTGATACAGAAGTTTTCAGGACTCATGTTTGCATATTGTAGAATATGGATTTGAACAAATAGGCACTGCATTGCCAAATACAGACGTCCAAGAGAGAGAATTAAATGCACAAAGCATTTACGTGATAGAGTTGAGCAGATATGAGTATGAGTCCGTGGTCAAATGGGTTTTCCTGAATTCACGTCAATGAATTCATCAGCTTTTAGGTTTCAATTATGTATCCCTTTTAACAACAGTTGAAAGAATTAATAAGCGTACAAGAAATACAATTGTCTAGAAGATCAACATGAAAAACAAACACTGAGTCATTGTTTCTTACTGTGAAGCATGACTTGTGTCAAGATGGGGTTATTGTTTCTTACTGCGGAACCGAGACCAGGAGAATATCAATGAGCGATTATCCGAAACCTAAACGATTGATCTAAAAGTTTAAACTATTATATACAAATTCAATACTAATCAATGCTCACAGTTGACTATTAGATACAAATTCAATACTAACCAATGCTAACAGTGACATGCATGCATATACATATACATGTACATATTTGAATGATCATACAAAGTTAAGATACACAGTTTTTTTTTTTTTTTATTGTTTTAATCTTAAGTAATCTGATATTTGCATATCATTCATTACTTGGTGATGCATTATCATAATGCAAAAATGTCATTAACTGTTGGACACATGACGTTTATAGATTTTAATTGGGGACGCATACATTGGGATACAACATTTTGTATCCCAACTTTGTAAGCTTAGTGATATTGTTTGTAAAGTATATGACATGTTACAGTACGGGATATAAAAAACCCAGATGATACTTGTGACATATTGATACCTAATCATGTAAATTATAATCCAACAGACATACATACACCCTAGTATATTGAGAGTATAACAAACATCACAAGACAGCAGTAAGAATTCGTAAGAATATTATGCTGCAACTGTGAATTACATGTGCTTTATAATTTTAAAATAGCAATAAAAATACATCGATTACTTATGGGGCAAACGAGGGCTGAATGACTTCTGCAAGGCAAGCTTGAAGACTTCTGTGTATAGGGTAATTGCCCTAAGTATTTGATACAAAGTTACAACAGTGTCAGTCCTGGAGTAATCTGTTCAAACCTGAAAATAAAAAAAAAATATAAAGGGAAAACAAGAGTAAGATAAATCATGTAAATTTTCTATCGTGGTTAATTGAAAACCCTAATTTTCTACTTTAGTTTTAACAAATTATCTTAATTAAATCTGTATTACACGTCTGATAATTTTATTTGTAAGCGTGTATACATTAAAGAGAGAGAGAGAGAGAGAGAGAAACCTTTGAGCAAAGTTGTGGATGAAGATATGATCATCATGATCATTGAATTGGAAAGCTTGATGGAAAGACCATGTATTCCAGACAGTCCCGAACAGAAGAAGAGCATAAGTTGCTACAAATATTGCAGGAATCAACCACAACAATTCTAACTCCATTGTTGTTTTTTGGTAGTCTCTCTTGCGTTTTCTTCTTCTCTTCTTCCTTGTGCACACACATGTTAATCTATATATAGCTGGAAATATTTCCATGCTGGCCATGGAGTTAATGGGTTAATTCAACTGACCATGTGGAGCTAACTTCTTCGTCATGCTTGTTGGCTTCTCCAAGATATTAAATTCCAGTTGGCGTGCATGTATAGGTTTGATTTTATGATTGCACGATTTCTTCTTCTAAACAATTCATTTTCGAAATGTGAAAATGAGACACATTGATCCCCGTATCATCGTGGTCCACGCTACTGTATTTTAAATGAATTTCTTTATTATTCACAAACTAATCTTATAAATAATATATTCTTTATGAATATAGGATTCACTATGGTACATTTATATATATATATATATATATTGTTACTCTTATTTTTTAATTTTTTAAAATATTGTCTCAAGTCTTTTCAAAACTATTTTAATACTATTTATTCATATTTAAAATTTTATTTATATATTTTAAATTTTTTATTATTTATTTTAAGTGCTATTTATTATTTATTTTAAATTTTTTTTATGCATTTAAAGTCTTATAAATTCGATTTCAAGTTTAACATACAAAAAAACAAAAAGAAAGCAATGGTACATTGGGTATGACCGGTGCCACAACCGGTTTCAATAGATATAAATATATATATATATATATATATATCTTACAGTTATATGCACTAAGACCATGTGTTTTGGATTAAATTACTAAAATTTTTAATTCATAATTATTGTAAAAGTAAAATATAAATACAACAACATTAATTATTAAATGTTAAATAAAAAATAAATTTTATAAATTATCTTTCCAGCTTTATATATACCAACTCACTTTATTTAATAAATTTTCATAGACAGTATCAGAAACATGTTCTCATCATAAATAAATAAAAAATAAATTAATGTGCAAAAAAAAATTTAATTTCAATCTATGATGTTAAGAGAATGTTTAAGTAAAGATAATGTAAATTAAAAATTAAAATTTTTATAGCATCAAATCGATGATTGAAGATTAACTCAGTAGATATGAGCATCATTCAGTTGATGAGCAAATGAAATTTTTTAAATTTACGTAAATAAAATCATCAATTGTGTCTATTTTAATTGATTTATTTTTTTATATTATTATAAAATATAAAATTAATTCATAAATTTTATTAAAATATAATATAAAATTTTTATTAATAATTATATTATGTGCGATAAATATTTAAAATATAAAAATAAAAAAGAGCAGGAAAAAATTTTAATCCCGGAGCAACAATTGAAAGAATTATTAAGCGTACAAGAAATAAAATTGTCTAGAAGACCAACACGAAAAAAGACAACTGAGTCATTGTTTCTTGATGTGATACGTGGCTTATGTGTGGACGGGGTCATTGTTTCTTACCGTGGAGTCGAGGCCAGGAGATCAATGAGCTATTATCCGATTGTCTAATAAATAGCAACAAACTGCCCAACAAAATTGAGTCAACTTTCTAGGGTAGAGACAGGCACCAGGAGATCAATGAGCTATGATCCGATTGTCTAATAAATAGCAACAAACTGCCCAAAAAAATACAGTAACTTTCTAGGGGAGAGACAGGCATGAGATAAATACAAAAATCACGCGAGTGTTTTCTTTCTAAACATGTGCGAGTAATAATAAAGTTATGGGGATTCGGATGAACGGGGCTGTTCTCAAATGACAGCCACCTCAAGTCTTGCATGGATGTGTCCCGTTTGAAATATTTCGATAGGTTGATTTATTGCAAGAACATCTATTAACAAGACTTCAGGAAGCTCATGGACATATTCAACTTATACTACCTGCTTTGGACAGGAAGCCCATGGACTGCATTAGAACTGTCAGGTAAATCAATAGGCATGCAGTCCAATTCCTCAGGATGGCATAAGAACCTTGCTAAAAAAACCTTGGAAACTGCATCCCATAGTTTGACAATTTCTACTGGTAACAAAGGCAAAATGGATGAATCCGCATCCCTGTTATGTTCATACTATTGCAGCGTTCTATTTATGTTCTCTAAATGTAATTACATGTTTGTTCTAAGTAGACAGACCTAACTTTCTTTAAATTGAGATAAAAACTCTTCCTACTGAATAATTCTGTCAGCAATAACTTCACTCCTAACAGCATCGAAGTTTCAAGAACGATCTCTACCAAAATTTTGGAAGCAAAAATGTAGGCTCTATCAAATACTAATACAGCTGCCATCATAGAATTGACCTCAAGATCAAATGCAACTTTGTCATTCCATGTTACAACATAACTGTTTATGCGAATCAAACCATGCAACTTTCTTACATTCATATTGTGTGAGATGAATGACCGGGTATCCCGGTATGTCACACCGGTACCTTTGCATAACATGCCCTACTCCACAACAGATGTCCTCTTTTCCAACAATGACTCCAAAAATGAGGAGCACAATTTGGTAAGAGGTGGAAGATTATGCGACGATCCGCTGAATACGGTCTCCCAAGGTTTCTCTGATGGGACAGATGGAACCCATATATCCTGATTTTTCTTCAGCTCAAAATCTGGTAGTTCGCCGTAGATAGATGAATATCCAAATTGCCCTGTCAACACAAAGGAAAGAAAACATAAGAAACAAAGGGAAGAGAAGCGAAGGGAACAAAGACCATTTTAAGGTGAAGGATATAATACTATAAGTTACCACTTGATCTGATCAAGTGATCTCCAACATCCTACCTGCATACAAACTTTTCCGCCAAGTTCATTGTTGTATAAACTCGGCTTAGAAATTGTCTGCAATAATTTTTGGTACATACAAAAACAGACTTGATTTCACTTAAAAACAAAGATGATTCAATAGCTGTTTGTGAACAAAAACCAAGACATGAATTTACAACTATAGAACCTAATGTACCCGAGCATTAAGTCGTAAATCTAAGTAGATATTCTATTATAAATCAGGGTTAAATAAATTAGAAGCTTGAAAATATATTTAACATAAACAATGGACTATACAGGAAGATATACCTCTTTCTTCCGGCGCAACACGATCCTCCTGACGAATCATGCTAAGCTCGTGTATTTGTTTGCCATGTGGATCAAAGAGGACATATTCATGATTCCCATTCATATATGCAAGCAACATTTGAGGTGGTTTCCCATCTGAAATATTCTCATATGTAAATGATGAGTTTACTTGAAGAAAAGCGAGTGCTCCTCCCTTGGCCTGTATTAAAACAACAGGGTATCAGATTACAACATCATTCTGCTTTGATCAACATAATCACGACCAAGCATTATATTATGCATTACCACTTCTGCAGATGCTATATTCTTTGTTTAGTAATCTTGTTTGTTTGATTCTTTAAACAAGGATGGAAGAAGAACGATAACTAGCTTCCATCACAGTTAAGGTACAACTGCTTGTTTAAATAACTCTACAATAAATTCATTGTCACACCAGAGTGTTCAATATGAACAATTTTTTCAATAATTAAAGCTGCGCCACCATCTCCGTCAGAAGAATGTTGAGATAATAAATAAGTTCAATGATAGGAGAACTCAAGACTATAATTCACTATAATTTCAGATGTGAAAGAATCTTTTTGTTACTATCAATTCTTGTGATTGTCAATGGTGCCTATCCTACTTCATGTACAGATAGGCAGCTGGTAGGATCTTATTACAACAAAACAAAAATATATACCACAAAAGTTTAAGTTAAATGCTAAAAAATCCATTTTAATATATAATTTAAAGTGGGAATAATCCCATAAATAAGAAAAAAATAAAAAAAGAAACAAAAGATCCTCCCAATGTTTTTATAAATAAAATATTCATTAAATTTAATTATGACTACCATATGTTTGCCTATGAGTAAACAAATTAGAAATCCTAAATAGAGAAATTGAGATGTTTCATCCCCAAAATATCTGGTACTGAAGAAATAGCATACCTTCTTAACAGACCACGTAGCCACAGGAACAGGATCTGTCGCATTGAAAAGTAAGATCACCCCATCTCTTCCTTGAAACGCTGTTCCATTTGACTCCTGGCATTTGGACAATTCAGGATGAAGGACAAGAGCTGCAAAACATGACATATCTACTGCACAGGCTACAGCTGCACAAGATTTACAAAACACCAAGTCAAATACCAGAAAAAACAGCGTGAAATTTGAACAATGACTAAGTTATGAATGCTCCAGAAGCCAAAGAAAAAGGACCATTTTCAATTGCAAATACAGACAGAAACATTAAATCCAGAAGTATGGAGCACAATGTAAATGGAAGGTTTTGATACTGAATTCAAAAAGTTCAACCAATCTGAAGCTTCTGGTACCATCACATAGATGTTCAAATATTAGCAATGGTAAAATTACTGTCACAACTAATGAAAGCAGATTTTGTCCACCTTGCTTAAGGTTTTGCCTAATGAGAATGGAACCACTTGGTTTGGAAAATAGGCAGACGCCTCCCTTACAGATTTTTTATAAGTCCATGGAACTTCAAAGGAGGTGTTTTGGCAAACATAGATGCAGATCCAAGATCCAGTGGTTCCAAAATCTATAAGAACACCAAAATCTTGAAAATTTTTCCTTAATTAAATATAGTAACTAATGGTCAAAAAATAAATTCATTTACTTTTAGTTAACAACTACGAAAAATTTATTATGCTACTATTTTTCATGAACCACAATTGATTACCAATTTTATATTACTAAAAAATTTCAGCCTATATTAATGTCCTATGTTAGTAATCACATGAGCAGATATCATTTTGACAACCACCAATATAATCTCAAAGTCAAGAGATAGTATTTAGCTTGAGAAAGAGTAGTTTCACCTTCTGCATGAAGCATGTAGGACCAAGATATAGACAGTTTCGACATATTCCAAACAGAGAGTTGCGGTTTTGAACCCCAGGATATGGCCACAAGATAATCTGAACTTCCAACAAATGACAGGTTCATAATTGGCTGTAAGATTGTATAAAATAGTCAGGCTACAAAATCAGCAAATGCAAATGTGAAAAAGTGAGGGGAAAAAACCAGTTCATTCACTAAGTTAGTAGCCACCATACAAAGGACAATTATGTTAACTAAGTTCTAACATGTGGGGGACCAAAATAATTCTGATGCAGTAAGTGAAATTTTGTAAATTCTTTTTTCGGTTTAATCCCTTGTGCTACGCACTTCTAAGTTGTTAATTCTGAATCTTTTTCTTTATTTCTAACATTCTTAGTTAATAATAATTTCTCACACTCCATCATACAGTTCTGTAGAACAATCAGATACAAAATTCAGAACCAAATTGCTGTTTTGCAATTTCCAGCAACAGGCTACTGGTGCGACCAATTCAAAGAAAGCAACATGGAAAAATAGAAGGGAACATTAAAAAGGGCCTAGCCCTAGACAATTCCTGCCTCCTATTCTTTGCAAATATTACGCACCACCATGCACAATGAAGGTATAGTCGTTATGGTACCATCTCCACCAATCTTTGGTTCAATTGTTAAATCTTAAATGGTACAAAAATTTAAAAAAAAAAAAGACGGTTAAGTTTTAAAGAATCACCGTGAAAGTCTCTCCAATCACAGCAACAAGAACATTCTTCTCTGGGTCCCATAATGTAATTACAGTTTCTGCAGCAACAGCGAGTACAGAACCATCGGCGGAAAATGCAGCTGCTGTCAGTGCCTTTTTCCTACAAGGTGAAATTAATTTAATATGAATGATCTACAGTCATGAGTTTTAATCACAAAGTTATAACAAGTCATTCAAAATGAAATGTATATCAACATGCTAACATTGTATTACTCTTACTTAGACACCAAAAAAAACAATGAAATTATAATGTAATTCCAAATCCAATTAGAAGTATATTTTTGAAAAGAAACAAAATTGAACTTCAGTTCATAAGAAAGCTCTTTTTTTGGAGTATTCATAAATATTAAATACTATGTTCTGTCAGTCTTAGCAGAGTAATCTTTGACATGCAATTGTTGAATACTCTACATTCCAGCAAGGAAAAACACAGTAAGCACCCTCATGGAATAAAATAAAACGGAATCATACTTATATGAGCCAACAGCATGGCAACTCCAGCCAGAATGCTGAAGATCTTTCTGTTGCAATTCATCATTGCAAATCCAAACCTGAGTCATTGAAAAAATAAAAGAAACATGTAAGCTTCTGAAGAAATATACAACTAAGAACTAAAATTCCAGCCATATCACCTTGAAGTCCCCACCATAAGAGGAACTGACAGCTGCACGACGACAAGGGTGAAAAGCAACCGCAGAAATGTCTGCATCCCTGTACAATACCAAAGTTATAACATTAAACTAGCTGCAAGATTTAAATAATATATTTCACATCAAAAAATAAATTAGCTATCACCAGACAAGTTTGAACTCAGACTTCCATAATGCTTAAAAATTAGAGTCCTTTTAAAGATCATGACCATATTGAACAACGTGCTATAACTACCCACAGAAAAATTCACACATTTCTCACTCAAATCCTCAACAATTATGCAAGGGCCAGACCTGTGAGGTTCATATACAATGGTAGACAAGCTGAATTCTTTATTTTGAGGCCCTGATGCCCAAAATTTAAGACAAACAAGACCTCCAATACCCTCTTCAGCAAGCTTCACTTCTGTAGTACTCATCAGAGAGCCATCTTGAGAGAGAGCCACTAAAGTTACTACCACCTGTAAACATTATATAAGAATCAATTGATTATGTTTGATATTATATCAGTAATCAAATGTACCAACAACATAATATTGTGAAATACAATTACATATAACAAAGAACAAGACTATAAATGAGCAATTTTACTTACTGTAACATCATCTCCTGGTTGATGGTTTCTCTCACAAACTTGAACCTGAAATGGCATATCAGAAAATTCACCAACTCATCAAAATTGATAGACAGAAGCCTTAATTATGGATTTGCAAGTCCTAATTTGCTGCCTGCATGATTTACCATGCCTTACCTTTGATCGATGGAGGGCACACCACCATGAATATTTAACCTATATCTACCATGTCCAAATCAACAAGATCAAGTACAAAACATATCCAGTGATTTTTGTTTTGTCCAATTAAAGAAACAATTTATTCAAAGGCCTAGCAGTAAAAAGCAGATATAAACCATCCTAGAAAACCCACCTCAAACCCCAGCTCCTCCCTTTTGCACACATACACACACGGTGAATGCTAAAGGATGTCATGAAGATTGTAAAACATGGCACAATTATTGCATAAAATGTAAACACAAATTCCCCCTGAACAATCAAGATTTTCCTAATGATTAACATATTGGACACACAGAATAGTAAAAGATGTAATCAAAATTGTGACACACAGTGCAGTTGCTTGCATAAAAGATAAAACAAAACCCCCAGCAAACCAACATATTTTCAAATGTTAACATATGAAATATCCATCCCAAAACCAAAGAGCAAAGCCCATCCCCAAAACAATTGACACCAACATTTACTTGAGTTAAAAACATATTGGACATTGCGCAGAAGCCCAGAATGACTAAAATTATAGGAATTCATCATGACATTAACAAAATTACATATCAAGAAACAACAGCAAAAGCTCACCTCAGAAATTCCACGGTCATCAAGTAGACTGTATAACTGGATGCAATAATTCTCTGTGCGCAAGGCAACCAACCCGGCACTGTTATTGAAAGCAACGTCATGACATAAGCCCTTGTACTCCTCGGGCAAAGTACAAGGAAGCTGAAAAATGAAGAATTAACATGTTCAGAAACCGTAAGGAATTTTATTTTCCACATCAAAACCAAGAATCAGAAATAAAAATGTAGCATAAAAGCACAAGTGAAAAGCATTGGAAGTTGTCAAGAAAATCACAGTTGCATTTTCACAGCACAATTTACATATAATAAATATTTCAGCACGGCACAAGCAAAGCATTACACTATCTACAGTCCATCAATCACTACCGAGACTAAGAGGGTAAAATCAAATTCCCAGAATTGAAAGGCTTGCCTGGGAAGCAAAGGCATAGTCAGCAAAATGCTTTCAGCATATTCTTGATGTAAACATTTCTTTAAGAATCAAACCAGAACAACACAATTTCATATGATTACAAGAGATTTGATCAAGCGTATCTTCACAAGCCTGAGCATAGCCAACAATGCAGTTTCAATGCATTCTTACACCACAGGAGCGACAACAGTTCATTTGCTAAGAAACTTTATAAGGAACATAATAACGTGGATTTCTATGGATTTGCACTGCACACAAAGTTAAGTTTCAGCAAACAGATCAGAACAAACCTACCTTAATTCCTGAAATGGACTTCAAAATTTCCATTGAAGGCATTTTTAGTAGATGAATTTGATTATCTGCACAAGATATCTGAAAACCCTTGTGTCAGTGAAATCTATCAAACTACTAAGTTCGGTATTCACAGTGCAAATGAGCGAAACACAAACTTATGTTCCTGTAATAACAAATCCTACTTACAGAGGAAAGGGAAGGATCTGGAGAGTCTGTAAAAAATAAAAGTGGAGACCCAATTCTTGGTAAAAATTTCTTCTTCCCTGTGTCAAGCTGCCAAACCACAAGAACTCCCTCCTTTCCACCTAAATGCTAACAAAACTTGAGAGTCAGAGAAAGGAAAACTACTAGGAACACATATGAATAAAACCTTTTTCTTACAATATATTTTTATAGTATGCATATTGATCTACCCTATTACTGATGTGACAGCACATTATGCATTTATACTTCACTTAGGGAAAGGTCTACTTCATCTGAAAAAAGCTAGCTTTATCTCTTATGGCGATTTTTCCTCACCTGAATATAGATATGCTCCATCAGAAGAGAAATTGAGGACACTGACTTCAGAGGGGTGCCAATGCCATGTAGTGCATAAATCAGCATCATCATTATCCCTCACCCCAGGTCTTTCTTCCTCATTAGTCATCGAATTTCCATTCACTAATCTGTCCCATTTAGCAAATGTTCTATCACCAAATCTTCTCCAGATTAAAATTCTTCCTGTCACATCACCAGCAGCCACAATTCTTTGAGTTGGATGGAATGCAAGAACTGTCATCTTCCTTGTATGATGTAGGGTTATCTTCCTCATCACCACACGCTCAGATTCTGTATCAGGAACCTTCCATACAAGAAGCTTGTGCTGTTTCCGGATGCCAAAATATTTTCCTGATGAACTAATTGTTATGACCTCAGGTTCTTTCATCTGCCACAAATGGACAAAGATATATCAAGTTCCACTCTTGGATGGTTGAGAAGTTTGCAAAATAAGTAGATAAGATACACCACCAGCAATCACTTCAATTGACATTCATACAAATAGGTCAGTTAGATGGGCAATTCCTTCTTTGCAAGAGTTGTGAATATTTCATGTCACATGAACCAATGCAAACATGTGAAAGTGGAAACTAGAAGATCTCAAAGGAGGCTTAATACTACCAATGCAAACAGAGTAATCTTCTATGACATATTGATCCACATATAGATAACAGACATAATCAGACATCATTTAGTCTTCCAAGACATAAGTAAAGCATATTACACATAAATACTACAGAAAAAGAATAATTTGCACCTCAGCCAAAGTTACTCCACCAGCAAGACGAGAATCAGTCAAGTTACACTTGCAGATTCGTCCGTGCAAAGGCTTGGGCTTGGACTGCTTCTTTTTACGCGTATTTGTATTTGTTGTTTCTCTCATATCTTCAACAGACAAATAGGCAAAAAGGTTTGGTGGTCTTTCATCGCTCTGAGCTGGTTGGCCTAATAAAGATGGAATCACCTGAAAATCCAAACAATTACAATCAGCATTTGCTACAAAGCACAAACAATGTTAAGGATGTTTTCCCGAGTTCATTTTGTAAAAATAAAATATAATGACATTAAAGGCAATTTCTAGAAAAGCACCAATCAAGTACTTCTCCAAAAAGCAGTCCTCAGAGCTTTTCTACCTAGAAAGCCAGGGACCAAGTATTTCTTCACAAAGCACCCACATTTATCTATTTCAAACAAAAAATTCAGCTACCAACAATGCTTTTGGCCACTCCAAACACACTGCAAAACTTTCCTCTTTCCTAACAGGAAGCACTTACCATGGAGAAAATCGGTAATTTAACATCAACGGTCTTCAATAACTCTGACGCCAAAAAATCCCAATATTTGATGGTACCATCGAGCGAAGCGGTCCAACAGTAGCAAAGTA
This sequence comes from Swietenia macrophylla, assembly GCA_032401905.1. Lineage (NCBI taxonomy): Eukaryota > Viridiplantae > Streptophyta > Magnoliopsida > Sapindales > Meliaceae > Swietenia > Swietenia macrophylla. Next base: position 8,372,188 of record CP135561.1, on the reverse strand, counting down.
TCTTACTTGCCGGAGTCGATGCCGGTACGACTGTAACTGTCGTCACAGGCGCCGTGTGACCTTCCAGTGATGTTATCTTATGCATTAAAACAGCAAATTATATCAGAAACAAGTATCATGAGATTACACACTGAAAAAAAAAAAAAGAAAGAATGAGAAAAAAATTGAAGTACTTGCAAACCGGTGGACGTGCTGAAGATGGAGACAATATTGCTAGTGCAAACGAGGAGTCGTTTGGCGTCATTGGAGAATGCTGGAGGTGAAGACACGTAGCTTCTGCCTCCTCTGATCATTTTGCGGCCGCACGCTACAGTAAGTGGCTCGTGTGATTGGTTCTGCAAAGCCCTAACCTCTAAGCGACTACGAAATTAAAACTCCAGTTTCTAGGTTTTTCTTTTTTCCAATTACAACAGATTTCAATTACTGTTAATTGAGCAACAAGGAGTGTTTCAGCTAGTTTTGGATTCTTTGATGGCCCAAAGCTCAGCATAAGACTCCTAGGGTTTTAGAGATGGCAAATAGGGTTTTGTTGGAGGGGAAGAACTGGTACAACTTTAACGGCGTCGTCTTGCGCGTAGAAAGTGTTAGGATTTTATCAAATAGATCCCTAATTTCTTACTTTTTTCTATATAAAAACACACTTAGCTTTTTGTTACTAAATAGATCACTACTTTTAATTGAATTGAACTTTCATTTTCATCATTGATCAATACTAAGTAAATTATATATATATATATATATATATATATTAATTAAAAAGATCTTTTAAAAATTATATAAGTTGAAGACATCATTTTAAATATGGGGATTCTACTTAATTTTAAAAAATAAGATTAAACGTATTTGTAATAATAATTTTTAATAAAATTTGTTAATTATTTTATTAATATTTAATATCTAATATTTTTATTTTATAGTTCACATAATTTAAAAATTAACGCACCATAAATAAAATCTTAACCGAACAAAAAATAATTTTGATTCATCTCTTTAAAGAAATAATTTTAAGGGTCGACTCAAAATACTAGTGTGTATATACAATTTCGGCTATCATATTTTATGTATTCTTGACATAATCAAATCTTCGTAATCATATTATAGCTTAGTCAACGGGCTCCCCCATTTCATTAATTAGAAGGGAATGCAGAATACTCGTGCTCCAGGAAGGAGGAAGGTCTTAATCAACATGAAAGCCAAAGGAATTGAGGACTAACGACCTCAAATGGATGGCCAACTTCAATTAGTTAAAATTCCAGTGAAGTGGACGCCAAGAAACAAAAAGCTATTCACCTATCATTTTAATTGTTAATTAATTTTCGCTTTGGTAAGCAAATCATGTCACTCAGCCGGCCATTATAACTTGCACTGGCCAGCCAGCCAGCCAGCCAGCCAGCCAACTCTTGATTATATCTTGGATAGGTTTTGCATTGGCAGCTACTTGTAGCTCTTTCTCTATTTTCTTGATAGGGTTGGTGATTTTTCAACGGCTAAAGCTATGGAGAACGAAGAGGGCGGAACGGTGGTGGTCGGACGGACCGAGATTGACACACGACGGCCGTTCAGATCTGTTAAGGAAGCTGTTACGTTGTTTGGTGAGAGAGTCTTGGTTGGGGAAATATATGGCCACAAGCTCAAAGAGGTTAATTTTCTTTTCCTTTTGTTTTCAATTGCGTATATGCTCGTGCATGAATCCGAATAAGATCCATTGAATGAAAGTATTGCGTGTATTTCAATGGACAGACTGTATGCATGCATGCATGGCAGCCCGTCCAGAGCTCCCTTAATTTTCTGATTTGTGCATGATTTAACCTTCATAATATAACCGATAGATGCAAGCCGAAGCAAGTAAAAATGGAGAATCACAATCCAGAATCGGAGCAGTAACAGCAGAGCTCGAAGAAACAAAGCAAAATCTCCATAAAGCAAGAGAAGAAATCAACTGGATGTCAAAGTGCACAGAAAATCTCAGAGAAGAACTAGATGAAACAAAGAAAGAATTGATACAGCTGAAGGCTAAAGACTATTTGAAACAACCTTCTGCTAGTCCCAAGATGGAAGAACTGAAGTTCGTCGAAACAGCCGCAAAAAATAAACCAGAGCACAGGGGAAAGAGATATGTAAACTTTGCAAGTCCTCCTTCGCGAGCAGCGGCAGTTAGCAAAGAGGAAATGTTTGAGAGACGGCCTTCTGTTAATAAGAAGAATCGCAAGAAGCCATTAGTTCCTCTGATAAAAGGCCTTTTCTTCATTAAGAAAGGTGGTCCAGAAGACGACTCTATCAGGAACAATTTTATTTGAGCCTTTAGGCCTTGGCAAATAATCAGACTTCATTGTTCTCTTTCTTCCTTTCTTTTTCTATTACTTTGTTAAAAGAAAAATGAAAAAGAAGATTGTACGTATATATCTCATTTTGGGAGATTGTGAGACGTATTGAGATTGACAGGATTTGTTGGATTAATGTTGTATGAATGATAACCATGGAAGCTTGTGAAACGTATTGCATAAATATAATAACGAAATAGAGATTGAGATTCAGCTTATATATATTCAGGCGGAGGCCATTTCAATTTCATATTTCCTCATTATAGGAGTTCCGTGTATGAAAGAAGACCCTGTAACCATGGAAGAACTTAAATCAGAGCTCCTTCCATCCCAAGTTGCAGGGGCAGCTAGTGGATTTTGAGTGCCAGGAGAAGCTTCCATGAAAATATGCTTAAATGGGTAAGAAGGTGCAGGAATATCTACTCCACCTTCCAGCATTTTCACTACAAGACTCATCATTGGTCTCATTTCAGGCCTATCCTGAACACACCAGAGAGCCGCCTTTATCATTCTCTCAGCTTTTTCTTCGTCATTCTTTCCAATCCCAAGAACAATCATCAATTCTTCCAATCCTCCATTTTCAAACTTTTTCCATACCCATTTCGGAAACCATTCCTGGCTTTCAGGAAGTTCTTTCTCCAGGTTTCTTCGCCGGCCTAAAATTTCGAAAAGCATAATTCCAAAGCTGTAAACATCACACTTGTGAGTTACAGGGTATGGCATCCAGAGTTCAGGTGCTGCATAACCTGGTGTTCCCCTTCTTCCTGTCATTGTTATATGAGTATTGTCCCTGTTGCAGAGCTTAGCCAAACCGAAATCTGCTACTTTCGGAAAATACTTGGCATGCAAAAGAATGTTTTCAGGTTTTATGTCATAATGCACAATTCTTTGCTGGCATTCTTCATGCAAGTAAGCAATCCCTTTAGCTGTGCCAACGGCAATCTGATGAAGTTTTTCGAATCCTAAGATTTTCTTTTCACGAAACAAGTATTTGTCAAGCGAGCCATTCACCATGTACTCGTAAACCAGTGCCGTCAGCTTTCTTTCGCAGCAGAATCCATAGAGTCTAACCAGATTAAAATGATGAACTCTTCCAATAGTGCTCACTTCTGCCATGAACTGTTCTCCGATTCTCTGATCAGAGTTTCCATGTAAAACCTTGACTGCCACAATTGTTCCATTTCTGAAAATTCCTTTATATACAGCTCCAAATCCTCCCGAACCCAGTAAGTTGGTGAAATTAGCAGTTGCAATCCTGAGCTGCTCGGAAGTAAACCTGATTGGCTTCTCCAATTCCATCTCATTGAGGAATTTATCGATAGTTAGTGTGTGAAATCGTGTGTCTGAATTGACAGTGCTTCTATTATTACGTGCTCTTCCCCAACATATTAACACCAAAAGGCCAATCTTGATAAAAGTGACCACTGCAAAAAGTAAGAAAACAATCCAAAACAATCATATTTCTTGTGAAAAATATTGGAATATTGAATCAGCTTTTTAATCGTTTCTAGACTCTATAACATGTAAAATTTATGCATTTTAAGATTCATCCAAATCTTCTGAACTTGAAAGATTCTTACCTCCAGTCACACTGAGAAGAATTCCTGGTAATGATGAATCCATTTGAGCTTCCTAGTTTGACATAACTGATGACATTTAGCAGGAGATTGACGAATACAAGAGAATCAGAAACATATGAAGCAAAAATTTAATGGCATGCAAGGTGGCAGAAACTGTCAGGTAATATAAAACAACAAAATTTCAGCGAAAGAGATAACTTTGAATCTTATTACAGAACGCGGAGGTCTACAGGCAATTCCAATACTCTGGTAATCTTCTCCTGTGTACCATGAATATGCTTCAACTCCATGTGGAATTTGCTCAGTAATTAAATAACAAGGCCGGCTGAAAATGAATAAATAATTTGGACATTTATATTCGAATCCTAGGACAATCCAATTGTTTCCCTTTGCTTCCTCATCCTGTCCGAAGGGTGCAAGTTTATATCAGTTTATCGCAAGTTCAAAGAAAGTTCTCGGTACCTTATACAAACAATCATCTAATAAAATTTTGTTATACATAAAATAAGAGTAGATGAGACAAAATTCCAGTGAGTGTCGAGGGCGTTGATTCTAGTGAAACACTAGGAAGCAAGAAATCTGTCTTCATTGTACAGACCAAAGACAAACATGACAGATAACAAGAAGTTAAAATAGATCCATCGATCTATCATAAATGGGATTCTTGGAAATAACCCCGAGCAGGAAGTTGTAAATTAACAAGGAGGAAACGAATTTCTATAACATATTATTGAATTTACAAAATGCAATAGAGAATCTATACCAAATCTCACATGGGTTGAAACAATAAAACTGTTAAAAGTATATAAAGATTTCAACTTATCTACAGTTTCTGAATTTGAAACAACCAAGTTTTCTTTTGACGTAGTTATTTCGATCTCAAATTTTCGAATAGTAGTTGTCGTCGAGGGAAAAGATCCTGTAATCAAGTGTGAAAATGGATTCTTTGGAACTGGAATATCAACTCCTCTTTGCAACATTTTATCACAACGTTCGTGGCGGGCCTTTCCTCGGGTTTATACTGAACACACCGCAAAGCAACCATTGCCATCCTTTCTGCTTTCTCCTTATCCTTCTCTTCTATTCCACAAACAATCATGAAATATGAAATCTCACCTTTTTCCAGTTTCTTTCACACCCACCCGGGAAACCATTCCTGGCTTTCCGGAAGGTTCACATCCATGTTTCTTCTCCTTCCCAATATCTCAAACAATAGCATTCCGAAGCTGTAAACATCACATTTGTGAGTCACAGGAAATGGCATCCACAATTCTGGTGCTGCATAACCTGGAGTTCCTCTGCATCCTGTTAATGTTATGCGTGTCTTTTCCCTGTTGCAAAGCTTGGCAAATCCGAAATCAGCTATCTTCGGGCAGAATTTGACATCCAGAAGAATGTTTTGAGGCTTGATGTCATAGTGAATTATCCTCTGCTGGCAATCTTCGTGCAAATATTCAATCCCTTTAGCTGTTCCAATTGCAATTCTTTGCAATGTCTCCCAATCTATATCTTCCTCTTTGTGAAATAAAAGGCGATCCAAGGAGCTATTTTCTACATACTCTCAAAACAAGAACGCGCAAATCTCTGTCAAAGCAAAAACCATAAAGCTTGAGAAGATTAAAATGGTTGGTTCTTCCCATAGTGCACACTTCTGCCAGAAAACTGATCCTGAATTTTCCGTCCGAGCTTCCATTCAAGACTTTTACGGCAACGGATAAGCCGATGGAGAGGTTGTCTTTGTAAACTGCACCAAAACCTCCTGCACCAGGCGAATGTGAGAAATTGTCTGTAGCAATCCTCAGTTGCTGAGAAGAGCATTGAACAGGCTTGTCAATCTCATTCAGGACCCTGTCCATTGAAGCTATCCCGGAATTCAAACCCCGCGGATTTGAACTAGATTGTCCCCTGGTTCTTTCAAAGCATCTGTGAATGCTCAGGGATAATCTCAGGAAGACTAAGACCACTGCAGATTCAGAGTATTGAAAGCTTACATGCATAGCATTTCATATTAACGAAAAGGGCTAGACGAAAATGCAGCAGCAGTTAAAGAAAAAGCTTACGGAAAAAAAATTATGACCGAAGATGTTCCAGCATTCAACACTTGCCAGCAGATGTGAATTGGTATTCAATTCTAAGCAACAAGCATCTTGGATACGGAGGAATACCAAGTTCTTCCATATTACAAAACTGTGTTTCTTTGAAAGGATATTCTCCAATTAGCGGAATCAGAATTATCTGAATAAACTATAATAATTGTAAATTACGGTCGGACCTTTTCTCGTTTGCTTTTGCCTGTCAATTTGGTAGAAGTTCAAACAGGGGATCGAAAAACCAAACAAAGGAAAGAATCAAAACAGAACAAAACATAACTGTATGAAGCTGGCCGCTGTTGGCCTAACTTTACCAATCAAATTACAATGGAATACATCAAAATCACTTTTAACTTATCCACGTAACACCAGTTACCTGAATAAGAATTAACCACCATCAATCTTTGTCCACCATCTTCATAACCCTTATCCCATGTGCAGAAACGGCAAAATTCCTCCGCATAAATAGTGTAAACTATGATCATAAACACTTAACATGATATGAGAATCATTTGACAAAGTAGTACTATATTTTAAACCTTAATGTTTGTTGTGAAGTGTGATAGATGGGTACAAGTACTAAATGGCGTCACATTAGCAAGCAACAGTGTCAAATAATAAAATCAAAAGAGTCCAAAAGACTCCCAAAATTCATCTGTTGCAAAGTATTTCTGTGACTGAGAAGAATGAAAATACAAATAAATTACATTGACATACATCTCCCAACCCGACAGTACTATGAATTAGACATAAACTGACATTTAAATACAAACTGTAATAAAATTACATGGCTGAAAACCTAGTACACAACTAAACTTGGTTAACTGCTGCTGTAGGTAGAAAATTGTAAACAATCATATCTCCGGACATCTGGACAATGTTCCTTTGAGTATTCAGATCAGTTACAGCTATCCCACATATTAGCATGATGAATATAGTATACAAAGGAGACTCAACTCACTGCCTCACTAGAAGTAATTTCTGCCAAACAACAATTTACAAGTTGTTGTAACATTTAACAATCATTTCTGTTAGAACAAGATATACATGCATCACATTACGGTCATTACCCGCCCAACAAGCATGTTAAACACTCTGTACTTTGCCTGACATTTCCTTTGCTTTTGCAACATCCTTTCCCTGCCATAGCAGAATTTTTTAAAAAAATGTCTAGTTAAGAAATTCAGAAGCATCAAGAACATACAAATGATATACAAATCAACTAGGAAATACACCATCAGAAAACTTTAGAATTCCCAACAAATCAATATATGGAAGACAATCTGTCACAAATAGAATTTAAAACTTTAAGCCCAGAAATTATTTTCTGAACACAGAACATTTTAGAAATCAGAAAGAAGCAACTAATAGTAACACCCACATCTTTAAACATTAATGGAGACAATGGTTGTTTCCACAGATTGTTTCACATAAGAACACCAGCTTTTCCTTTACTTTCTCATCTTCAGCATTGTGGCCAAGCATATGGCTTACCCGGTCAAACTTGTTTAGAAAAGACTAATAATACTGCAGATGACCGTGGCCCCAACAAGATGGAAGACAGTGACCAGGCAATTTCTCGAATCAACACAGTTAGTTTATATTGATTTCTTGACCAACCCAGAAAATTGATTGTACTTTTGAATCCCTTGCCAGAGATCTGGCTACATATCTCCTAGCTACGCACCCTCATATCTCTACCAAAACCAATCTTTGCTGCCCAACCCAAGACCACATTTAATGCAGTTCTTTTTGCCCTCCTTACAGTACATACAAGACAAACCTTCCACATCCTATTTCAAGTTTCTCATATAGAACATGCCAGTGGCCTCTTTCTAGAATGCTAAGGGAATATACCACTAAGGAAAAAAAGAAAAAAAAAAGGAGAGGGGAAGGAGGAGAAAACCATTAGGAAGAAGGAAAAAACTGCTTTGAGAGCTGGAATTGGACATAGTTCATCACTAGGGTGCATTGTAACCTAGTCCCAAGAGAAAAATATCAAAATACATGCAACTTGCAAGAGTGCAGTAACATATATGCCAATAGATTTTGACATGCAGATTGTCTTGGTAATATTGACATAATCTGGAAAGATAACAACTATGAAAAGGTAGGGCTCCTAGTCAAGTGTATAAAATGGAGGGAATGTAAATCAGCTATTTAGAGTGTTAACTCTGGCAAATGCTTTACATCCTAATTCTTTTTCTTTAATTATTTCTTCAATTTCAGTTCATATTTTACGTATGAATATTCGCAGCTGATGTTTCCACCAAAGTGTTAAGGTCCTTTGAATTTTTATCAAAGACTGATGAAATCATAGGATAAAGAATGCACAAATTCTAGAATGGGGAAAGAAAAGATCTATACATTTCAACTAGATTTCTAAAGAGATTGAACAACTGCTATTGAATTATTTTATTCTCAAAGCCTGAGAACCAAATTGATACGTTTAATGTCTAGGGTCATTAATATACAAAAAATGGAAATCAGAGCAAAATTTCATAGTTTTTGATTACAAAAGAAAAGAATTTCACATACCAATGACGAAGTAAAAGGCAGTAATAAGTATAAAAATAAAACCAATTGCTTTAACGGTACTTCAGAAGTTCCTTCACCAGATGTTCATTGATACATAATTTACCTACCAAACCTAATAATGACATTTGAAGCCCCTAAAACATATAGTAATCAAACAAAACCCAATTTTCCAATTCCCCCAAACTCAAAGAAAATTCACTTAGTAAAAACAAACATAGAAAAAGAAAACCACAATGAACATAAACAATTTGCACAGCTTAGAAAGTCACTAAGACAACAAGAGAAAAACAAAAAATGTTGACAATTTATTCAATTGAGCTTACCAAACCCTTTCTCTCATAATAATCATCCAATGCCCACTGATACTTTGACTGATTTAATCCAAACCAACGAGCCAAGTGATCATCCAAACTTGAATGAGCTGCAAATTTCCCCAAAACAGTTTATTAGTTTTAGAAAGAAAATTTCAGACAGAAAACAACACATCTTCTCTGCTTCATTTTTCTAGCAATCAAATTCTTAACTAAGCTCCATCTGGTAGAAGAGAAATTTGTTGAAAACAGAGACAATGAGTTTTAAATTCAGACCAGGACAGAGTCTAATACTGCTTAAATGAGTTTTAAATTCTATTTCATATCTAAATTACCATAAACACAATATCCATTAGCTTTATCATTTTCCTGTTCTAAATTGCCAGAGAACGCAAACAGGGTCTCCAGTCTCCAACATAAAGCCACCTTCAATCCTCACTTTAAATACAAAGCTTCCATATGTAGATTATTTCAAATAGCCATCTATTTATTTCTCTAGCTCAATCCTCATTTCCATAACTTCATACAACTTTCTCAGCAACCAGACAGGAAAATTGAATACCAAAACCCACAACTAAAGAAAGTACCAAAAAACTTATTCCTTCAACATTTCATTAAAAGGGAAAACATCAAAACAACAGAGAGAACACAAACAAAACCACACCAAGCAATCATATCAACCCACTAAACGACATACCATTTTGCGCTTTGCAGATTGCATTCTTGAAGAACCCGACAAAAGACCCATTTGACACAGGCTCAACAGAAACAGACTTCTCAAACTGCTGAGGAGGAGGCTGGACGGGAGGCGGCGATGCCACCTTCCGAGGGGAATCATAGGCGGGCTTGGGGGTGGAAGGTGGGGTAATGAAGACGGTGTACGGCCCGATTTTGCCAATCATGGGCGGAGCCGTGGCAGGTCCCTTGTTGATTGGCATTGTGGGAAAGAGGGAGAGAGAGAGAGTACGAGTGAAGACTGAAGAAGAAGAAGAAGAAAGAGTGTCAAAGAAGGAGATATTTGGAAAGAGAAGAGAAGGAAATGGAAGTCAAAAAGAAGTAACTGAGGTGAACAGCGCACGCAACCCCAGTTGGTCTTGGCTTTGGACCTTTGTCCTTGTGCTTGTCGCTGCACTTGATCATTGGGTTAATATTAGTGAGACCCCTTACGATTGTAATAATATCATATAAGTGCATGAGAATATAAAAACTATGATTTAGACCCATAAATTTCAAATTATATATGTCAAAAAACAAATTTTAAACAAAAATAACCTTAATTTAATGCCAAAAATTATACGCATTTATAAACATATATGATAACTTATCCTATTATTTTTTTATTAATTCTCTCTTAATATTATGACAAATCTTAGGGGATCCAAATAAAATTTTTACTCCATTACATAATATACTTGCCTTGATTTGATTGTACTAATAGTGGGTTTGGAATTGGATTTCGGCATTTTGATTTTGTTAAAATTAACTTGTAATATTTGCAAATGGTAAAACTTAAAAAAAAAAAAAGGTTTAAATTCTATTTACATTAAAATTAATTAAAAAAGTCCCAAAAAATAAAAAGAAGTAAAGGTACGAGTATTATCACAACAAATGCTATCGTGCAACAAAATCATAATGAAAATGGCAAATCGCTTTGCTTTTAGTCAATGCAGCTTCCACTGTATTTTCCACAAAGCTACCCAATTATTCTCTGTCATTAAGCCAAATAGCAACCCACTTTTGCCTATCTCTTGATCAATTTACATACAAGACAAGCAAAAATATTATTTCCCTCAAGAAACTTATATCTACACAATCAAATTTCTAAAGATTCAGACGACTCTAAATCAAAATATAAATGCAGACAGCTCTCATTATTATTATTATTATTATCTAATGGAGGCCTTGCCTTCTCTTCAATAATCCTACTACTTTTGCTGTCATCACTACCACATAGTAATCAAATATGAATTCCCTTATCTGGGTATCTTTATCCCTACAAAATAACAAATGTCTCATAATTCAGTTCTATAATGTTTCGGCTCAAACCAAACTCGAGTTTGGCTACCAGATATTAAGGATATTAACATGGATATGTGACTTCTGCAACCCAGAACATGAATCTTACAACTTGTAAAACTTTGCAAGTTCAATGACTACAAGTGTGACATTCAAGGTTGTAAACTTTACATTCTAGGTTGCAAAATACAGTTCCATATCCTTGCCTATACCCACCTCTCCTGTAACAAATCCCTGGCAAAATTAAGAAAATAATAATAATAATAATAATACTGCTTAAACTCTTACAAAATTGAAAATTAAAGGTATAATCCTTTAGTAATTGACCTTTGACTACTAATATAATAAAACATTTACAGAATTTCAAAGAAAATATATATATGTACATCTATAAACCCTCCATAAGCAGCACACTCATACTGAAGAGTGACAATAAATAAAAGATTCAACAGTAATAATACTATAAACATGCAGCTTTTTGCACTTTTTATGGGTTTAAATTACAGATGCTGAATGAATGCAGCATGTGAGCATAACAAGAAACTAGACCTACACATATCAAAACCTAGCTAACAAATACAACTAACCCTAACAAGAAAGTCCATGGTGAGCAGTGAAGTGCAGTATCACTCCAAACCTTACAAAAAATAAACATGGTTTCAAGTAACTCATTGAAAAGTTCATCCTGGGCCAGAACATCCTCGTACAAGAAAATCCATTATGAATAATCACCTAATACAAGTGTCTTGATTAGAGCAATATTTGTCAAGATTTTTTCAGTAACTGACCAACGTTCTCCATGGATAGGATTGTCTCAGAACTATCATATTTCAAGTTTGTAGACTCTCTCTGATCCCTTTCACAGCAACTTGCCACCACCATATCCTCAATCAGATCATAGAACTGACCAATGACAGCTCATGGAGCTCACTTAACATCCACTCCTCTCCAGTTTGACCTCCAAGGACTATAGTTCTTGTCCCCCCAACAACACAAGTACTGTGTCCCCATGCAAATCTTGGAGGTCGTCCGGGTACATTCAGTATTCTCCATGTAGGCTTCTCATCAGTAGGGTCCAGGAGATAAAGCTGGGTCGGTGAGTGAAGACCTGCCACAGACCCACCAAAGATCAGAATTCTTCCACCTGGGAGGCTCACTGCCACATGATCAAGCCTAGGAGGAGGAGCTATGCCACCTGGGTTTCCAGCACCAGGCATTCCACTTCCAGTTATGCATCTCCAACAAGGTTCTTCCTCACTTAGATCCATTGTAAACACATCACTGGAACGAAACCGAAGGGGACCACTCTTGGCCAGACCCCCAAACATCAATATCTTCCTACCGCCATAAACTGAAAGGGTATGTCCCAACCGAGAAGGTGGGGACCATGCTACAGGTATCTCTCTCCAAACAGGTTTCTCCATTGAGAGATCAAGCAGAAATGTGTCACTTAAAAGAACTCCAGAATCTGCACAACCACCAGAAACTATCAATTTGGTACCATCAAGAGTGCAGGAGCTATGCCATGATCTTGGAAGTGGAGGAGCCAATCCAGAAATTTCACGCCAAGTTGGAGGCTTGGCATCCAGATCCAAAATGAAAACATCATTGAGTAAGCCCTGCCTTCCACAGCCTCCAAATACCACCAAATGAGACCCATTTACACAAGAAAGCGTATGTCCCCAACGACCGGGAGGAGGAGAGCTCACTTGGACATGTTGCCACTCTGGATTGCTAGAATTCAGGTCTAATACAAAGGTGTCATTCATTGGTTGCATATTTACTCCTTCTCCGCCAAAAAGAACCACACGATTCCCAACCGCACACGCGCTAAAGTTGCACCGTGAGGGTTCAACAGCACCACCAACTGTTAGCTTCCTCCATGCTGCAGCTTCTAGAGTAGTCAACTCCCTAGCCAGCCGACCCCATCCCAGTCTCTTTGCACCAGGTACAGTCTCTAAAACACGAGTTGTTTCACTACCCCAGGCATTTTGACAAACCATTCTCCAAAGGTCCTCATTCTTCGTCAGCTCATAAAATCGCCTGCAGACAGAACCAACTGATGCAATATCTCTTGGTGATAGCCATGAAAGTATCTTAAGTGACAGCACCTCGTCACTCAGCTGCAGTATCCCACAAACCTCACGAGAAACATTCCGGTCTCCCACCGGGAAAGTACGGTTAGTGGAAAAAACAGACCTAAACCAATCAGATGATTTTGCAGACTCCTTTAATGGATATCCTGGCACTGGGCCTAGATCAACATTTGCTTCTGTGAAGAACTGAATTCCAATGACATGAGTTATTGTATCATCATCTCCATATATAGGGGAGAGCCGCAATCTGTTCATTAGAGGGGATCCATCTTTCCGAAAGTTCAACAGCTCACCTTGGAATTCAATACCCTCCTCAAGACACCTCCTAATTTCTGATATTACTGCAGAATCCACTAATGGATGTCTTCTCTTTGCGAACGGCCCTCTACATTGCAAGAAACGGCTGTAAACACACAAATCAGAACAAAGAAACAACTCTAAATGATCAGAATCTAGTCATATAATGAAACAAGGATTAATCAAGATCATGAAGTAACCAACAGTCAAGAATTGCAAGAGAGAAGAGATAGCAAAAGTAATCAGCTAAACTGATTCCAAAAGGATGGACCAAGACACAAAGAACTGAAAGTGATACCAGAATAATTACAACAAAGCATCCAAACATCATATTGCATGACTGAGGACTAAATAGTAATGTGAAGAGAAGGACAAGTTCAACATATATGAAGCAATTAATAAAGATGATAGCAGCCCCTAACAATTCTTATGTCTAAGGCACCGGGAATAAACCAAAACTTTCTTATTCCTCAAAAGGTATGAATAATTCTAATAAAACCAAAAAAAGAATAGAAAATGTAAGAGCAGCTTATACTCAGCCTAGCTAAAAAGAGGATCACATTTAATTATAAAAGAGAAAAACCTATGTCGGTAAAATCTCAACAAGGCAGGCCTCACTTGACCTTAGGAGGAATCCCGTCTAATCTCCCATCCCAGGGCCTATACGTCAAAGTTAGTGACAATTTCTTAACAACACCCAGGCACTTCGTATTACGCACTTGAAAAAGCATCAGATATAATGCTGTTATGTATACACTGACTAGACAGGACACCACAAAAACATCAATAACATGATCTCATAGATATTCAGCACAGACGGTGTATAAGACAGCTTGATTTAATCTTGAATGAATTTTTTCTCATAGATGTTCAGACATATTAATTGTAGAGGATGTGAAATAGACTTGTACAGAGAACATAAGTATACGTTATTTTCCTGCTAAATATATTTAGAAAAAACTCCTAGTTTGGTGCCACCACAGCATGGCTTACATAAAAGAGAGATACAGCAGTCAAAATACCTCTCTTGATCTCGACCAGAAAAAAGTCTACATAATCAAAGCCTTTATTGATTCTTTGCCTTCCCAAGAGGCAGGAAGGCACCCACCTCCAACAACCATACTAAATTACCATTGATAAATGTATCCCTCAAATGTCATAATATTTATTCCTCCAGAAAAATATCTATTAAGGTTCTCAATAAGTGACAAACTGATCACTGAGTCCGCAAAGTTTACACTTCATATAAGTAATAATCCAATGATTAACTGATTTTCTTAATTTTAATATAATCCTGAAATACATCAAGTTGCTCCTCCAAAACCAGTCCAAAGAAGTTCCCAGGCAACATATAGTTCATTGGAATTTTATACTTAAGAAATACAGGAATTTCATAGGTAGATATCCCAAATCAATCTATGTGCACATAGCCAAAAAAATTAAATTTGTCTTTTAAACATTGTAGCAACACTTTTTGAATTTCAGGATTGTTGATGAGGATATGGCACAAACAAGATCCATTGAGCAATAATCTAAATATGCATCTAAGCAAAGCATTAATTTAGTATGTTACTAACACCTTTGATTTTCCAATTTGTGATCACCAAAGGTATCTGTCAAAACCTTTTTACCAGGCAAACAAGTAACTAGAAACAATCAAAAATTGGATTGCATGCTAAACTTTGAAATAAAACCAATTCAGACATTTGAAATTTGACACCACGCCTCATGATTGCAGATGAAAACTAATGAATATGAACTGCAATTACGTCTCTGACTACTTAGCTTTTTTATGATGAAAATCCTGAGCCATACTCTTCACATAATTATATTTGCTTCAGCAAAATATAAAAGGAAGTACAGCTGAGACAAGAAACAACAGAAACAGGACAGGACCATCAAAAACGCACTATATGACAAAACATAGGTAATAACCTATGAATATAAAATAAATTGCTTCAGTTTCTTTCAATATACATTATGTTTCTTATCAATCTTTAAAAAAAAAAAAAAAGAGTAAGCCTTCTAATGCCCTGTAACAAACAATGGCCATTGCACGTCCATGCACCACTCATCTCTAATAGCCTAAATGTTTTGAGCCATTCTCAATTTTAGCTTGAACTATAACCTGTATCCATATTAAGGCACCAGATATAAGTTTTTTGATCCCCAGCAACAAACAACAGAGGTACTACTGTGAGAAGGATTGTCTCTATGGCCCCTTTGCAGATGATTTGTGTGCATGCTTTCTTGAGTTATCTAGATAAGTGTATGGAGAAAAAATAATACAATTATTATTCTCAACTATTTGTACTATTGCCCATTTTTAAGACATTAGTACACTCTGACATAACTCATTCTGTAACATTAACTCCCTCAACAATAAGGACAAAAAGAATTAACATGCAGTCTAAAACTTTCAAAAGTTTCCACAAAAGATAACTTACTATCAACGAAATAGACAACAATCATACATTTTCAACACATCAGTACAATGAAACTAATAAGGCAATGTCAACTCCCTTGACAAAAAAGTAAAAGTAAAAGAAAAAGAATTAACACGCAGGCAAAGACTTTGCAAGGAAGTGGGTGCCAGTCCAACATACTATCCCCTCCTGACAAATGTGCATCTCTGTTATGAAATTCCTTCATCTTACTTTGTATGTCCATTTTGATAGGAATTAGTATTCATAACCAATTTTTCCTTGTCTCGTACATAAGAAATACCCTTCATTTAAAGAACAAAAAGGAGTTATAGGTTCTACACAGTGAAAATTACCAACATTCTTACTCATTTCATATCTATGTGAACAAGAAAATTTTCTAAAATTAAGTTGATTTATTTACCACTTAATTCCCCAAAAACTAGGAACCAAACTTAATTCTCCAAAACCAGTACTGAGAACAAAATGAACCTTGGTAAAACAGAAATTCGAAATTTTCACAATTTCACTAACCAACTTGCATTTTCTTCTTCAAAAAGACAAAAAGGGTATGCATGTACATCTTTTAGATATAACGAACATAAGATCCAACTTTTCATCAAAGCTTTTAATTTTTTTTTTTACTACAAGAAACCCAAAATTTTAAATTTACATCCATCTGCTTTTCAAAAAAACAAACTTCTTCCGAAGTCTCAGCAAATTGCAGTTTGATTCTACCCTAGTACACCCTTGCTTCTACACTTTTTTAGGAATGCAGTTAAACCTCAAAGGATTTGAGACAGCAAATCAGTGGAAAAAGAATTCACCCTTTGAATTCAATATTCCTGTTTTAAAGTTAAATGATTTGGTAAATCTTTACATTTTGTACGGTTGCCATGACTCTTATGGCTATAAGCATCATTGAAGTAACCACACTTGACATAATCAGAAGAAAGTGTAATCTAGTTTGTTCCTCCGCAACTCAGAATGATTCTTCGTCCTACCCACACCTCCATCCTCAAAAAGAACCCCTTCTCACCTATTTTCCTTTACTTTTCAGGGTGAGTATTGGTTCACTTTCTAGTATCTGGTCAGTTAAGTTTGTTTTAAAACATAATCCTAACCAGTTTCCACCAACCCAAAAAGGTGATCAGATGTTAATTTTGAAGACTAAAAAGGCAAGACAGACAAATGGTTTGTACCTTCGTCAGGAGTTTTAACACAGAGGGGGCTGAAGTAGTTGTATATCCACTAATTGGGTTATATACTTGCAATTAATACTGATGTAGACTTTTATAATTGGAAAACAGATACTTACAACTGACAGCAAAAGTTAATCCCTTTCATGCAGTAGAAAGACCAGCAGCTCAGAGATAGTAACCTTATTCTTATTCTCTACCCTGACTTTGTTTCCCTCTTTTTGGGATGTATCTTTCTCCATCAACCACATGATTTCTCACCTAGGACCACAAACATAATCATGAAAAGGTTTATCTTTAACACAAGCCCAAATTCTGCCTCAAGATTCTACATTCAGATACTCACTCCATGTCGTTTGATCTAAAAGGTTTAGGAACTTTGCCAATCAATTTAAAGGAAGCCAGTGACCCCAAGGTGAACGCTATATGTTACATAAATACATATGTTTTGCTCTCATTATGTTTCTATTGCGTTATGTCTAAAATCTATAGGTTTAAAAGCATCCATTCATGAAATTCTGGCAGAAGTGAGGATCAAAAATCTCATTTGAATGCTTAACTTAAAATCAACTTCAGAAAGTCACTAGCAGCAAGGACGCCAGTTAAATTAATATGGTTGTACCAAAGGATAGAGGAGATACTAGAAACTTAACCATATTTATTTAGAAAATTACTCAATATAAGAAATACAATAAGACAAAATAGACAAAAGGAGTTAGGTCAGAGAAGGTATTAATTATATAGGCATAAATCTGGAAGTAACAATATTAACCAAAAGTAACTCAATAAACATACCTATTTAATCCAATTCAGGCTTGATGAACACAAACCACAAAAGTGCTTAAAACATTTACAAAAAGCCTCACACCTTGTGGTTTTTAAAACTAATTATCAGTTATTTACGTATTGAATGCATTTCCTAATAAATTTTACATTCCCTATAGAATTTTTCAAAGATAATAAACAGAACCATCAAACTATCAAGAAATACAATTCTGGTTATCATACATATAGTATTCCTACATGGGTGAGCATATCCAATAAGTAGCACATCCTAACCCATTTAACGGAATCTCGCACTTACTGTAATATAGGCAGGATTCAATCAGTTTGTGAAAACATCAAACTAAAAGACAAATGAAATCACTAAATTCAGCTAGCTTTCTTAAACAAACTCAATCAAACAATAACCTCCAATTCCCCTACAAATTACAAAACTTTTAAACACGAGCTGGGTATACTATAGGCCAAAATTAACACGGAAAAAAGCAAGATTTAACCATTATCTAACCAATGCAAAGCTCAGAAAATCCCATCTCATTCACTAAATAACAAGTCCAAATTCATGTGATAGCAATTTAAAAAACGAAAAAAATGACAAACAACAATCAAGTACAAAACTCACCAATTACGCCCCAGTACTTCTTCGGCACGATAACCAGTGGCGGTCTCGAACACAGTATTGACATAAATAATGGGATGGTCAGGCTCAAGCGCATCGGTGACAACGAACCCACACGGCGCCGTTTGAAGCAAGTTCTCAACGGGAAATGGCAGGGGGGAAACGTCATCGTCGACAATCGTCAATTCCTCGTCCGAGACCTCGCTAAGATCAGAATTACTATCCCACTCCATTCAAAGCTCCAAAAAACGAATAAAAAACGAAAAGGAAAAATTGGATTCAACCCATTTGAAAGAATACGAAAAAAAAAAAATAACGCAAACCCTACCTTAGAAAAGGTAAAATAGAGAGAAGGCGGGCTAAAAAATGGAGAAAACAAAGTGGGTGCAGGAAGAAGTATGTGAAAAAAATGAAGGAGAGGAAGGCAAAACGTAGGGTGAGTAATGTTCGAGAGAATTGGCTAAGGACTAGCACACAGCAAAGCAAAGCAAAGGCAAACACACACAGTTTTCTTGAAAGAGAGAATTTTGTAAACATGTGGCATCTCATCTCACCGCCTTGTTTGATGGAAAAATCTTCGCGTTTTGGGTTCGGGTCTGGATTTTGGGTCCAACGACCCGTGATCAAAAGCTTGGAGCCTACGCGAAGGCAACTCCACGTCTCGATAATTGTTTTTCTTAAAAAATAATTATCATGACTTATTTAATTACAAATAAATAAAAATATTTATTTTAATTTTTGTGTATAAAATTTTTATTTATAATTTTAGATTATAAGAAGAAATATAAATATAATTTTTTATTTAAATGAAATAAAATTTTAATTTTATATTATAATAAATAAAATATCTTATCCTACTAAGTTATCTGATATTATATTATGATGTTAAAATTAAAAATTTTATATTATAAGTCTATTATGTAATTTTAATCGATAATTTTGAATTTATTTGAAATATATTTTTATATAATCAAAATTATTTTAATTTTGTCTTAATTTAAATTTAAATAATCTTTATTTAAATTTGTTCATATATTTTCTTTTTAAAAAAAATAATTCACGACTTGTGGGATTCAAATTCTTAGATATTTTTATTTTCAAAATTTATTTTCAAGAGGCCTGTTAATAGACAGCCGCTTGGTGATTTTACGGATATTTCGGTGGGCTGGCTGACCCGGATAACGAGAGTGGACCGGAGGGGACCGTTTGATAAGCCACGTGTTGTATGGTACACACGTGAGTTCATGTGCGAGCATGAGTATGGTTTCTACTTACGATTGACACGGGCTATAACATCTTCACGTGTGGCCATGCTGATCGTTGGACTTGGACTATTTAACCCGCTTGATGCATTGGCATCGGCAATGCCAAGCAAAATTGGATTGGATCACTTAAGGTTCTTTCTTTATATATAAATTTATTTTACTATTTTATTTCCATTTTTTAAAATTTGAGAATATACTCAATCTCATTCTCCTACCATATATGACTCGTATAACATCTAATCGTATTTTGATAAAAGATTTTAAAGAATGGTCCGATATACAAGTCATGACATGTAAATTATATTGTATTATTATACAAAATTTGATTATGATATATCAAATTTTATTTATATTTAATTTTTCGAATAATATTTTTGAAATTTGCCGTTTGAAATTTTGACAAAAAATTTCGACAATATTATTACGCCTCATAATTATTGTTTTGCTGTTTGTTTGGTAAAATTTATTTTATAAACAAAAATAATAAATTTATTTTTTACTATTTTTATAAACATATTTCTAAAATCAATTACAACATTATCTTCAAAATAATTACTTTACTCATTTTCAAAATATAAAATCATTTAGATTTTCTCTATTTTTCTTTAAAAAAATTATTTTGCTTCTCCACTACATTTCGAAATTAAAAAATTTACTAAAAGTACCTGATATTTTAATTAAAATTACACAAAATTTAAATTTTGTTTGATATTGAGTTATTGCGACTTTAACCCATAATCACAATTGTGGTAAAATAAAAAAATTAAATATTAAATATTAATAAAAAATAAATAAATTTACCAAAAATTAATATTACGAACACTTTTTTAACTTTGCTGGTGTAGTAGAAAAATTTTGTTTCTAAAGTAAAATAGAACAATTATAATTCAAAACAAATCCTAAGTCTATTTAGATTTTAATTAAAAAATGTAAACATTGCGTTAATCTTATTAAGTATTTATTAGAATCATGTTTGTTATTACAATTTTATTAGTGTTATAAGATATCAAATTACTAATTTTTATATAAATAATACTTTAATCTTATTAAATTTTAGTCACAATTAAATTTATTAAAATACAAATAAAACTTGAGTTTTATTAAAATTTTATTAAAATAGCATTTGTTATTTTAATTTTTTATTATTACAAAGTGTCAAATCATTTAGTTTTATATGTTTATATTTAGAGTTTTGTAAGGAAAACAAACATATCATTCATATTTATATATATAAATTTATTCAAATTTCAAATTTATTCATATTTCACGTTAAAAACAATATTACCTTAATTTTATTAGAATCCTATTTGTTATTTCAATTTTATTAGCATTGTAAAATGTCATTATAAAAACAACCATGATCTTTTAAAATTTTCAAATCTTCAACAATATATCAACAAGCTTCAATTTCTCACAATCCAAGTGTGTAAAAACTATGAGTCCATCACCACAACAACCACCACCGCAACAACCACCGCCGCCGCCTCCACCGCAACAACTACCACCGCCGCCTCCACCGCAACAACCACCACCGCGGCCTCCACCAAAAGGTGGCAAGGGTACGAACAAGAAAGGTTATGGAAAATAATTTACGATTTTTTTAGTAAGTTGATTTTTATTTGTTATTCATAATAAAATTTGTATCACATAACATAAGAATGTGAGCAAAAGAATATAAAAACCTTATAGTTTGTCATTTTCTTATTTTAATAAAAGTTATTTTGTTGTTTCTCTTTTCTCTTTTTTATGTGTTCTACTCAATAATGATATCAGTAGAAATAAGAGAGCAATTTGTTGCTTTTATTTTAGAAAGTATTGCATGTTAATCTCAAAATTATCCATATGATTTATTAATTTTAGACAATTTTTTTAAGCAATGCATGCCTAAATTATAAATGGGTACTGAAGAATGATAGAATTCGTATTTTGACATTTGTATCTAATGTTAATTTATTATATGTATTATTTAATAATATTTATTTTTAAATATTAATTATTTTAATTAATAATAATTGAATTAAATAGTTAATAGAGAGGTGATTGATTGTTAATAAAATAGAAAGTAATCAATGATGAAACAAATCTTTCAATATTTTCCCATCTTTTTCAGCATCATCCAATTTTGTTATGCCAAAATGGGAAAGAAGAAATATAGTTTTCATATGAAAAGATTATTGTTAGTATTTGTTTTTCTAATTTTATTAGTATTATAAAAATATTAAATTACTAATTTCATATTAAGAGATTAAGAATAAAAAATAAACATATAATTCATATTTATATGTACAAATTTGTTCAAACTTCAAATTTATTTATATTTAAAATAAAAAAACTAAATATTAGTTTAATTTATTAGAATAATATTTGCTATTCCAAATTTTATTAGGATGGTAAAAATCTACTATAAAAATAATTAAAATCTAGTAAATTTTCTAAATCTTCAATACTAGATTAATATACTTTTAATTTCTTACAATTGAAGTGTGTAAAAACTAAAAATGAGTATTTACAAAATTAATAGTTCTTTTTCATCCTTCAAACCAACATCACTATCACCACCACAACAAAATTACAAAAGCCTTGGTGTTCATATATATATATATATAAACATCATTTTTATGTATTTAGTTAAGAAATTTTACATAAAAATAAAAAATATAAAAATTTTTAAAAAAGTTAAATATATCTTATAATTAATATCTCATAGCAAAATCTCACTTTTATTCTCCAATCTCAAGTCAAATTACACTTACCAAATATGCATTAAATTTAGTACAAGCGACAAAGAAAGGTGGTAATAACAATAAAAATACAAAAAAAAATATGGAAAAGCAATTGGTTCTAT
The DNA here is from genome assembly GCA_032401905.1 of Swietenia macrophylla. Lineage (NCBI taxonomy): Eukaryota > Viridiplantae > Streptophyta > Magnoliopsida > Sapindales > Meliaceae > Swietenia > Swietenia macrophylla. The sequence goes on along the minus strand of CP135561.1, from coordinate 8,349,805 downwards.
ATTTGATGATCTTTGTTGTATTTCTAATGCACGTGGATATGCATCGCTTGTATGTCCACAAATTATTTTTAACCCTTCTTAATTGATTTTCTTTTAACAAATTTTAAATCTATTTAGATTTCGATTAAAAATGTAAACACTGCATTAATCTTATTAAGTATTTGCTACAATTATATTTGTTATAACAATTTTATTAATATTATAAAATATCTTAGTCTCGTCAAGTTTTAATCGTAATCAAATTTATTAAGTCTATTTAAGTTTTCATTAAACAATAAATAATGCTTTAATCTTATTAAATTTTTATTAGAAACATAATTATTATTCTAATTTTAGTAGTATTATAAAATATACTACTAAAATTAGAATAATAATTATGTTTACTATACTTCAAAATTAAAAGAGTTTGCTAAAAATACTGGATACTTTGATTGAAATTACGCAAAGTTAAGGTTTCGTTTGATATTGAGTTATTATGACTTTAAAGCTACAATCACAATTATGGTAGAATGAAAAAATTAAATATCAAATGTTAATAAAAAATAAGCGAATCCGCTAAAGATTAATATAACAAAAACATTTTAACATTGCTAGCATAGTAGAAGGATTTTGCGTCTAAAGTAAAGTAGAAGAATTACAATTTAAAACAAATCCTAAACCTATTTAGACTTTAATTAAAAAATGTAAACATTGTATTAATCTTATTAAGTTTTTATTAGAATCATGTTTGTTGTTACAATTTTATTAACGTTATAAGATATCAAATTATTGATTTTTATATAAACAATACCATAGTCTTATTAAATTTTAATCATAATTAAATTTATTAAAATACAAATAAAACTTGAGTCTTATTAGAATTGCATTTGTTATTTTAATTTTTTTATTATTACAAAATATCAAATTATTATTTTGATGTGTTTATGTTTAGAGTTTTGTAAGGAAAACAAACATATCGTTCATATTTATATATACAAATTTATTCAAATTTCAAATTTATTCATATTTTACATTAAAGACAACATTACCTTATTTTTATTACAATTTTATTAAAATCATATTTGTTATTCCAATTTTATTAGCATTGTAAAATGTCATTATGTCATTATAAAACACTGTAATTTCGTAAAATTTTCAAATCTTCAACAAGATATCCACAAACTTCAATTTCTCACAATCTAAGTGCGTAAAAACTATGAATCCACGGCCACAACAACCGCCACCGCTACCTCCACCGCAACAATCGCTGCCACCGCCTCCACCGCAACAACCACATTCGTCGCTGCAACCTCCATTATCGCAGCCGCCGTCACAAGGACCACAAAGTGGCAAACGTACTAATAAGAAAAGTTATGGAAAATAATTTACGATTTTTTCTTTTTAATAAGTTGATTTTTATTTGTTATTAATAATAAAATTTGTATCACATATCATAAGAATATAAGCAAGGGGATATAAAAATCCTATAGTTTGTCATTTTCTCATTTTAATAAAAGTCATTTTTTTGTTTCTCTTTTTTCTTTTTTATGTGTTCCAATCAATTGGTTGCTTTTATTTTAGAAAGCATTGTATGTTAGTCTTGAAATTATAAGTATGAATTGTTAATTTTAGACAATTTTTTTTAAGCAACACATGCCTAAACTATAAGTTAGTATTGGAGAATGATAGAATTTGTATTGGACATTTGTATCAATTGTTAATTTATTATATGTATATATTTAATAATATTTATTTGTAAATATTAATAAATTCAATTAGTAATAATTGAATTAAATAGTTAATGGAGAGGTGATTGATTGTTAATAAAATATAAAATAATTAATAATAAAACAAATCTTCCAATATTTTTCCATCTTCTTCATCAGCATCATTGAAGTTTATTATGCCAAAATGAGAAAGAAGAAATGTAACCTTTATATTAAATGAATGTTGTTAGTATTTGTTATTATAATTTTATTAGTAGTATAAAAATATTAAATCACTAATTTCATATTTAGAGGTTAAGAATAAAAAATAAACTTATAATTCATATTTATACATACAACTTTGTTCAAACTTGGTTCAACAGACTGATTGCAGCGAAACTAGCTATAGACATGCCAAGGTCACGCTGAAGCATCTGTTCACTTGTATAGATTTGTGCTTCTACTATTAACCAAAGCATCTATTCATTTTGCTTTGTCGTACCTTCAATTCATCAGCAGCCACTCATGCAATTCATGTCATGCCTCCAAAATTAGGATATGTGATTGAAGATTTTATGGAATGATTTAAAACTAAAGGCACGTGGTTTTTGACGTTTTGACAAAGTTTTTCGTATAATATAGGTACTAAAAATGGATACATGCAAATTTTAAATTTTTATAACACTTCCAATATCTTTCATAAACTTTAAACTCCTACAACAACAAATTTATCATAACAAAATTTAATATATTATTTTAACTAACATGCATAATTTCTAATTTGTTTATAATTTTTTAATAAATATAATATATACAGTAAAATATTCTTCTAAAGTATTTTTAGCAAAAGGTTAAGGTTTTCTCCGTGTTTTCCTATTTTTCAGTTATCTCAAAAAAGACACGAAAAGTAAATAGTGAGTTGAAACTCAATAGACATTATATATAAAGAGGGTTTCTAAAAAAAATCAATAATTATTATGCTTACAATTATTTATCTCATAAATAAGTATAAACAATAATAATGATAATAAATAACAAAACAATTTGGTTATTACTATGTGCAATACATAGTTTTAGGGTAATATTTTCAAGGACTACCGTTCAAAAAATATATAACCTACATATTTTAGGAGTTTTCTATCCAAGAATTGTCGCTTATAATTTCAAGTTTATGAGTTTTCACTGCGGGATTGAAATCAGGTTCATAGTCATCTGTGTTAAATAAAAGGTCTTATATTATTCCATACTCTACACACATACAATAATAACAAAATAATTTATTCATGTCATTTTACAACGTTTTATAACATTAGAAGTATAATTTAATTATAATATCATTGTTAAGTTTTTAAAAAATTTATACAGAACATGACAAAATAGTAATAATGATATTTAAATATTAATTTTTAGGTTATACCTCCATAATAAAATATCAGTATTTATTTCAAAATAAAAGATTCGCATGCTATAAATAAATTCATTTTATTCATTTTTTCTATAATAATTTCGTTTAAAATCCTACTTTTCAGTTTTTAAAATACTAAAATATTTAATTATATATAAATTATCTACCTGAATCAAATTGAAGGCATTTTTTCTAAATTTTTAATGATTTCTTCTCTTTTTTGTTCTTACCAACTAATATTATTTTACAAAATTCAATGTAAAATTATTAAAATGAATTAATAATTTAAATTACTTATATTAAAATGCAAATAAGTCCCTCACCTTAAATCAAAGTAATATTCAGTTTAGAAAATTCTAGAATTTCGAACCTTTAACGTAAAAATTATTAACAATGATAAATTACAAAAATATTTTTAAAATATGAATAATTATAAAAATACTCTAAAAATATTTATAATCCAAGCCTTAAACTTCAAATTTTATTTATATTTAATTTTTTAATTTTTCTAGTAATATTTTAAATCTGCGTTTGAAATTTCGTCAACATTATTACGCCTCGTAATTATTGGTTTTGTTAAAGGGACAATACCTACAATAAGTGTGATCCAAACTTGAATTTGTTATAATGTATCAGTTTTTGGGACATGATCTAACACAACATCTGTAACTTAATTTTTATGTGAACCCAACCGTTCCAATTTTCCCACGGCACAAGAGATCTTGGCAACAAAGACAACGTACAGAAAACGCAGATGACAAAAGCAGCCACACGATTTAAGCACTTTTTTTAATTGCAAAGAAGCACTTTCAAGTGGAAAATGAAAATTTTGTACGGGAGATTCCAAAGGAAGCAGCTTTTTATTTACTGAGCATGAAAGATGGCTGCTACACGAAGAATCGAATGTGCCCAACTGGTAATGTCTATGTACCGGTCACTAGCTCATAGTAGAAAGTCCTTTTGACATACTTCCAGTAATCCACTTACAACAAGTTCTCCTCCGAGATGCTTGAAAAATCTTCAGTTGCACGTGGCCCAGCAAGAGACCTGCACTATTGCTCTCTTGAGCTCTCAGTTATGGTGGCGTGAATGTCAAAATCAACCCACGCAGGTGACAAGCAGGGAGTGAGTTCACGGGCGTGTCACAATTTATCTACAAATTTTAATAGACAAAAAGAATATAGAAAGCATCTAGCTAGGAAATATACTACAACCGTAAATTTCTTTCCCGATCATCTTTATCCCCTTCAGATTACCGCCCATTGCATAACAATTAAGCATCAGTGAGTACGAGGTTTCAATGGGCTCAAGGCCCTTATTTTTCATGTCTAGAATGACAGATTCTGCTGATTTCCAATCCCCTCGTCAAGCTAGAGCATTCAAAAGTGCATTATAAGTTGTCACACATGAGGTAAATCCTGTCTTAATCATCTCTTCAAACAATTTAGTGGCATCTAGTCCAGAGCCACAATGACCACAAGCACTAATCAGGGTATTGAAAGTGTCTCTATCAGGCTCAAAACCAGGCTCTTAATTTTCCAAAAGACAAGATTCACATATTTGTCCATACCTTTACCACCACACATTGCAAGCATAGTGTTCCAAGTAATACGATTTGGGGTACATCCACTGGATTTCATATCAGAGAGTATCTTCATCATCTCCTCTGATCTTGATTTCTTTCCCAACATCCCAAGAACTGCATTGTACGTACACACATTTGGAACACAACCTGACTCCTCCATCTTGCCGAACAGCCTTAAAACCTTGTTCACCTTACCGGCTCTTCCATAGGCATTTATCAAAGTAGTATATGTAATAGCATTCGGCATGCCTTTACACACCATTGTCTCCGCTCAAAGAAGCTCCTTGCTCATAGAATCCAGCCCTCACACAAGCAGCCATGAACTCGTTATAAGTCGCAGAATCGGGTGGGCAATTATTATCCTCCATTTCTTTCAAAATACTAAAGTCCTCGAGTAAATACCTTCCTTCCCAAAAACCTGTAAGCATTACATTATAATTAACTAATGTAGGCGACAAATATGACAGATACCTGCCTCCGGTACGTACCCTTGCAACTTCAACCCGCCAAAGGACTCTTTTGCTTCATTCAACAAACCCCCTCTCCCACACGCAGGTATGACAGCACTACAAGCAAACTCGTCGAATTCAAGTCTCCTGATTTTCATCTCATCTAAAAGGCCTAAAATCTTACCCCAAGACGACCCATCTTCCCATAATCATCTGCCATTATATTATAAGTAACTAATGTAGGAGACACCGTGACAGTCCCATCTCCTTCAATTTCTCAAACAGATTTACTGCTTTTTCACACTTCCCGGTCCGAGAATAAGCATGGAGAATACTTGTCTATGATCTTACATCCAGCGAATATTCCTCTAACGGAATTAAATCAAGTAGTTTCGACGCCATAGTAGGTTGCGACTCTTTGCCTAGAATTCTAAACGCGAACTGAATAACTTCTTTGTCTAGTTTTGCATTTTCAAAGCTTACATTCATAACAAGCAATTCAAACAACAATAGTGCTCTTTCCCGATTACCCGAAATATCTAATGCTTTCAAAATACTAATCAAATCAACTTCAAGCACTCAGACTTTGAAGAATCAAAGAAATAATTCAAACTATTCAGAGGGTATTCAAAAATTTACCTTAACATTACCCTTCCTAGACAAAAATTCAAAAGACCACTCATCTGATGCACCCTCATCTGCCTTTCTCTCGAACCCCGATACAAAAACCGAATAGAGTTTCCTCGAATTCCTTTCTTTTAACTTTCTTCCGCGTAGAATCAGCAGAAATGTGACTTTTTTGGGTGGAGATGAAAGATGATGAAGGTGTTAAATGAGAGAATCCTAAGGAATTGAGGGAGGCGACTGCGGAGGAAGCAGCAGCGTTGTCAAGCTGAACTTGAGGCCGTGGTGGTTTCTTCTATAGGATTGGATGAACTGGTTTGTCCGGCAAGATAGTTCCCTCCATTTGAGAGAGAAATTGTTCGTGTTTCAGAAATGAAGGGTTTGGGAAAGTGAAAAAGAGAGGTATACATTTGCAGAAAGTGAACATTTATTATGGGTTTTCTGTGAGTTTTGGATTTGGTGACCGAAAGAGAGGAAGAGAACAGACGATCTGTCTCGTACGATTGGCTTCCATTGAAGATGATGCTCAAAGTACAAAAACATTTTTCTTTTGTTTTTTGTTTTTTTGCTTTTCAAAAAAACAAAAACGAAAAATGGTTCGAAAATTTTGGAAGTATAATTGGTTGTATGTTTTGAAACTAATTGCTTGGTTTTGTTTCTAAAATTTAATTTTTAAAAAAAACATAAAATACATTTTGCTGTTTGTTTGGTAAAATTTATTTTATAAACAAAAATAATAAATTTATTTTTTACTATTTTTATAAACATATATCTAAAATCAATTACAACATTATCTTCAAAATAATTACTTTACTCATTTTCAAAATATAAAATCATTTAGATTTTCTCTATTTTTCTTTAAAAAAATTATTTTGCTTCTCCACTACATTTCAAAATTAAAAAATTTGCTAAAAGTACATGATATTTTAATTAAAATTACACAAAATTTAAATTTTGTTTGATATTGAGTTATTGCGACTTTAACCCATAATCACAATTGTGGTAAAATAAAAAAATTAAATATTAAATATTAATAAAAAATAAATAAATTTACCAAAAATTAATATTACGAACACTTTTTTAACTTTGCTGGTGTAGTAGAAAAATTTTGTTTCTAAAGTAAAATAGAACAATTATAATTCAAAACAAATCCTAAGTCTATTTAGATTTTAATTAAAAAAATGTAAACATTGCGTTAATCTTATTAAGTATTTATTAGAATCATGTTTGTTATTACAATTTTATTAGTGTTATAAGATATCAAATTACTAATTTTTATATAAATAATACTTTAATCTTATTAAATTTTAGTCACAATTAAATTTATTAAAATACAAATAAAACTTGAGTTTTATTAAAATTTTATTAAAATAGCATTTGTTATTTTAATTTTTTATTATTACAAAGTGTCAAATCATTTAGTTTGATATATTTATATTTAGAGTTTTGTAAGGAAAACAAACATATCATTCATATTTATATATATAAATTTATTCAAATTTCAAATTTATTCATATTTCACGTTAAAAACAATATTACCTTAATTTTATTAGAATTCTATTTGTTATTTCAATTTTATTAGCATTGTAAAATGTCATTATAAAAACAACCATGATCTTTTAAAATTTTCAAATCTTCAACAATATATCAACAAGCTTCAATTTCTCACAATCCAAGTGTGTAAAAACTATGAGTCCATCACCACAACAACCACCACCGCAACAACCACCGCCGCCGCCTCCACCGCAACAACTACCACCGCCGCCTCCACCGCAACAACCACCACCGCGGCCTCCACCAAAAGGTGGCAAGGGTACGAACAAGAAAGGTTATGGAAAATAATTTACGATTTTTTTAGTAAGTTGATTTTTATTTGTTATTCATAATAAAATTTGTATCACATAACATAAGAATGTGAGCAAAAGAATATAAAAACCTTATAGTTTGTCATTTTCTTATTTTAATAAAAGTTATTTTGTTGTTTCTCTTTTCTCTTTTTTATGTGTTCTACTCAATAATGATATCAGTAGAAATAAGAGAGCAATTTGTTGCTTTTATTTTAGAAAGTATTGCATGTTAATCTCAAAATTATCCATATGATTTATTAATTTTAGACAATTTTTTTAAGCAATGCATGCCTAAATTATAAATGGGTACTGAAGAATGATAGAATTCGTATTTTGACATTTGTATCTAATGTTAATTTATTATATGTATTATTTAATAATATTTATTTTTAAATATTAATTATTTTAATTAATAATAATTGAATTAAATAGTTAATAGAGAGGTGATTGATTGTTAATAAAATAGAAAGTAATCAATGATGAAACAAATCTTTCAATATTTTCCCATCTTTTTCAGCATCATCCAATTTTGTTATGCCAAAATGGGAAAGAAGAAATATAGTTTTCATATGAAAAGATTATTGTTAGTATTTGTTTTTCTAATTTTATTAGTATTATAAAAATATTAAATTACTAATTTCATATTAAGAGATTAAGAATAAAAAATAAACATATAATTCATATTTATATGTACAAATTTGTTCAAACTTCAAATTTATTTATATTTAAAATAAAAAAACTAAATATTAGTTTAATTTATTAGAATAATATTTGCTATTCCAAATTTTATTAGGATGGTAAAAATCTACTATAAAAATAATTAAAATCTAGTAAATTTTCTAAATCTTCAATACTAGATTAATATACTTTTAATTTCTTACAATTGAAGTGTGTAAAAACTAAAAATGAGTATTTACAAAATTAATAGTTCTTTTTCATCCTTCAAACCAACATCACTATCACCACCACAACAAAATTACAAAAGCCTTGGTGTTCATATATATATATATATAAACATCATTTTTATGTATTTAGTTAAGAAATTTTACATAAAAATAAAAAATATAAAAATTTTTAAAAAAGTTAAATATATCTTATAATTAATATCTCATAGCAAAATCTCACTTTTATTCTCCAATCTCAAGTCAAATTACACTTACCAAATATGCATTAAATTTAGTACAAGCGACAAAGAAAGGTGGTAATAACAATAAAAATACAAAAAAAAATATGGAAAAGCAATTGGTTCTATATTTGATGATCTTTGTTGTATTTCTAATGCACGTGGATATGCATCGCTTGTATGTCCACAAATTATTTTTAACCCTTCTTAATTGATTTTCTTTTAACAAATTTTAAATCTATTTAGATTTCGATTAAAAATGTAAACACTGCATTAATCTTATTAAGTATTTGCTACAATTATATTTGTTATAACAATTTTATTAATATTATAAAATATCTTAGTCTCGTCAAGTTTTAATCGTAATCAAATTTATTAAGTCTATTTAAGTTTTCATTAAACAATAAATAATGCTTTAATCTTATTAAATTTTTATTAGAAACATAATTATTATTCTAATTTTAGTAGTATTATAAAATATACTACTAAAATTAGAATAATAATTATGTTTACTATACTTCAAAATTAAAAGAGTTTGCTAAAAATACTGGATACTTTGATTGAAATTACGCAAAGTTAAGGTTTCGTTTGATATTGAGTTATTATGACTTTAAAGCTACAATCACAATTATGGTAGAATGAAAAAATTAAATATCAAATGTTAATAAAAAATAAGCGAATCCGCTAAAGATTAATATAACAAAAACATTTTAACATTGCTAGCATAGTAGAAGGATTTTGCGTCTAAAGTAAAGTAGAAGAATTACAATTTAAAACAAATCCTAAACCTATTTAGACTTTAATTAAAAAATGTAAACATTGTATTAATCTTATTAAGTTTTTATTAGAATCATGTTTGTTGTTACAATTTTATTAACGTTATAAGATATCAAATTATTGATTTTTATATAAACAATACCATAGTCTTATTAAATTTTAATCATAATTAAATTTATTAAAATACAAATAAAACTTGAGTCTTATTAGAATTGCATTTGTTATTTTAATTTTTTTATTATTACAAAATATCAAATTATTATTTTGATGTGTTTATGTTTAGAGTTTTGTAAGGAAAACAAACATATCGTTCATATTTATATATACAAATTTATTCAAATTTCAAATTTATTCATATTTTACATTAAAGACAACATTACCTTATTTTTATTACAATTTTATTAAAATCATATTTGTTATTCCAATTTTATTAGCATTGTAAAATGTCATTATGTCATTATAAAACACTGTAATTTCGTAAAATTTTCAAATCTTCAACAAGATATCCACAAACTTCAATTTCTCACAATCTAAGTGCGTAAAAACTATGAATCCACGGCCACAACAACCGCCACCGCTACCTCCACCGCAACAATCGCTGCCACCGCCTCCACCGCAACAACCACATTCGTCGCTGCAACCTCCATTATCGCAGCCGCCGTCACAAGGACCACAAAGTGGCAAACGTACTAATAAGAAAAGTTATGGAAAATAATTTACGATTTTTTCTTTTTAATAAGTTGATTTTTATTTGTTATTAATAATAAAATTTGTATCACATATCATAAGAATATAAGCAAGGGGATATAAAAATCCTATAGTTTGTCATTTTCTCATTTTAATAAAAGTCATTTTTTTGTTTCTCTTTTTTCTTTTTTATGTGTTCCAATCAATTGGTTGCTTTTATTTTAGAAAGCATTGTATGTTAGTCTTGAAATTATAAGTATGAATTGTTAATTTTAGACAATTTTTTTTAAGCAACACATGCCTAAACTATAAGTTAGTATTGGAGAATGATAGAATTTGTATTGGACATTTGTATCAATTGTTAATTTATTATATGTATATATTTAATAATATTTATTTGTAAATATTAATAAATTCAATTAGTAATAATTGAATTAAATAGTTAATGGAGAGGTGATTGATTGTTAATAAAATATAAAATAATTAATAATAAAACAAATCTTCCAATATTTTTCCATCTTCTTCATCAGCATCATTGAAGTTTATTATGCCAAAATGAGAAAGAAGAAATGTAACCTTTATATTAAATGAATGTTGTTAGTATTTGTTATTATAATTTTATTAGTAGTATAAAAATATTAAATCACTAATTTCATATTTAGAGGTTAAGAATAAAAAATAAACTTATAATTCATATTTATACATACAACTTTGTTCAAACTTGGTTCAACAGACTGATTGCAGCGAAACTAGCTATAGACATGCCAAGGTCACGCTGAAGCATCTGTTCACTTGTATAGATTTGTGCTTCTACTATTAACCAAAGCATCTATTCATTTTGCTTTGTCGTACCTTCAATTCATCAGCAGCCACTCATGCAATTCATGTCATGCCTCCAAAATTAGGATATGTGATTGAAGATTTTATGGAATGATTTAAAACTAAAGGCACGTGGTTTTTGACGTTTTGACAAAGTTTTTCGTATAATATAGGTACTAAAAATGGATACATGCAAATTTTAAATTTTTATAACACTTCCAATATCTTTCATAAACTTTAAACTCCTACAACAACAAATTTATCATAACAAAATTTAATATATTATTTTAACTAACATGCATAATTTCTAATTTGTTTATAATTTTTTAATAAATATAATATATACAGTAAAATATTCTTCTAAAGTATTTTTAGCAAAAGGTTAAGGTTTTCTCCGTGTTTTCCTATTTTTCAGTTATCTCAAAAAAGACACGAAAAGTAAATAGTGAGTTGAAACTCAATAGACATTATATATAAAGAGGGTTTCTAAAAAAAATCAATAATTATTATGCTTACAATTATTTATCTCATAAATAAGTATAAACAATAATAATGATAATAAATAACAAAACAATTTGGTTATTACTATGTGCAATACATAGTTTTAGGGTAATATTTTCAAGGACTACCGTTCAAAAAATATATAACCTACATATTTTAGGAGTTTTCTATCCAAGAATTGTCGCTTATAATTTCAAGTTTATGAGTTTTCACTGCGGGATTGAAATCAGGTTCATAGTCATCTGTGTTAAATAAAAGGTCTTATATTATTCCATACTCTACACACATACAATAATAACAAAATAATTTATTCATGTCATTTTACAACGTTTTATAACATTAGAAGTATAATTTAATTATAATATCATTGTTAAGTTTTTAAAAAATTTATACAGAACATGACAAAATAGTAATAATGATATTTAAATATTAATTTTTAGGTTATACCTCCATAATAAAATATCAGTATTTATTTCAAAATAAAAGATTCGCATGCTATAAATAAATTCATTTTATTCATTTTTTCTATAATAATTTCGTTTAAAATCCTACTTTTCAGTTTTTAAAATACTAAAATATTTAATTATATATAAATTATCTACCTGAATCAAATTGAAGGCATTTTTTCTAAATTTTTAATGATTTCTTCTCTTTTTTGTTCTTACCAACTAATATTATTTTACAAAATTCAATGTAAAATTATTAAAATGAATTAATAATTTAAATTACTTATATTAAAATGCAAATAAGTCCCTCACCTTAAATCAAAGTAATATTCAGTTTAGAAAATTCTAGAATTTCGAACCTTTAACGTAAAAATTATTAACAATGATAAATTACAAAAATATTTTTAAAATATGAATAATTATAAAAATACTCTAAAAATATTTATAATCCAAGCCTTAAACTTCAAATTTTATTTATATTTAATTTTTTAATTTTTCTAGTAATATTTTAAATCTGCGTTTGAAATTTCGTCAACATTATTACGCCTCGTAATTATTGGTTTTGTTAAAGGGACAATACCTACAATAAGTGTGATCCAAACTTGAATTTGTTATAATGTATCAGTTTTTGGGACATGATCTAACACAACATCTGTAACTTAATTTTTATGTGAACCCAACCGTTCCAATTTTCCCACGGCACAAGAGATCTTGGCAACAAAGACAACGTACAGAAAACGCAGATGACAAAAGCAGCCACACGATTTAAGCACTTTTTTTAATTGCAAAGAAGCACTTTCAAGTGGAAAATGAAAATTTTGTACGGGAGATTCCAAAGGAAGCAGCTTTTTATTTACTGAGCATGAAAGATGGCTGCTACACGAAGAATCGAATGTGCCCAACTGGTAATGTCTATGTACCGGTCACTAGCTCATAGTAGAAAGTCCTTTTGACATACTTCCAGTAATCCACTTACAACAAGTTCTCCTCCGAGATGCTTGAAAAATCTTCAGTTGCACGTGGCCCAGCAAGAGACCTGCACTATTGCTCTCTTGAGCTCTCAGTTATGGTGGCGTGAATGTCAAAATCAACCCACGCAGGTGACAAGCAGGGAGTGAGTTCACGGGCGTGTCACAATTTATCTACAAATTTTAATAGACAAAAAGAATATAGAAAGCATCTAGCTAGGAAATATACTACAACCGTAAATTTCTTTCCCGATCATCTTTATCCCCTTCAGATTACCGCCCATTGCATAACAATTAAGCATCAGTGAGTACGAGGTTTCAATGGGCTCAAGGCCCTTATTTTTCATGTCTAGAATGACAGATTCTGCTGATTTCCAATCCCCTCGTCAAGCTAGAGCATTCAAAAGTGCATTATAAGTTGTCACACATGAGGTAAATCCTGTCTTAATCATCTCTTCAAACAATTTAGTGGCATCTAGTCCAGAGCCACAATGACCACAAGCACTAATCAGGGTATTGAAAGTGTCTCTATCAGGCTCAAAACCAGGCTCTTAATTTTCCAAAAGACAAGATTCACATATTTGTCCATACCTTTACCACCACACATTGCAAGCATAGTGTTCCAAGTAATACGATTTGGGGTACATCCACTGGATTTCATATCAGAGAGTATCTTCATCATCTCCTCTGATCTTGATTTCTTTCCCAACATCCCAAGAACTGCATTGTACGTACACACATTTGGAACACAACCTGACTCCTCCATCTTGCCGAACAGCCTTAAAACCTTGTTCACCTTACCGGCTCTTCCATAGGCATTTATCAAAGTAGTATATGTAATAGCATTCGGCATGCCTTTACACACCATTGTCTCCGCTCAAAGAAGCTCCTTGCTCATAGAATCCAGCCCTCACACAAGCAGCCATGAACTCGTTATAAGTCGCAGAATCGGGTGGGCAATTATTATCCTCCATTTCTTTCAAAATACTAAAGTCCTCGAGTAAATACCTTCCTTCCCAAAAACCTGTAAGCATTACATTATAATTAACTAATGTAGGCGACAAATATGACAGATACCTGCCTCCGGTACGTACCCTTGCAACTTCAACCCGCCAAAGGACTCTTTTGCTTCATTCAACAAACCCCCTCTCCCACACGCAGGTATGACAGCACTACAAGCAAACTCGTCGAATTCAAGTCTCCTGATTTTCATCTCATCTAAAAGGCCTAAAATCTTACCCCAAGACGACCCATCTTCCCATAATCATCTGCCATTATATTATAAGTAACTAATGTAGGAGACACCGTGACAGTCCCATCTCCTTCAATTTCTCAAACAGATTTACTGCTTTTTCACACTTCCCGGTCCGAGAATAAGCATGGAGAATACTTGTCTATGATCTTACATCCAGCGAATATTCCTCTAACGGAATTAAATCAAGTAGTTTCGACGCCATAGTAGGTTGCGACTCTTTGCCTAGAATTCTAAACGCGAACTGAATAACTTCTTTGTCTAGTTTTGCATTTTCAAAGCTTACATTCATAACAAGCAATTCAAACAACAATAGTGCTCTTTCCCGATTACCCGAAATATCTAATGCTTTCAAAATACTAATCAAATCAACTTCAAGCACTCAGACTTTGAAGAATCAAAGAAATAATTCAAACTATTCAGAGGGTATTCAAAAATTTACCTTAACATTACCCTTCCTAGACAAAAATTCAAAAGACCACTCATCTGATGCACCCTCATCTGCCTTTCTCTCGAACCCCGATACAAAAACCGAATAGAGTTTCCTCGAATTCCTTTCTTTTAACTTTCTTCCGCGTAGAATCAGCAGAAATGTGACTTTTTTGGGTGGAGATGAAAGATGATGAAGGTGTTAAATGAGAGAATCCTAAGGAATTGAGGGAGGCGACTGCGGAGGAAGCAGCAGCGTTGTCAAGCTGAACTTGAGGCCGTGGTGGTTTCTTCTATAGGATTGGATGAACTGGTTTGTCCGGCAAGATAGTTCCCTCCATTTGAGAGAGAAATTGTTCGTGTTTCAGAAATGAAGGGTTTGGGAAAGTGAAAAAGAGAGGTATACATTTGCAGAAAGTGAACATTTATTATGGGTTTTCTGTGAGTTTTGGATTTGGTGACCGAAAGAGAGGAAGAGAACAGACGATCTGTCTCGTACGATTGGCTTCCATTGAAGATGATGCTCAAAGTACAAAAACATTTTTCTTTTGTTTTTTGTTTTTTTGCTTTTCAAAAAAACAAAAACGAAAAATGGTTCGAAAATTTTGGAAGTATAATTGGTTGTATGTTTTGAAACTAATTGCTTGGTTTTGTTTCTAAAATTTAATTTTTAAAAAAAACATAAAATACATTTTGCTGTTTGTTTGGTAAAATTTATTTTATAAACAAAAATAATAAATTTATTTTTTACTATTTTTATAAACATATATCTAAAATCAATTACAACATTATCTTCAAAATAATTACTTTACTCATTTTCAAAATATAAAATCATTTAGATTTTCTCTATTTTTCTTTAAAAAAATTATTTTGCTTCTCCACTACATTTCAAAATTAAAAAATTTGCTAAAAGTACATGATATTTTAATTAAAATTACACAAAATTTAAATTTTGTTTGATATTGAGTTATTGCGACTTTAACCCATAATCACAATTGTGGTAAAATAAAAAAATTAAATATTAAATATTAATAAAAAATAAATAAATTTACCAAAAATTAATATTACGAACACTTTTTTAACTTTGCTGGTGTAGTAGAAAAATTTTGTTTCTAAAGTAAAATAGAACAATTATAATTCAAAACAAATCCTAAGTCTATTTAGATTTTAATTAAAAAAATGTAAACATTGCGTTAATCTTATTAAGTATTTATTAGAATCATGTTTGTTATTACAATTTTATTAGTGTTATAAGATATCAAATTACTAATTTTTATATAAATAATACTTTAATCTTATTAAATTTTAGTCACAATTAAATTTATTAAAATACAAATAAAACTTGAGTTTTATTAAAATTTTATTAAAATAGCATTTGTTATTTTAATTTTTTATTATTACAAAGTGTCAAATCATTTAGTTTGATATATTTATATTTAGAGTTTTGTAAGGAAAACAAACATATCATTCATATTTATATATATAAATTTATTCAAATTTCAAATTTATTCATATTTCACGTTAAAAACAATATTACCTTAATTTTATTAGAATTCTATTTGTTATTTCAATTTTATTAGCATTGTAAAATGTCATTATAAAAACAACCATGATCTTTTAAAATTTTCAAATCTTCAACAATATATCAACAAGCTTCAATTTCTCACAATCCAAGTGTGTAAAAACTATGAGTCCATCACCACAACAACCACCACCGCAACAACCACCGCCGCCGCCTCCACCGCAACAACTACCACCGCCGCCTCCACCGCAACAACCACCACCGCGGCCTCCACCAAAAGGTGGCAAGGGTACGAACAAGAAAGGTTATGGAAAATAATTTACGATTTTTTTAGTAAGTTGATTTTTATTTGTTATTCATAATAAAATTTGTATCACATAACATAAGAATGTGAGCAAAAGAATATAAAAACCTTATAGTTTGTCATTTTCTTATTTTAATAAAAGTTATTTTGTTGTTTCTCTTTTCTCTTTTTTATGTGTTCTACTCAATAATGATATCAGTAGAAATAAGAGAGCAATTTGTTGCTTTTATTTTAGAAAGTATTGCATGTTAATCTCAAAATTATCCATATGATTTATTAATTTTAGACAATTTTTTTAAGCAATGCATGCCTAAATTATAAATGGGTACTGAAGAATGATAGAATTCGTATTTTGACATTTGTATCTAATGTTAATTTATTATATGTATTATTTAATAATATTTATTTTTAAATATTAATTATTTTAATTAATAATAATTGAATTAAATAGTTAATAGAGAGGTGATTGATTGTTAATAAAATAGAAAGTAATCAATGATGAAACAAATCTTTCAATATTTTCCCATCTTTTTCAGCATCATCCAATTTTGTTATGCCAAAATGGGAAAGAAGAAATATAGTTTTCATATGAAAAGATTATTGTTAGTATTTGTTTTTCTAATTTTATTAGTATTATAAAAATATTAAATTACTAATTTCATATTAAGAGATTAAGAATAAAAAATAAACATATAATTCATATTTATATGTACAAATTTGTTCAAACTTCAAATTTATTTATATTTAAAATAAAAAAACTAAATATTAGTTTAATTTATTAGAATAATATTTGCTATTCCAAATTTTATTAGGATGGTAAAAATCTACTATAAAAATAATTAAAATCTAGTAAATTTTCTAAATCTTCAATACTAGATTAATATACTTTTAATTTCTTACAATTGAAGTGTGTAAAAACTAAAAATGAGTATTTACAAAATTAATAGTTCTTTTTCATCCTTCAAACCAACATCACTATCACCACCACAACAAAATTACAAAAGCCTTGGTGTTCATATATATATATATATAAACATCATTTTTATGTATTTAGTTAAGAAATTTTACATAAAAATAAAAAATATAAAAATTTTTAAAAAAGTTAAATATATCTTATAATTAATATCTCATAGCAAAATCTCACTTTTATTCTCCAATCTCAAGTCAAATTACACTTACCAAATATGCATTAAATTTAGTACAAGCGACAAAGAAAGGTGGTAATAACAATAAAAATACAAAAAAAAATATGGAAAAGCAATTGGTTCTATATTTGATGATCTTTGTTGTATTTCTAATGCACGTGGATATGCATCGCTTGTATGTCCACAAATTATTTTTAACCCTTCTTAATTGATTTTCTTTTAACAAATTTTAAATCTATTTAGATTTCGATTAAAAATGTAAACACTGCATTAATCTTATTAAGTATTTGCTACAATTATATTTGTTATAACAATTTTATTAATATTATAAAATATCTTAGTCTCGTCAAGTTTTAATCGTAATCAAATTTATTAAGTCTATTTAAGTTTTCATTAAACAATAAATAATGCTTTAATCTTATTAAATTTTTATTAGAAACATAATTATTATTCTAATTTTAGTAGTATTATAAAATATACTACTAAAATTAGAATAATAATTATGTTTACTATACTTCAAAATTAAAAGAGTTTGCTAAAAATACTGGATACTTTGATTGAAATTACGCAAAGTTAAGGTTTCGTTTGATATTGAGTTATTATGACTTTAAAGCTACAATCACAATTATGGTAGAATGAAAAAATTAAATATCAAATGTTAATAAAAAATAAGCGAATCCGCTAAAGATTAATATAACAAAAACATTTTAACATTGCTAGCATAGTAGAAGGATTTTGCGTCTAAAGTAAAGTAGAAGAATTACAATTTAAAACAAATCCTAAACCTATTTAGACTTTAATTAAAAAATGTAAACATTGTATTAATCTTATTAAGTTTTTATTAGAATCATGTTTGTTGTTACAATTTTATTAACGTTATAAGATATCAAATTATTGATTTTTATATAAACAATACCATAGTCTTATTAAATTTTAATCATAATTAAATTTATTAAAATACAAATAAAACTTGAGTCTTATTAGAATTGCATTTGTTATTTTAATTTTTTTATTATTACAAAATATCAAATTATTATTTTGATGTGTTTATGTTTAGAGTTTTGTAAGGAAAACAAACATATCGTTCATATTTATATATACAAATTTATTCAAATTTCAAATTTATTCATATTTTACATTAAAGACAACATTACCTTATTTTTATTACAATTTTATTAAAATCATATTTGTTATTCCAATTTTATTAGCATTGTAAAATGTCATTATGTCATTATAAAACACTGTAATTTCGTAAAATTTTCAAATCTTCAACAAGATATCCACAAACTTCAATTTCTCACAATCTAAGTGCGTAAAAACTATGAATCCACGGCCACAACAACCGCCACCGCTACCTCCACCGCAACAATCGCTGCCACCGCCTCCACCGCAACAACCACATTCGTCGCTGCAACCTCCATTATCGCAGCCGCCGTCACAAGGACCACAAAGTGGCAAACGTACTAATAAGAAAAGTTATGGAAAATAATTTACGATTTTTTCTTTTTAATAAGTTGATTTTTATTTGTTATTAATAATAAAATTTGTATCACATATCATAAGAATATAAGCAAGGGGATATAAAAATCCTATAGTTTGTCATTTTCTCATTTTAATAAAAGTCATTTTTTTGTTTCTCTTTTTTCTTTTTTATGTGTTCCAATCAATTGGTTGCTTTTATTTTAGAAAGCATTGTATGTTAGTCTTGAAATTATAAGTATGAATTGTTAATTTTAGACAATTTTTTTTAAGCAACACATGCCTAAACTATAAGTTAGTATTGGAGAATGATAGAATTTGTATTGGACATTTGTATCAATTGTTAATTTATTATATGTATATATTTAATAATATTTATTTGTAAATATTAATAAATTCAATTAGTAATAATTGAATTAAATAGTTAATGGAGAGGTGATTGATTGTTAATAAAATATAAAATAATTAATAATAAAACAAATCTTCCAATATTTTTCCATCTTCTTCATCAGCATCATTGAAGTTTATTATGCCAAAATGAGAAAGAAGAAATGTAACCTTTATATTAAATGAATGTTGTTAGTATTTGTTATTATAATTTTATTAGTAGTATAAAAATATTAAATCACTAATTTCATATTTAGAGGTTAAGAATAAAAAATAAACTTATAATTCATATTTATACATACAACTTTGTTCAAACTTGGTTCAACAGACTGATTGCAGCGAAACTAGCTATAGACATGCCAAGGTCACGCTGAAGCATCTGTTCACTTGTATAGATTTGTGCTTCTACTATTAACCAAAGCATCTATTCATTTTGCTTTGTCGTACCTTCAATTCATCAGCAGCCACTCATGCAATTCATGTCATGCCTCCAAAATTAGGGTATGTGATTGAATGTTTTATGGAATGATTGAAAACTAAAGGCACGTGGTTTTTGATGTTTTGACAAAGTTTTTCTTATAATATAGGTACTAAAAATGTATACATGCAAATTTTAAACTTTTATAATACTTCCAATATCCTTTATAAACTTTAAACTCCTACCACAACAAATTTATCATAACAAAATTTAATATATTATTTTAACTAATATGTATAATCTCTAATTTGTTTATAATTTTTTAATAAATATAATATACACAGTAAAATATTCTTCTAAAGTATTTTTAGCAAAAGGTTAAGGTTTTCTCCGTGTTCTCCTATTTTTCAGTTATCTCTACGAAAAATAGATAGTGAGTTAAAACTCAATAGATATTATGTATAAAGATGGTTTTTAAAGAAAATCAATAATTATTATGCTTACAATTATTCATCTCATAAATAAGTATAAACAATAATAATGATAACAAATAACAAAGCAATTTGGTTATTACTATATGCAATACATAGTTTTAGGGTAATATTTTTAAGGACTACCGTCCAAAAAATATATAATCTACATATTTTAGGAGTTTTATATCCAAAAATTGTCGCTTATAATTTCAAGTTTATGAGTTTTCACTGCGGGATTGAAATCAAGTTCATAGTCATATATGTTAAATAAAAGGTCTTATATTATTCCATATTCTAAACACATACAATAATAATAAAATAATTTATTCATATCATTTCACAACGTTTTATAACATTAGAAGTATAATTTAATTATAATATTATTGTTAAGTTTTTGAAAAATTTATACAAAACATGACAAAATAGTAATCATGATATTTAAATATTAATTTTCAAGTTATACCTCCATAATAAAATATCAGTATTTATTTCAAAATAAAAGATTCGCATGCTATAAATAAATTTATTTTATTCATTTTTTCTATAATAATTTTGTTTAAAATCCTATTTTGCGATTTTTAAAATACTAAAATATTTAATTATATATGAATTATTTACCTGAATCAAATTGAAGGCATTTTTTCTAAATTTTTACCAATTTCTCCTCTTTTCTGTTGTTACCAACTAATATTATTTTACAAAATTTAATGTAAAATTACTAAAATGAACTAATAATTTAAACTACTTACATTAAAATGCAAATAAGTCCCTAACCTTAAATCAAAGTAATATTCAGTTTAGAAAATTCTAGAATTTCGAACCTTTAGCATAAAAATTATTAACAATGATAAATTACAAAAATATTTTTAAAATGTGAATAATTACAAAAGTACTCTAAAAATATTTATAATCAAAGCCTTAAATTTCAGAATTTACAATCTTACATTAAATTATAAAAAATCCTATTACGACATAAAATTTTTAGCTATTTACAAATAAATCTTAATTTGTAAAATAAGACAAAATTTTTGTGATTTTTTGTATTTTCACCTCATTCAAAATTTTACAGATTTTATATAATTTTTAAAAATTTTTAAGAAAGTTTTTGATTAAACTATTAAATTCATCCCAAAATTTATTGATCTGGAGTTCAAAAACTTTTATACTACCAAAGTAAAATTCACCTATTCCATTCAATTTTCAACAATTTCTATACTAAATATAAATATTTTTCTTTCTAGAATAAAATAAAAGTAAATATGTTGCCTTAATTCTTTTCCCTTATTTCTAATCCTCCTATTTCTCTCATTATTCTCCCTTTTTCTTCTTCTTTCTCTCTTCTTTCTCTCTTCTTTCTTCCTTCGCTCTTTTTCTCCTCCTTTTTCTTCTCTTTCTTCTCTCTTCCTGGAGCTTCTAAAATCTTCTCCCAATTTCTAGTTTTGCCAACTTAACTTTATCTATACATGTCTACACACACACACACACACACACGGGCTAAGATATATACATGGGCCAAAAACAAAAACTAAAAATAGGCTTAAAGAAATTCATTGGGCTTGGGTATTACAATTCAGCTATTGATGGCAGCATGAACGTCTTTGCATTTTACTGATCTATTTGAGTTCATTATGTTAATTGTGTCAGAGTTCACATATATCCATAGATATCTCTCAGGCCAAGACCAGGTTTTCATGGTTGCCACAATTCCTCATAATATATGCATGTAAAACGAAATATTATTGTTCAATAGTCTGGTAGATGGTCTTTTTGACTTGGTGGTCTTTGGAACTTCTGGTTATCTCAGTCAACGGTTAAGCATCTGAAAACCAGTATAATGCTTTTTACATGATGCTGATTTACAGAGGCGGTTATAAGAATTAATGGTCTTTGAAACTTTGTGCTATTTCAGTTGCCACTATTGAGATGGAAAAGGTTTGCAGTGGTTGCGGCAATGTGCATCCTAGCAGTTCGAGCAGTGGTTGTTCAACTTGCTTTTTATCTTCACATGCAGGTCATTCCTAACATGTTTTGCACTATCTCCATTATGAAATACATGGCTCATAGACCTTATTTCTTTGACAAATCAAATCAAGATGTCTCTATAACAGTACCGATAGAGGTGATAATATCACCAGCAACTTTGGAACATATCCATTTTAGCACTTACCATTGTCTGGCTCTTGCATATTAAAATATACAGATACTTGATTGGTCTCAGATCCTGCCTTGTTGCAATCTTGGGGTTCGTGAACTCCAAGAAGAATTTATTTAACTTGAGATGGATGTATGGTACCAAAATATTGTCTGACTTTAGATGTCAGCTGATCTTCAAAAACTTTGAAACTTGAGTTGTTTCTTATGCATTGTCTGATGCACCTTGACTGCCTGATTGCTGATGAAGTTGAAAATTTCCAGACACATGTATACAGAAGACCAGCAGTTTTTTCAAGGCCTCTAATCTTTGCAACAGCATTCATGAGTTTCTTCTCACTTGTGATAGCATTATTTAAGGTAAGTGATTTCCGATTTAATATGGTAAAACGAAGATCTTATCAATATTAAACATAGCTGTACTTTTCTTTTGTTGGTTTCCAATTTAATATGGTAAAACAAAGATCTTATCAATGTTAAACACAGCTGTACTTTTCTTTTGTTATTGAAATTGTTCAAAGACATGTAATTCTTGCAATATCCTTTTTGGCCTTGCATTTCCTGTAAGCTAATGGGACACATTTTGTTTTAATCTCAAACTGGATCTTATACAGGACGTACCTGATATTGAAGGAGATAAAACTTTTGGGATCCAAACTTTTACTGTTCGTTTGGGTCAAAAGCGGGTTAGTTTCAATACCTTCATCTTCTCGATGCAAGTGCTCCTCAGTCACTCTTTCTTTTTATATAACTATTCTTTTCGTCTGTTTGGACTTGGCAGGTGTTCTGGGCTTGTATTTCTTTACTGGAAGTGGCTTACACTGTTGCAATTTTAGTTGGAGCAACATCTTCCTTTGTCTGGAGTAAAGTCATCACTGTATGTTTAATTTATTTATCTCTCCATAGTGATGGATGGGCATTCATAAATTTTTATTCCATTGAATATTTTAACTTCTAGTTTCTGTATAATTTACATACTGCATATTTTGATCTATTATCATAAGTTCACATAAAACTATTTCATATATATGAAGAGATTTTTCATTCACTTAACTTTGATATTAGAATGTTATTTCATGTATAAGCAGAGGTTTTTATTCAATAATGGGTTGGTTTTCCATTTAAATGACTTAAAATTTTATGTTTCATTGTCAAATTTAATATTCGGAGAACAACATATGTGAACCATCCGGTCGGAAACTTTATAGGAGAATTTTAATACTTGCATTATTTTTATTGCATATGTTTTGGTAAATCGTTGTTATATTCTAGCTCTTTAACAAGCATGCATCTCTAGGAGCTTTATAATATGATCTACTCTTATCTGTGTTGTTTCAGGTTTTGGGTCATAGCATCTTGGCTTTAATACTATGGGACCGTGCCAAATCTGTTGATCTAAATAGCAAAGCTGCAATTACGTCCTGTTATATGTTCATCTGGAAGGTAACCATCTATCTTTACCTGACAATTTCGTCTATGGAAATGACTAATGAGGGATGTATGGTGTCAATTTTTAATGATGGATAAACATGCTTGCCATAAAACTAGTTTCTTGATATCAACTGTTTAGCCAATTACTGTTTATAATCACTATGCAAATAGGGTTATTTTCATTGTCATCCAGTATTGCATTTGCACTGCATCATTGACACAGTTGTCATTTAATGTTAGAACTCTTTTAAGCACTTGATATTTGTTCAAGCACAAGAAGTACGTTTAGAGTTGCCCAAACTCCAAACGGCCAGAGTTTTCATGTTCTGCTGTGTTGGGGGGGCTTTGCACAATAGAGCTGAATGCAAACCAAATACTAATACATAACTATGCAAGAACATCTTAAAATATTCTCTAATTTTCATAGTATTTTTGTGCTTTTTAATGTCATTTTCATCCATCACCAACCGTGCCAGTATCCTCATATTTTAGGTTAAACACTTTTATTTTTCCTTGCTTTTTAGTCCGTAAGATGACTTGTTTCTTCATCTTGCAGCTCTTTTACGCCGAGTATCTGCTCATACCTTTGGTGAAATGAGTACGAAGATCAGAACAACACAGAGAAAAGAAGCTAATTGTTCAACATATTCACAACTTTGTCGCCTTTTTGTTCCAGAAATGAAAATTCAATACTGTCAAAATTGTATCGGCTCCATTTCTGTCAATGTCAATTCACCAGAAATCTTAAGAAAACCCAGTTGGTTTGAAGCATGAATTCTAAGCACAAGAACAATATACATTTAACCACAATTAGTAGCAGCATTGTTACTATTTATCTTGCCAAAAGTATTCTTCGGAACTATTTGTCTCAATGATCATTCCATCGGAAGCTCCTGTTGTAACACTGGTTATAAACCAAAAGTTAAAGCTTATTTGTTCTTCATAGCCCACTTTATGCAAATTGTTGTGAAATATTAGGTTATAGTGTAAATAAGAGAAAGTGGAGGATGCAATTGAAATTTGCAGTTGATTCAATGGGCAAACGAATCGTAATAATAAGAATAATAATATTTATAATAATAATAATAATAATAAAACATAGGCCCGGTGAAAGGGCAAAACAATGCCCGCATAGTCTCATTTCTCCCAGAAGAAGGAAAACCCTACTTTCATTGCACGCAGACGCAGTGTCGGCTTTCCGTCTTCTCTTTCACCTCATTTCTCTGTAATCCTCTCACTCTCATTTCGAAAACCTCTCCACCTCACATTTACGCTCGCAAAATGGAGGGGACCTTGGAAGAAATAGGTAAAGCTCTGTCAAACATGGCCGTGGATTCATCTTCATCTGATCCTGCAGCTGGAGAAGAAACCATGAGTAAAAAGTATGAACTCGTTGCTTTTTATAAAAAACAAAAAAAACTAAATTTATGCTTTTGTCTACTGGGTGTTTTTTGTTTTTTTCAAATTATGACTTTACTTGTTAAGTCGTTGGATTTCTTTTTTGTGGTATTCATGTGATTGTGGTGAAATTGTTTGTAGTGCACGCAAGAAGGAGCTGAAAATGAAGCAGAAGGAAGAGGAGAAGCGGCGCAAAGAGGCCGAGAAGGTAAATTTCTGCTTCTTCTCCTTACGAAATTTAAAAGTATTTCTGTTTCAGTGATATGTCGCAATGCTATTGAGTATTTATTTATTGATTATTTCATTTTGTAGTGCATGGTAAATATTTTGGATATATTTCCATATTTATTCAGGTTCAGACAGGGACTGATATATGTTTATAATGTTTTAGATTCTTAAAATAAATGATGTGTCCCATTTGTCTTCCTTACTCCAAATATTGTTTTTCATATGCGATGATTAGTATGATGTTAACTTTCCTGCACACATTTTGTATAAATACGTTTTATGTTTTTGAATATGCCTGTGATTGATGCTGATTTTTAATTGATGTTAAAATGTTATGTCATTTTTTTATGTATATTAGTATGTAGTATGATGCTTTACTACTCATTAGATTCTTGCATCTTATCATTTATATGTAATCTGTCTATGGCGAGTAAAATTTGTGATTTTATTTTCCAGGCTGCTACCAAGGCAAACACACAGGGTCAGAAACTTGCAGCTGATGATGAGGATATGGATCCAACGGTATAATTACATTGTAATCTTGTCATATTCTTTTAGGTTTTTCAGCACACATTTTGGCTAGGATATACCTCTGAATGTTTTTTCCTACTTGCTTTGTTCTGCAGCAATACTTTGAAAATAGGCTGAAATATTTGGCTGCTCAGAAGGCTGAGGGAAAAAATCCATATCCTCATAAATTCTTTGTGTCAACGTCCATCATTGAATATATAGAGAAGTATGGATGCTTAAGCAATGGGGAGCATCTTGAGGATCGCTCAGTTTCTCTGGCAGGTATAAGCAGATGGAACTCCTAGAAGTGTAGTTATCCTGACATTATTTTTGGGCATAAAAATTTATTCTGATTTTACTATGCCAGGAAGAATCATGAGCAAACGATCTTCCTCATCAAAGCTCTTCTTTTATGATTTGCATGGCTGTGGTGCTAAAGTCCAAGTTATGGCTGATGCAAGGTATTTTTTCATTGCCATTTCTTCTGTAGTTGAAACTTGTTTGGCTTACTTCTTATTCTTTCTATTCTCTTCATTTTTTTTCTTTTTCAGTTTTGGGTGTAATGGCTAGAGTGTGAATGGGTTTTCAGCTATTTGTGTTTCTTATAAAAGTAAGATATTTTCCATGTTGATCTTGAATTGAATTGATCAATTAGGTAGCCAATTATTAAATTAAAGCATTTTTTGTCAATTTTAGTGCATCCAAATTGCAAATTTTGTATTTATCTTCTTTCATTTTTCTTTTCTTTGTCTTCTGTTTTACATTTCTAGGTTGCAGTTCCTATGTGTTCTTGTTGAAAGAAATCTTTTTTGTATTTCCGAGAATAAAAAAGGGCTGGGTTTATCATGTTTGTGGAACTTCTATATTTTTATGTATTGTTGTGTACATGTGTTGGTGATTAGGGATGTCTGTGGGTTGGGTTTGGGAAGGCACTTCCTTTCCCCACCCTACTTCCCATAATAACCCCATATCCTGCTCCATCCTCAAGTATTTCTGATGGGACTTAGATGAGGGTTCCCCGTATGGGGAATGGTTCCCTCGCCTGCGCCTCATTTTTGGTCTAAGTAAGCATGTGTGATGTTTAGATTTCATTTGTGATTCTGTTCTTAGTTCCTCTTTTATTTCTTTTTCATTTTGTTTTCTTTAGTGTATTAAGAAGTCTAATGAATTGGTCATTTTCTTATTGCAGCAAGTCTGGCATGGATGAAGTGGAATTCTCTAAGTTTCATGCTAGTGTGAAGCGTGGTGATATTGTTGGTGTCACTGGGTTTCCAGGTTTGAGTTATTACAATCATCAGTTGATTTGTCTGTATTTTCCCTATCTGATTGTAGATTTATGATTCATCTGCTGTCATCTTGTGCTTGATGTTGTGCTGGCTTTTATTCTGATCTCAGTGACAAAATTTCTTATGATCGTCTTTAATGTTTTCTTTATCATTCAGGAAAAACTAAAAGAGGGGAGCTTAGCATCTTTCCAAAATCATTCATGGTTTTATCCCATTGTCTCCATATGATGCCTAGGCAGAAAGCGGCTCCTGGTGCTGATAATGCCAATGTTAAGGTGAATAAAGTTTGTAGTGAGTGATTTGATGTTGCTGACATGTAATCATGACACACTTGTTCCTTTTGTGTAGAAAGCTGATGCATGGGTCCCTGGAAGCACTAGGAATCCTGAAACATATGTTTTGAAAGATCAGGTATTGTTAATGACAATGAAACCTATTTTTGCTGTTTTAGACATCTTGTTAATTTCTTATGCTTCTCTGTGCGTGAAATGATATTCCAAGCTCTGGGCATGCATGGGTTATTGGAAAAGATGATCTTATGATATTTATTTTTTGGTGTGTGTGTGTGTGTGTGTATTCTTGTAACCTAAAAACTGCACAAAATTGGCCTTAGGATTGAATTGCTCAATTTGGCTGGTATTTGATGTTCGGTTGGTTACTCATGAATTTAATGTTCTTTTTTTGCCTTCTTACTCATGACACTGATGAGAATTCTCTTAACTGATTTAACATATTGAGCAATTTAATTTACATTTACCCTCTTCTGGATGGGATTAAAATGTTTATTTCTCCCCTTACAGGAAACTCGATATCGTCAACGTTATTTGGATTTGATGTTGAATCTGGAGGTTCGACAGATATTTAAGACCAGAGCTACGATTATTTCTTATATTAGGAGATTCCTTGACAATCTTGATTTCCTGGAGGTTGGTCATCTGTTTGGCTGTCCCGATTATTCTTTTTTTCTTTCTGGTGAACCTGTCTACATTGTTTTTGCTTTATGTGCGTGTATATATCTACGTGTATTATTTTATTAATCTTCAGGTTGAAACACCCATGATGAACATGATTGCCGGTGGAGCAGCTGCCCGTCCTTTTGTGACCCATCACAATGAACTGAACATGAAGTTGTACATGCGTATTGCACCTGAGCTCTATCTTAAGGAACTAGTAGTTGGTGGACTTGACCGAGTTTATGAGATTGGAAAACAATTTAGAAATGAGGGTATTGATTTGACGCACAATCCTGAGTTCACCACCTGCGAGTTCTATATGGCTTTTGCAGACTACAATGACCTGATGGACCTCACTGAGAAAATGTTGAGTGGTAATAAGAAAATATCTGATTTTGTGGAGATCTCTTTACTTCTTTTTGTTGCATTTTTGCTATTACCCACACTTCTGGACTTTCCCTGATGTAGTGCAATGAAACAGGAATGGTCAAGGAAATTACAGGTGGCTATAAAATCAAATATCACGCCCATGGGCTTGAGAAGGATCCAATTGAGATTGATTTCACTCCTCCTTTCAGGTTCTTAACTTTACTTGCTGATTGTGAATGATTTAAGGTACGTCATATATGCATTCTCAAATAATTTATCTTGTGACTTAAATGTTACAGACGGATTGACATGATAGAGGAGCTAGAGAAGATGACAAACCTCCAAATACCAAAGGACTTGGCCAGTGAGGAGGCTAACAAATACCTTGTGGATGCATGTGCGAAGTTTGATATCAAATGCCCCCCTCCTCAGACAACAGCTCGGTTGTTAGACAAAGTATATGTTCCATCTCTTTGGTCTATTTTCACTTGTACTGACTTGAGTTAGAGATTTTTTATTGCTCTTCTTGTGCGAAGTTTGACTTTGGCCTTGGTTGACAATATAAGAAAAAACAATACAATAGGAAGTCTTCATTGAGCTATGTAGATGGCCAATGCTGTGGCTCTTTTTAATTGTTATCATTGACCCCAAGTGTTGGGATGAGCGGAAAAACTCCCTTGGATTCACTTTTTGACTACCAAGGATGTAGATGAACATAGAAAGATCTTGGGATTTCTTGGTATCAAAAGAAAAAAAAATATTATTATTATTTTTGATTCACTTCTCATGTTCCACGTGAACAATTGCAATTCTGAGTGAGTATTCTAGTTGCACATTCATGCACCATGCATTACATCTTAGAAGGATGTGTACTAATATTTGTTCGTGTTATTGTAGCCTAATTTTAATTTATGCCATGGCAGCTTGTGGGACACTTTCTGGAAGAGACTTGTGTGAATCCTACTTTCATCATCAACCATCCTGAAATAATGAGTCCTTTGGCGAAGTATCACCGATCAAAAGCGGGACTAACTGAGCGTTTTGAGTTGTTCATTAATAAGCATGAAGTATGTAATGCAACTTCAAAAGTTCTAGCTCTTTTTTTTTTTTCGTAATATAGCTTCATTCTTTCTTTCATTTTTACATTAACTTTTTCCTTTGCAATTATGCAGCTTTGCAATGCATATACTGAGCTGAATGATCCTTTAGTACAACGCCAGCGATTTGCCGAACAACTAAAGGTATTGCACATGTTTTCAGAGTGCACTTTGGTATATTTTAACTGTTCCCCTTAGAATTATATGCAAATCTGATGGCTGATTTGATTGTCAGGATCGACAATCTGGTGATGATGAAGCAATGGCCCTGGATGAGACATTTTGTACAGCTCTTGAGTACGGATTGCCTCCAACTGGTGGCTGGGGCTTAGGTATTGATCGGCTGGCTATGTTGTTCACTGACTCACAAAATATCAAGGTATGTGTTCTCTCTTTCTCTCTGCATTTTGCATATCCTACAAATTATCAGTAACTTACCATCTCTTGTATGTTGGTGGTGAACAGGAAGTGCTTCTCTTCCCAGCTATGAAACCTCAAGATGAGGTTGCTGCTAAAGGTAATGCACTTCTCCATTTCGACTGAAATATATTGGTTGGTCACCATTCATAAGCCTGTACATCCATTCGATGCATTCGGGCTTTGGTAACAACATCTTGAAGTTCTTGATTGCAATCAGCATTCTAGTTTGTCTTATTTGTCCAGATTTTGTTCATTTTTCCTTCATATTGGTTAACAAGTATTGATTTTAGTGATTTATTTGTTGACAAATTGCAGCAACATAGGGAGTTTGAAATGCTGAAATCCTGAACTATGATTTGTTCCCCGAGCAGCATGCAATCCGAGAGGAAACCCCGCCTGCCAAGTTTTGCTATTAATTTTTGCACCAGCTAATTATTTGTTTAGGTGGTTATTATACAGCCCTTTATATAAGGGTAGTTTATGAAGTGCCATGCCCATACCTACAACAGACAGTACCAATTCCTCCAAATTTTTCAAATGCAGATCAAATTGTTTGATTGAAAAACCAAGACAGATTTGGGTTTCTGAATTAGTTTGAAATTTTTTAAGCAGTGTCTGAGTCTCCCACAAAGGAGTGCTGCTTGATGCGGCGGTCCATGCGTAAATGGGGCGTAACTAGTAGCTGTACCCACCTCATTTAATCCGGCCGAATGATAGTGCCGTAGCAAAAGCCCAATCATTTTGATGTCTGGTGCAACAGTGAAGTTCTCTCAAACCTCTTTACGATTAGTTTTAGTTTAGAGATTTTGAAAAATACTTTCTTGAAAAGCCCTTTCATACAACTTTTTTGCATTGATGAAAATACCACCAATGTAAACATTGCTTTTCTTGTTTGTTTCGAGTGTGTGTATACGAATGCTTAAAAAATGCTCATATATTTAAGCACTGTTAAAAAAATTTATCAAATGGTTAACTGTTTATGTACTAATTAAAGTTGATTTTTATCATTAATTAAATTTGATAAGCAAAGCTGATAGTTGAATATATGAATCTACGCCTGCATCTTATATCATTTACTTGTGTAATGTTAATTATAAGGGCAAAACAAAATGTGATTATATTAAACATTTATTTATTTCAATTAATTATTAAAAGATAAACTTCTTAAGAATCCGTTGGCTTGAATTTGATTGAAAAGTTTGTTCTTATTTATGGGTGATTTCGTTCGATTCTTCTCTTGAGAATTTGTTCAGGCCTAGTCGTTTGTGTGATTCACCCAAGTAGTGTAAATGGGTCATGTTAGTATTACTTTTGGCCGCCCACGGGTTGTCACTCACCAAGCTTCAATTTTTTATTTATTTTTTAACCAATTGTTTCATTCCACGTATTGTAATGACCATTCTTTTTTTTAAAAACAATATATGAGTACATGCAATTTTGATTTGATATTTTAGAATTATTTTTCTTTTTTAATTATTATGTGGGTAGAGTCACAACCCCAGAAGCAAAATATGTCTACTAGTTAGTTAGTATTAAGAATAAAATTAATGTAATCTAATTAGAGATTAAAGGTGGACTTATTGATAATGATTGGTAACAATAATGTTAATGTCGTGCTAATATTTCTTAGGTAATCACTCGTAAGCACATGAAAGGTAGATCAAAATTGTTGCTTCTAAATATGACCTATCACTTTTTAGAAACCACCTAGAATCAATCCTAATAGCAAAGGGTGGGGTTCGGTAGGGCATGGAAATGGAATGTGGACACGGAAATTTATGACCCTTTAGTTAACCTAGATATTAGATAGGGACATGCCCACAATTTTGTCTTTGTAATAATTGATATGTACATCCTACAATTCAATGAAAAAGTTTATTCAATACCCATACTCCAAAGTCTTCTATTCTTTTCTTTTAAATTACTTTTCATTAAAAATGAATTCAAATAATTTAAGAAATCAGTTTAATTTATATGTATAGATATATGGTAATATTGCATTAAAGGAGTATATAAATAATGTGATACGTTTAATAAATCTTTGTTATCGATTATATTAAAATAAAATTGTCATTCTTTCCAAAACTTTTGTATTCTTATTAATTTTTATTTATTAAAATATAAAAATAAGAAAAAATTAATTAAAATAAAATTTAAACTCTTTATTATTTTTTGTATTCAAGTATTATTAAATTTTTAAAAATTAATGATATAAAAAATTAAAAGAAAATATTTATTTATTAGAATAATACTAATCGTTCTTTTTAAGGGTATATCTTAACAAAAACTAAAAAAATCTTAATTAAGAAAATCAGGAAGTTGAATTGAATTAAGAGAGAGAAGAGCACAAGACAAACAATCAAAGCAAAGCAAAGCAAGACATCTTTTTGTGGAGCCCGATAAATGCAATGCATATATCCTTTTGCTGGTTGGAATTCAAATGCATAGGGATTATCATTATTGCTTGTTTGAGATAGAAAGTGAAGACCTTACATAATAAAACTGAGAAAGACAGGCAACAAAATGCCAAACCCACTTCTTGTTGTAGTGGATCTCTTCGTGTACCTTCCATTTTCTCTAAAAATCATCATCAAATCAAGCCAGCCATGGCCTCGATTCAAAGCATCCACCAACACAAACTCCGAAATTATCAATTTCTTTTGCAAACCACTAAAGCTACCATATACTTTGCATAATATATAAATATATATTGGTTACCATACATGAATCCCCTATATATAGTGTTATCCCTTCTTTTTTCTTGTGAGAGTGTACTATTATGCTTGAAACCAGCCATGCTCTCATATTCAAGAATCTCTATGATGAAGAAAGAGTAAGAGAATACAAAGCCACAAGGCAAAAGCAAGTTGGGACAAAAAAGGGTGGATGCAATCATCCATTATCTTCTTTTTCTCCAACGAGAGGAGATGCTTGGTGGGTTTCTTTTAGTGGCAATAATTCTTTCTTACACTCTTCATATTTCAATTTCAGCTGCTGCCTCCTAGTCAATTTTGTTTCTGCCTTTCGATTTAATAATAGCCATATACACTTTTGTTAGCTAAGTGGGACAATTCACAATGGGACCATGACATCATGGATTGTTGAATATGTGTGTGTGTGCAAATGCAATTGCATATAAAGGCAAACTAGAATGGAATTCGAAATATATGTATAAAATGTAAGAATTTGATGATGGTCCAACATGGTACATAGATAGAAAGACAACATACCATTTGCATATAATGTGACAATATTTGACGAAGACACAGATATGGGGAAGAAATTTATTTATTTGATTACAAAGTAAAAGATATATCCTTAACCTAAGGCCATAATTTCATAATAATTTGATGCATCCCTTTTAGTAGGACCAAAATTTTCTTCAAAAAAGTTGATGAAATGGGTTGGTCAGATTGAAGGTGTTTGTGCCAGAATATGTATGTATCATAATTTTAAACATATGATATAAAATTTGAGAGTTTAGATCAAAAGAATACTCTTATCGATATTAAAATGATTGAGTTTATTAGTCACAAGTATTTTTATGAAAGGTATTATTGGAATAGGGACAGAAAATATGGTGGACTATTGGAAGTAGAATTGAAGAAACAATATATAGGTAAGAAAAATCAGGCAAGAGAACGAAAACAAAAACCCTAATTAACGATCAGAGTTGTACTAATTGCCAACCTAAAAACACACATGAGGATGTGGATTTGTCTTGAGTGTCAAATCCACAGAGACATCTGCCAGCTTGGGAGCATCTTCACATGCATGTTATTTGCCTTTTTCTTTGATTCCCAATTCTGATTATACTTGTCCCTCTCATTAACTTTATTGCAGTTCTAAATATGTTCTTAAATCTTAATCAATCATTGAATTTCACTGTTTACAAATCATAGTTTGTATGGCGAAAATTTTGGTGTCAAATCCTTTATAGAGTAAACCTTTGCTTTGTTGACAATTGTGATCATGCTTCATGTGTCGTTTCACTTCTAATTATGCCAGTATTGTCTAGATTAAATATCCTAAAAGAATTTTATAAATATTATTTTTATAATAAATTAACCATTATTTTGATTTTTAATATAAATAATATAATTTAACAATAATTTCTATATCATTTCAAATAATTTTATTAATAAAATTTGAGTATTTAAAATTAATCATTTGATAATATTTATTTTAATTATTCTTAATCGAATGGTGCAATAAGTCTTTTTGATTAAGATCCAATAATGTGTGTGAGGGCACATGATAATTGATTAATGCAATTGATGTTCTGGCAATTGATAGACAATAAGTTGTCACATAATCTTTGCATATGATGAAGTATCTCATACAAAGCAATATTAAAACTTAATTTACAGAAAAATAGGTTAAATTATTGTTTTAAAATTCAATTAAATTATCACAATACCATTCATAATTTTTTAATAAAAAAATTAATATACATTCAGTATTTTTATTACAAAATTAATAATATTGGTCAGATAAAAATACAAATTACGTGAACCATACAACAATTATACAATAAGATCGCATCAGTTTCTATACCATAATATGTACCTAAAAAATTTACATGAATGTGCATGATTTTGAATATTATTAAAATTAATTGGGAGAAGTTAATAATATTTTTGTAAATATGAGAAAATTTTAAGTAGAATATATCTACTACATCAATAGAACTAATATAATAAGATCATCTAATTAATAAAGTGAGAAAAAATTATAGGTTAGTTAAAAAAATAAAAAAAATTTATATAAAAAGAAAAAAAAATTAAATAACAAGATTTTTTATTTTTTTATGTTATTAATTAGACGTGATAAGTATATTTTACCTAAAATTTTCCCGTCCAAATATAGTGCAGGTGTGCTGTGATATCCTCCATAAATAAGAACAATTTCTTACTTTTGTTTTTTCTTTTTGTTAATTATTTTGGAGAGATAATAAATGTGAGAAAGTGGGCTTTGGGCAAGAAAATAAGGCTCACAGTAATTAAAGGCTAACCACGTGACACATGGTACACCATGTGTTTGTTGTAAGGACAAATTTGGTCACAGTGCCAAACTGTCCTTAATTTAATTACAAATGGAACTATATTGGTCCTATTATTGTAGGACGTATACAGTCCCTTATATATATATATATATAGTTTAATTGTTTAATCATAAAATTAGACAGTATTATAATTTTAGAGTATCCTATTTTCAATTAATTAAATTTTTAATAATTTAATTCACATGTTGACATGTTAGTTTTATGTAACTGGTTGCTTATTATTTTAATTACTTGGCCCGTTTCTTTATGCTGACCCATGGATTTTGCTTGAAAATTGGTCATTAATACTGAGTTAGGGATCATTAATTAAAATTAATTTTGGTTTAATTATTTGTTAATATGAATATTTTTATCAAAAGCATGAATTGGGTCATTTTAATTAGCATCTGGTAAGCTCTAGGGCTGCATGCACCATAAGGTGTTGAGTAATCAAAAATTAAAACATATATTACATTTTGATTGTTGTTTTTTCGGTTTGTATTAAGCCGTAACTCGTAACGTTAAATTTAAAATTTATAATTAAATTAATATAAGCCTACATTTTCAATATTAATATAAATTTAACGATAAATATTGACATACGTTTGATATTGTAATTAAACCATAATTTTTCAAGTATTAATATAATACAAATTAATTAACCAATTTGACATTGGTAGGTATTGATAATGTTTTTGACTACTTACCTTTGCATACAATAGAGAGGTAAAAGAGAAATTGAGTTATACTTTGAATTTTTACGACCTCTTAATTTTTGTTTTCAATTAGATTCTTAATACCTCCTCGAAAGATAAATAATTAGCTTTAATTTAATATAATTAACAAATAACAAAATTTTAAATAAAGTTATTCATATATTCATTTAATAAAATTTTAATATTTAAAAATTTTAACTATAAAATTACGAATTCTATAAAATAAAATATCATATTTAAATTAATATTATTAAATATTTTTATAATTTTACTTTCACAATAACACGCGATTTTGTAATTTTATAAAAGGTAAAAGAAAAAAACATAATTTTATAAAATGAATGGACTTGTAAGTTAGTGCCGCCCATAAGTTTTGTGAAGTATTCATGTTTTTGATTGCTTACCTTCACATACCACAAAGAGGTAAAAGAGAAATTGAATTGTATTTTGTATTTTTATGACCACTTAATTTTGTTTTCAATTAGACACTCAATGCCTAGAGATAAATAATTAAATATTTACCAAATATTTTTTTTAGAGTTTTACTTTCGCAAGAGAAAGAATTATAATTTTGTTTGACAAAGCATTATAATTTTGTAAAATATTTAACACAAGATGAGTTGACTTGTGAGTTAGTTAGTGCCCACCCACAAAATTTGGGTTATGACGGCAAGACAAATTAAGGGTAGGGACTTGGACGATAAATACCATGGAAGAAAAAAATTAGTACTTAAAAAGGGTACAAATTGTCATCATTTGGCAACATTGAATAGACGCAATGCATGCATCTCCATTGATAGCAATTTCGAAAGCGTGGCGTTTGCTCTATGAAGGCAGCAATAACATGCTTTGTTTCTATTATTTTTATGGGGAGTTGTTTGTCTTTGCCTTGTTAGAAAAAATGGGTATGATTAGGAACAAGACTAATCATCTTGTCACCATAATTTAATTTTAATTAAATAAAAAAAAAGAGATTATTTATGAAGTTGATATATCTCACATCACTTAAAGTTGACTTTAAATAAATAAATTAATTAAACTCAATAGATTGTTGAAAATGGGTTGTAATTTGATTTGAAATTCTCTTATGTGCACCCCATCTAAGTCTCGCGTTGACCCTCTATTTCCCAAAGGGATTAATACCTTATAATATTAATATTAAGGTTGTGTGTGGTGAAAATATTCAGGCATATATGAAGTCAAAATTTAGAACAATTTGGCCACTTTCTTCATATAAATTATACCCTTTACTTGTTCCAATTGAATTTGGTTGCCATGTTTATTAATTTGTGTTTATAAATTATACCCTTTATTGCATAGTAGTCAAACTCTTTAAATTATGAAAATAACCATTTTATCTATACGAGTTAAATATATATTTAACATGAGAAAAGAGATATAAATAATATTAACACATGCATAAAAATTATACTACATGTTTATAAACCGAAAAATCATTCACAAACATCTAATATCTCTTGCACCTTTTAATAAATAATTTAAAATAAAAAATATAAAATTTAAAATATTTAATATAAAAATTTAAAATATAAAAATAAAAGTTAAAATAATTAATAAAAATTTTTAAATATAAATATAAAAATTTAAAAAATTAATATAAAAATTAAAAATATTAAATATAAGTTACTATACTTAATGGCCTCTGATGAATATTATATTTTTTGTTCTATAAAATTGACGAGTTCAATCGTTAACGTATTTGAAGTGGATGCAGTGCCTTGTTTGTGTACGTGACTTCAATTATTTTTATTTTTAATTTAAGCCAGTTCAAAGGCTCATTTTTATTTTTATTTTTATTTTTTATAATAATAATAATGAAATTTAATTAATTTAAGTGATTAATTAAAAAATAAACAGAAATGTTGAAAATAACGAGGAATTCCCTGAAGGCGAGAATCGACGGTGACGTACAGCAGACATCTGACAGCTTCTCGTAACGATTTTTGATTTGATAACGGTTCCCCGTTTGTCAGCCAGCGTCCGTTCCCACGGGCACATGTCCTAATTACACGGAACCTCTTTACTTAGTCAACTGCTTTTTGTTTTTTTATTTTTAAAATATATAAAGTTCACACCAATAATGTATCAAAGAATCTAATTATTACATCCGTCTATGATACATACATACATACATACATACATACATACATACATACAAATAATATTTTAACTCAAAGCTCAACTGTTTGAATTTTATATTATTTTTCTCGTCATTGGGGCCGGGTGAATATTATTTATAAAAAAAATAATAATAACGATTAACTTCCCATGTGCCCGCCACTCATAATAACTGCAGAATTTCTAGGATTGTTACACTTTCATAATAATAATAACAATAACAATAATAATAATAATTTAAATTTTTTAATGAATATAAAAATTATTATTATTTGATAAGGTTATCAAAAAATTATTTGAATAAAATAATTAATAATAATATTAAAATACAAAAATTTTTTTATACAAGGATGATAACAAATCTAATACAATTTTAATTAAACAAGCTTTAATGTTAGTTATCAAAAAATTATGAAATTAATTAGATTCTAATAATTTAAAGATACTATCATAAAATTTATTATTTAATTACATATTAATTTTTCTTAGTTCAACTTTCATGATCTCAATCATATTAATATAATTATTGTGCGTGGAGGAGACTAATTAAAGAAAATTATCTAATTAATAAACTATTTTCGCAAGTGACAAGGGTACTATAGTTACATATGTGGCTAAAATTTGCTACTTGTTCTAATCCATGTAAAGACGTTAGAAGAAAATTCAATCGTTAACTTTTAAAACCCAAGAAATTGAAGTCAAAATCTTTAGTAATTGGATTAGCATATATTTTTTTTTTCCTTTATACTAATTAATGGTATTATTGTTAGATGACTTCATCTTGTGTTATTGCATGTTTAGGAATGTGATTAGGGTTTATAATTGAAATTATTCAAATAAATGATACTTGGTCATCATTTTTTTTAAAAAAATAATAATAAACCCTTGATGGTGTTGTCCACGCAAGGTTTGGTAAAATTATTGAAAAAAATATTAATTTATTTTTTTAATATTATGTATGGTCAACATTAAATATAATGTCAAGAGGTAGGTGATAAAGATAACTATAACATAATTAAGAATTGATATTGAGTTTATGTGCTACAATGAATTGGCTTAAATATAAAGATTGAATTTTAGGCAAATTCTATCACAATATTAACGTCATAAATAAATAAATTTATTTGAATTTGAATTTAAATTTCAATGCAATCCATGGTTTTAATTAAATACTAGAAGTTTGAAAATTAAGGTTGATTAATAATAATTAATGGGTATATAATTATAAGGTGGTGAATGAAAAAGTAATCTAACTATTTAATTAATATGGTGATATATATCTTTATGAAATTATTTTTGATTTATTTATTTATTATTAATGAATAAAATTTTTATATTTTATTAATTGAATAATCTTATCATATTTAATAAAATATGCCCAACTCCTCCTCAAAGTTTGAGGCAAATCTTATTATATTTTGTACTTTTTTCGTAATTCTTATGTAATAAAATTTTATAATTAATTAATATAAATAATCTCGAACCTATATTATTATTATTATACATTGAGGCTTCATGGCCCATCATTTATTCATACACATGTGATTATATTATATATGTACATATAAATATGATATACTTAAAAATAATTCATGCAGCATGCATCTCATAGTTTTAACTTTAAGTATCAAATTGTATATTGTACGAATTCTTACAACTAAAAAAAAAATAAAAAATAATAAGCTTGCGACTAAGTAAGTAAATTTAATTTTTAATAAAAGATTTTTTTAATAATTATTAATACAATCATTTTAAACTCTTAAATCACTTATACGTGTATATTAATCATATTTCACAATAAAATTAATCATTTTATAATAATAAGTATCTATAAATTATATCATGCTTGACAAAAAAATTTCATCTAAGTAGATAAATCAAAAACATGCATGATGATCTTGTATTCTTGTTTGGACAAAAAAATTCACACTTCACGATTTCGTATTTTTGTCGGGGCTCATAATCACATTATAAACATATTTAATGGCCTTGTATTGTTGTCTTGATAGTCTTATCCATACCTTGTGGCCTCATATTCCCACTATTGTTCATAATTATAATCATATCATATAACAACAATTTATATATCAAACGCATGTCATGCATATCAAATTTATCATAATTACACTCTAATTGCATTCTATAAATCCTATTACATTCTATGCTTTTTTTTTTTCT
Source organism: Swietenia macrophylla (assembly GCA_032401905.1). Classification (NCBI taxonomy): domain Eukaryota; kingdom Viridiplantae; phylum Streptophyta; class Magnoliopsida; order Sapindales; family Meliaceae; genus Swietenia; species Swietenia macrophylla. Next base: position 8,309,560 of record CP135561.1, on the reverse strand, counting down.
CTACTTTTTTTTTGTAATTCTTACGCAATAAAAATTTTAAAATTAATTAACATAAATAAACTCGGACCTCTATCATTATCATATATTGAGGTTTCATGTCCCATCACAATATATATACATCATTTGTTTACACACACATGATTATATTATATATGTACATATAAACATAATATATTTATAAAATAATCCATGTAGTAGGTATCTAATAGTCTTAAACTCAAATGTCAAACTATACTCTGCACGAAATTTGTGTAACTTGAAAAAAATAGAAAAATAAAAAATAATGAGCTTGTGATTTAGTAAGTGGATTTAATTTTTAATAAAATATTTTTTCATAATTATTAATGTGGTCATTTTAAACTCATACATCACTTATACATACATGTTAAACATTTTTCACAATAAAATTAATTATTTCACATCAATAAGTACCCATAAATTATATTTTGCTTAGCAAAAAGTTTTTACCTAAGCAGATAAATCAAAAACATATTTGATAATTTTATATTCTTGTTCGAACAATTAAATTTATACCTCATGATTTCATATTTTTCTTAGAGCTCATAATCATATCATAAACATATTTAATAGCCTTGTGTTCTCGTCTGGAGAGTCTTATCCATACCTCGTGGCCTCATATTCTTGCTACGGCTTATAATTATAATCATATCATATCACAATAATTTATATATCAAACGCATGTCATGCACATCAAATTTATCGTACACGTGGACAATTGTAATAATATGAATTTTAATACAATATAATTATTATACTAATATATATATATATATATATATATATATATATATATATATATATATATCACGTTAGAAAAAATTTACTTACAATTTAATAATCACTTTTTAATAATTTTACGATCTTTCAAATTTCCTATCACCTTACTCTCTCCTAAAATATACAAAATTCAAAAATTAACCGTTAAAATTAATTCAAGATTTAATACACATTACAAATATAAAAATATAAATATTTTAATTTAATCACTATATCACCCACTTAATTTATATATATATATATATATATATATATTTTAACTTTTCAAATATTCTTGTATTATTGTTTTGATCCACCGTTGATTTTTCTTTTATTTTTCTTCTACTTCTTTTTCTTCTTCTTTTTCCCTTTCTCTCTTTTTTTAACTTTCTCTTTTTTTTTTTCCTCCTGGTATTGCTTCTCACTTCGGCCTTTTTCTCCCCACTCAATTTCCAAAGCCAAAACTGAAAAAGAAAGAAATTTTTATGTATATATATGTCCTCCACCACCTCATCGATTCTGTTTGGCCTGCATGCTTCCCTACATTTCCTTTAATTAATTTTTTTTGTTTAAAATATGTCCTCCACCACCACATATTAAACATTACTTATGCTAATTTGATAGAATTATCTTATTTAAAATTTTCTCCTAAAAAAAATAATACTAATTTAGTCAAATTATCTTGTTTAAATTTTTTTTTTAAATAAATGCGTAATTGCATTGGGATCCAATAGTTTCGAAATTTTCTTAATTAATACCCAATCAAACCCAACTACATGCTAAGCAATCACAAGAGCAAAGACTGCAAGAATTCCATTCAGAAAAAGAACATTTCTTTTATTTTTTAATTAATTTTTAATTATATAACGAAGCTTTATTGGTGCATATATAATCTTAAAAAACATATTTAAAATTAGTTAGTTAATTACTTAATTAATTACCAATAAGGAATGTTGTTTTGTAGAAGCATTCTCAGATTCTCACTTTAATTTTAGAAGGTGTATATAGACATAAGCTATAACCCTAAACTTCAATTAATACAAAGAATTTCTTTAAGTGAAAGCATTCTCACATTCACTAGACAAAAGTAATGAGATCTAACAATAATTAATTCCCCACATTGAATTCATGTTGTAAATTAGAGATTTTACAAAAATAATATAAAAATATTTGAAATTGTTTAATAATTAAAACTTCAATCTCAATCAAAACTTAAACATATTTTTTAAATTATTAAATGAGTTGAATTAACGTGTCTCGTGTTTATTAAATCACAATTTATGTAAAAATTAAAGATAATTGTCATTATATTCATAAAAATTGCAAAAGAAAAAAAGAATTTGGAAGCATTATGGGGCAATTGAGAAGCCAAGAAGAGGTGTTATGCAAAGGAAATTAATTAGGAAAATAAATAAATAAATGGAAAGTACAGCAAAATGTGAAGCAGCACTGACAGCTAAATCCGAAAAATAAAAGAAATCTAACAGAGAAGAAATAGGAGTAGATGCTCTTGCGGAGACAGCCAATCATCAATCAATACTGTGACTTGGCAATGGCATGACTCATCATCACTCATAACCAATTAAATAATTACCTTAGCTGATAAATCACACATGCTCATGCCGATAAACCGGCGTGGACGCTCACATCATCTTTATCCTACACCTTTTTTTTTTTTTCCCTTAAATAAAATATAAAGTAACTTTCAATCGTGATGATCATCAAAGAGAGACTGAAATCAATGGTGGTTGGAGGCTCGCGCGTGGCCACACCTGATGACTGCAAGCAATATGCTTTGCTTGCATGGCACAATGCAATGCGACGCATATATATATATATATATATATATATATATATATATATATATATCTTTTTCTGTTTTTTTGGTGTTGAAATTATTACTAAAATATCTAAAGCGTTGAATAACTTTTAAGGAAATCCAACGGTCAAGAAACGTGAGCTGGCTCCTCGGTCTTCTACCTCTCTTCTTTGGGAATCCAGGAGGCCGGGCCATGTCTTCCCCTGCGACTCTGCCGTGCCTCCTCTTAGTAATTATAATTATGATTAATATTTTATAAATTGATTTTTGGGTTTTTTTTAAATATCTCAATTTTTAAATTATTTTATATTTATAATCCAAATAAATGGTCCCTTTTATTTGAAACTAAATAGCCACGTCACGTCTATTTTATCTCACATTTTTAATATTTTTTATCAAAATTTTAAAATTTTATCTAAATTTCGATAAATTTTATTAAAATTATATTTTTTAACAAAAAATATCAAAAAAAAATTTTCATAAAAAAATAAAAATATAGAGTAAAATAATTATTACAATAAATATTTAATCTTAAATATAAAACAGTTTGTGTTATAAATATAAGATAATTTAATTTTTGAATTATTTTTATAAAAAACCTTTAATTTTTGTATTAGGGAAGCGGCGATGCGATGACTTTGACTGATTGAGGAGGTCCCACCGGATGAGAAGTCAATCTCTCCTACATAAACACTAGTTAATAACTAACATTATTATCATAAAATAATATTAATAATTTAGAGACAAACCCATACATATATACATACATACATACATACATGTAAACCTAATAAATACTCTTAAAAATAATTTGCACAATAGGTTTAGAAAATAATTAACTAAATAAAACTAAATAACATAAGAAAATGGACATAAAACATGACATTACCCCAGTTACATGTAAAATGTAGGTATGATATGGAGTGGAGCCCGCAATGTGAGGTTACAGGACGCATTCACGGGACGGCGGGAGATGGGGAAGGTTAAATCCCAAAGGCCCAATATCATTATCGTCATCGGCCGACAACTACCAATAAGACCAATTTTCATTTGTAAAAATACTGGGGTGAGCCCCACTTGCAGTGAAAGAGAGATTAAACGGCGCAGAGACCTGAGTGAGAGTATAAAAAGACTCCTACACGTTGCTGAAACCTCATTCCCTTGCCAAAGCTCGTTAAGCTCTCTTTCTTGGGATACAGAAATTTCATTCAATGTTCTTTATTTTCTGTTCCTCCGCCTGAGAAATCTTTTAATACTATTTCTACTGTTGTTTGTTTTTTTTGTGTGGTGGGATCGAGCGGAGGAAGATGGGAGATAAGAAGGGCATCTCTCTCGAGGAGATCAAGAACGAGACTGTTGATTTGGTATTCATTCGTTTACTTTTCCCATTTTCTTTTCTTTTCTTTTATTGCTTAAAAATTCTGTAATGTTTGTTGCATATGGGCTGATGAGATCTGCTTGCTTTTTGTTTTTGTTTTCTGTTTGTTGTTGTTGGTGGTTCTCGTTGGCTGAAAGCTTAGACCAATGGAGAGATTGCCTTACCATTTTACAGAAATTTCTTAAACTATCTATGTTGTTGATCCAAGAAGGAATTTTCTGCTTCATGTTTCATTTCTGAAAATAAAAAAAAAAACTTTCAAGGAATTGATTGATTACTTTTAATTCTACCTTTAGTGTTTTGTATAATTTTATCTTCTTTTCCACGATGCAGTGGCCATACCCACTCGATAGAAATGAGTTAAAGTAGTACCTAGAAGTTGAAACACTATTTTCTTTCCTTGTTTTCCCACTAACCAAGCAGACCCATGTTAGTCATTACCTACAACATGGATCCAAAGACGTGAGGAAGCAAGTATTTAATATTTTGATATGTATTTTTCGATTTTAATGAAGAACTCTCTCTCTCTCTCTGGTTTTGTTGTTGTTTCCTTCGAATTTTAAAGTACTTTTTCCGTGGTACTTTTGCCTTTTCTCTGTTTGGAAAAATGCCCTTTTGTTTTCAACCGTTTTCTTTACTAACTCTCGCATTCAACGGCTCTGACTCTATCTGATCTGTATTTCTCGAATTCATCAAATCTCCATTTCTCGGATTCATGAATTTACTCCCATTGTTTTGACTTTATTACCCTTCATTTGTTTTTTAATTTACGCATGAGAACCGACTCTTGATTCTCGTGCGAGCGTGTATTCACACTCCCCAGTCACATGGCTATAAACTGGAGACTGTCCCACGTGACAGAAGACCTTTGTGATCTTGTCACGTTCTTAGTCAACTTCATCTTTCCCGAGTTCACTCACTCTGAGTCACGGGTTAAACTCTTTAGCCGAGTCATCCATTTTATGAACAAAGAAAAGATGAATGAACTTATGTTCTACCTGGAAATCGTATGCATAATTTCTCAGCATATTTGTTATGTGCATTAATAATTGTGAATGAATAATTGGTTTACAGGAACGCATTCCCATTGACGAAGTGTTCGAGCAGCTGAAATGTTCACGGGAGGGTTTATCCTCGGACGAAGGAGCCAACAGACTTCAAATCTTTGGCCCCAACAAACTAGAAGAAAAAAAGGTCTTTTATTTGATAATTTAATGTCTAGCAATTTTTTTTTTTTTTATGAAATAATTCATTGAATTCTAGTATTGGTTGTTCATAATTATCACTTTTATAAATGAACAGGAAAGCAAAATACTCAAGTTTCTGGGTTTCATGTGGAATCCACTCTCATGGGTCATGGAAGCTGCTGCTATTATGGCCATTGCTTTGGCTAACGGTGGTGGGAAGCCTCCAGATTGGCAGGACTTTGTTGGTATTGTTTGCTTGTTGGTAATCAACTCTACCATCAGTTTCATTGAAGAAAACAATGCTGGTAATGCTGCTGCTGCTCTTATGGCTGGTCTTGCTCCTAAAACCAAGGTAATATACTGTAATTTAGTTGATTATTTGGATGCAGTAGAGAGCTAAACTTTGATTGCAGAGAAATTATCCAAAAAGCTCATATTTATGTACATGCAATAGCTTGTTAGTTTGGCGATTTAACGTGACATTCAACATTTTAAGCAGTATATATTCATTTTGGATGGATTTGTCGGCTAGGCTGTCTTGGTTTTATTATACTAATTGTTATAGGAACTGAAAATCCAGTTAAATATTTTAAAATGTTCGGAAAGTGATTTGCTATTTATGTAGCAATGTCTTGGATAAAAAGCATGTCACGAAGACCTCCCTTATAGCGTATAGCTTTTCACTCACGTTTCATGACTATGTATGTGTAGGTTCTTAGGGATGGTAAATGGACTGAGCACGAAGCTGCAATTCTGGTTCCAGGAGATATCATTAGCATCAAATTGGGAGATATCGTCCCTGCTGATGCTCGTCTTCTTGAGGGTGATCCTTTAAAGATTGATCAATCTGCCCTTACAGGAGAATCACTTCCCGTAACCAAGAATCCTGGGGATGAGGTTTTCTCTGGTTCAACATGCAAACAAGGTGAAATTGAGGCTGTGGTTATAGCCACTGGTGTTCATACCTTCTTTGGGAAGGCCGCACATCTTGTGGACAGCACCAACCAAGTTGGACATTTCCAGAAGGTGCTTACCGCCATTGGAAACTTCTGTATTTGTTCCATTGCAGTTGGAATGTTGGTTGAGATCATAGTCATGTATCCAATTCAGCACCGTAGATACAGAGATGGAATTGACAACCTCTTGGTTCTCCTGATTGGTGGCATTCCCATTGCTATGCCAACAGTTTTGTCGGTTACGATGGCTATTGGTTCTCACAGGCTCTCTCAGCAGGGTGCTATCACCAAGCGTATGACTGCTATTGAGGAGATGGCTGGTATGGATGTCCTATGCAGTGATAAGACGGGAACACTGACCCTTAACAAGCTGAGTGTTGACAAAAACTTGGTTGAGGTGTTTGCAAAGGGAGTGGAGAAAGATCATGTGGTTCTGCTTGCGGCCAGGGCTTCTAGAATTGAAAATCAAGATGCCATTGATGCTGCCATTGTTGGAATGCTTGCTGACCCAAAGGAGGTTTTAATCTTTCCACACTTACATATCTTTGTTGATTGTGCTCTGAATAAAAATTTTGATTTAGTAATAATATAAACCGGTATTTTACATCATGCAGGCACGAGCTGGTATCAGAGAGGTGCATTTCCTCCCATTCAATCCTGTGGACAAGAGGACTGCTTTGACCTACATTGATTCTGATGGCAAATGGCACAGAGCAAGCAAAGGTGCACCTGAGCAGGTAGCTTTGTTATTCCTGTACCCAGTTGGCCCCATCTACACAGAAAGACTGGAAAGTTTACTAGGCATTCACCATTTTGTTTTTCTCAACTATTCTATTTCTTTGCACAGATCTTAACCCTCTGCAATGCCAAGGAAGACCATAAAAAGAAAGTCCATGCTATTATTGATAAGTATGCTGAACGCGGGCTTCGTTCTTTAGCCGTAGCTAGACAGGTTTCTGTTCATATTCCTTTTATATTGGATTTGTATTTTTTTCTTCTTTTTAGAATGGAAAGCAGTCACATTTTTCCTTGGCTGCAAATTTTGCAGGAAGTCCCTGAGAGAACAAAAGAATCTGCTGGTGCTCCATGGCAGTTCGTTGGTTTGCTGCCACTCTTTGATCCACCAAGACATGACAGTGCTGAAACCATTCGCAGGGCCCTCAATCTTGGAGTGAATGTTAAGATGATTACTGGTAAATCAATTTATTAACCTGCTTTGTTAAATCAGTTATTTGCTTCCTTGAATCAATGCTAACTCGTAGAATGACAATGATCAGGTGATCAGCTTGCAATCGCTAAGGAAACTGGCCGAAGACTTGGAATGGGAACTAACATGTACCCTTCTGCTTCTTTACTTGGCCAAGACAAGGATGCAAACATAGCTGCCCTTCCTGTAGAAGAGTTGATTGAGAAGGCTGATGGGTTTGCTGGAGTGTTTCCAGGTGGGTCTCCCTCGTATTGTGTGCTGGCTAGTCACAAGCAGGAAATTTATTACTCTCATTTGAAGCTTAAACTTGAAAAATCGTTCCTTATAATTTCTATTTCTCATTTTCTGCAGAGCACAAGTATGAAATTGTCAAGAAGTTGCAGGAGAGGAAGCACATCTGTGGAATGACTGGAGATGGTGTGAATGATGCCCCAGCTCTGAAGAAGGCTGATATTGGTATTGCTGTTGCTGATGCTACAGATGCTGCAAGAAGTGCTTCAGACATTGTTCTCACAGAACCTGGGCTGAGTGTCATTATCAGTGCTGTGTTGACTAGCAGAGCTATTTTCCAAAGGATGAAGAACTACACTGTATGTTTCTCACTTCTTCTAAAAGATTCTTAAAGTTAGATTTCAAAGAACTCATTTCAGTTTCCTTATTTTTGTTTTTGGCAGATCTATGCTGTCTCTATCACAATTCGTATTGTGGTAAGTAAATGTCTGTGGTTTTGAATGAAGTGATTGAATATCAAAAGCGATGCATAATGATAGTTCCTATGTTTTCTCAATTTTGCAGTTTGGATTCATGTTTATTGCTCTCATATGGAAGTTTGACTTCTCTCCATTCATGGTTTTGATCATTGCCATTCTAAATGATGGTGAGTTCTTAATCTGTCCGGGGCTTAGCTTACAAGACATGATGATTTTCAGTACTGAGACCATTAACTTTTATATTTTCTAGGCACAATTATGACAATCTCCAAGGATAGGGTGAAGCCATCACCCTTGCCTGATAGCTGGAAATTGAAAGAGATATTTGCTACTGGAATTGTTCTTGGAGGTTACTTGGCATTGATGACTGTTATTTTCTTCTGGGTCATGCACAAAACTGACTTCTTCTCAGTAAGAGAGATTGAATCTGCTTTGCCAGCATACCCGTTTGGTGAAACATTCAAAAATTTCTTTTTGATTTTATTCAACTTATACTTTGCGTCTGACAAATGCAGGACAAATTTGGTGTAAGATCTATAAGAAATAGCGAGCATGAAATGATGGCTGCTTTGTATCTACAAGTGAGTATTGTGAGCCAGGCTCTTATTTTCGTGACTCGGTCACGTAGCTGGTCATATGCTGAACGACCTGGTCTTCTCCTAGTCACCGCATTTGTAATTGCACAGCTGGTAAGAGTTTTGCTGCTTGAATATTCTTTCAGAACATGTACTTTAACAAAGGATGGTCAGTTTCATGTTTTGCCAAAAATGACTAGGCTTAAAATTGTTTCACTTTCCAGGTGGCAACTTTGATAGCTGTATATGCTAACTGGGGTTTTGCAAGAATTAAGGGTACTGGCTGGGGATGGGCAGGTGTCATTTGGCTTTACAGTGTAGTCTTCTATGTTCCACTTGACGTAATGAAGTTTGCCATCCGTTACATCTTAAGTGGGAAGGCTTGGCTGAACTTGCTCGAAAACAAAGTATACATTCTTCCACAAGTTTTTTTTTTTTTTTAATTTTTTTTGGTAATTCTAAAATTGCAATATAGTAGTTCCATGACTTTAACTCTGACACTATAACTTATTTGTCTATGTTAACAGACTGCATTCACCACCAAGAAAGACTATGGCAAAGAAGAGAGAGAAGCTCAATGGGCTCTTGCTCAAAGGACCCTGCATGGTCTTCAACCACCAGAAACCACTAATCTCTTCCCTGAAAAGAGTAGCTACAGAGAATTGTCCGAGATTGCTGAACAGGCCAAGAGACGAGCCGAGGTTGCAAGGTAAATTAGCTTCCAATCCACCACCGTATGAATTGATCATCATCAAACACTATCTGTTCTTTTTGGTTAGCAATTTTTCAACCCTAAACTGGGACCCTTCTGTGGTTGTAGGCTTCGAGAGCTTCACACACTCAAGGGACATGTGGAATCAGTGGTGAAGCTGAAGGGACTGGATATTGATACGATCCAGCAGCATTATACAGTCTGATAAACTGGAAGAAACATTGCAAGAGAGAGAGAGATAAAGGAGTTGGTTCAATGAAGTACCTTGTTCAAGAGAAGTTCTAATTAGTAAAGAGTTTCTAGATAGGAGAGCATGTATGCACCATAATTCTCCCAGTCTGTTTACTTTTCCTTTATGTATCGTTACCGATTTCCAGTTTCGGATGCAAGGATTGTGTAATTTCCAGCACCGGAAGAAAGGATTGTAATGTTGGTTACTTTCCCCTCCGATATGCAATGCAATGTTGCGTCGCTTATTATACATTTTTCTGGCTTCAATTCTAATTTCTCCATGCTTTTCTCCCATATCTCAGTGCTAATGTCTATTCTATCTAAAATTTCCACGACATAAAGTTGTCTAAAAATGGCGATGGCCAAAGTGTCAAAAGCTCGGATGTTTACGCTTGTCAAAGTATTTATATGTAATTGATTTGCTTAAGTGAAAAATGTTTATATCCTAAAACATAAAAGCAACTGAACAATCAGTACAAGGGATTGTCGAATTGAAGCAAAGACGAACTTGAGAGCTGTGTATAGAAAACAGTTAATGAAACAAATGAAAGAATTAAAGTATTGGTTTTCCCTTGCTCTGAAGAAATGCAGGTGAACAGAGGATTTTGGGAAGTACTACGGAAGCATGCACATGGTTACATACCCAAAAAAAAAAAAAAAGTGAGGCCAGAAAAGGCCCAGAATACATATACTGCAATTCGTTCTTTATAGCTAAATTTCATGCCTTGTTAACCAACCCTTCCATTCTTCAGGTATATATGGCTGTGGCTTTCATCACGAACTGATTATCTACTGTATGTGTTTATATTCATTTCTACATCTGCATGTATGGATTTAATGTTAACTTGGACAATGACGATGATCAGGTGATTGAAAATTGCCATTGCTACGGAGACTAGCCAGAGACTTGAATGGGAACTAACATGCGTCCTTCTGCTATTTTTCACTTCGGCAGGACAACACCAAGGATGCAAGCATAGCTTCCCTTCCAGTAGTAGAGTTGATTGAGGAGGTTGACGGTTTGCTGGAGTGTTTCCAGGTTGGTCTTCCTCATACAGTACTTGTCAGAAGCAAGAAATTTTATTACACTCATTCTAAACTTAAACCGGACAAATTGTTCATAATAATATCAACTGCTGTTTGTCTAAAGCTCAAAAATATGAAATTGTAAAGTATTTGAAGGAGAGGAAGCACATTTGCGGAATGACTGGAGATGGTGTGAATGATGGATAGTTCTTGATATGTTCACATTCTTCCTGCTACTCCATGGGCTTACAAAGCAGGATGATTTCCAGTACTGAGACCGTAAACTTTTATATGTTTTATGCATAATTATGAGAGTCTCCACCAATTCAATTATGACAATGCTAATTTTGTGTCGTTTGTATGAACCCAATTCAATCTAGCTAACAAGCTTCCACACCATTTGATCATTTGAATTCAGAAGTTCTTTGGTTAAGCAAAAAGCTTAGAGTGATCGCAGTAAAACCGGCCTAAATAGACTTCTTACACGTTGCTTCGAATTCTGCTCGAAATCGAAACATGGGGATGGTAAGTGTGTTTGATCCAGTCGTATAATAATAATGCCTCTGCATGAACAGTATGCAACGAATTCACGCATAAAGTATCAAATAATTATGTTACCTTTCATCGGTGTACATCATTTTGCATAAGATTATTGATGTATCTTGACATACATACACATTTATGTTTCATCAACAAACAAAAATATGTAAAAATATAACAAGAATATCAGTACATAAGCAGCAAAGACTAAAAAGCAAAGGAAAACAAAGAAACATCCAAGAGCTAAGGAGGACTTTCCAAATAACCTTTAGAGGTTGGTTCCACCACTGAAATGATGAAAAATTCAAACCCATATTAGATAAAATAAAAATATAATATCTCTCTCTCTCTCTCTCCCACACACACACACATATTAAACTACTTTCTGTCATCAATAATTAATGGAGAAAATTGAATGATACTATACATCAACATTCATAATTTGTTCTTTTTAAATGAATTATAACACTATTTTACACCATCAAATGAATGAATGCTTGATGTTTGTAGTATTGTAATTAAGAGAAAATTGAAGACACAGCTTATTTAATGAAACAATATGTTTGCAAACATTCTGGAAGAGTTCGCAAATGCGCTTTAACTAAAAGTTGATGATCAAGAAAACTCACCCAAGTGAATGGAAAAGTGCTAAAGATTTCTTCTATTGCGACGTTTGTAGTTCTGCCGTAGACTTCTTCAGCTATCTTTGCACGCAAGCGAGGCTTTCCAGTTGATATTGCAACAAATGCTATAAACACTCCGAACACCATTCCACATGCATATCCCGTCAACACAGCTTTCCAACCAAATCCACTTTCAGACACCGAATCATCTTCTTTTATGGGGGATGACTGTGCTGTCTCCTCAGTGGGACATTCTCTTGAGAGTGGAAATCAGCATAATCCGGAATTCCCAATGTAGGAATCATTCAGGAAGGTGACGAAGTTGTTGTACGACAGGTTTAGAACTTGAAGAAAATTCAAACTTGTCAACTCCCATGGAATCTCCCCACAAGCTTGTTTGAAGACACGTCTAGAAATTCGAGAGCATTCAGATTCCCAAACGATGGTGGGATGGGGTCTGTTAGGCTGTTGTGAGAAATGTTGAGCCCTTCGAGGAATTAAGCGTTCCGACCACTTCCGGAATTTCTCCTTGAAATCGATTGCTCGACAAATCAATGATCGTAAAACTGGTTTGAATCTTCTCCGTCTATCGCTTCCTTTCGAAGTTAAAACCGCTGAATGATAGTCATTAACAAAAAATTCCTTTATATATTCCCCCCCATACTATCATAATCTCCGTGCATCATAGCTTCAAAATTTTTAAAATATACGGTTGGCTAAACACCGGAGAATTCGTTGTGAGACAGATCAAGTGTCCGTAACTCAGTGAAGGAAAATCTTGTATCTGAACTTCCAATGGGACCATAGAATCTATTAGATCGCAAGATAACAACTTGCAGGTGTGAAAGAGTTGTTAACCAATGTGGAAAGGTATCATTGATCTTGTTATTTCCAACATCTAGAACTCGGAAGTCGCTGCAATTAACCAAAGATGGAGGTATTGGTCCCTCCAACTGATTGCCATTAAGATTAAGTATCCCCAAGCTACTGCCATTTCCGAATGTTTGAGGAATGGGGCCGTGGAATTTGTTCCGTCGCAGATCCAAGACAAATAGCATATTAGAGCTTCCTAGACTTTGTGGAATCCCTCCACTCAAGTTGTTTTTTGACAAGTCAAGATGTACTAGATAGCTTAAATCGCAAAAAAGATGAAGGAATCTCTCCGGTCACTTTATCGTTCGAAATGTAAAAGTACGACATGGAAGGTTGTAGAACCGGAAGTGGTCCTTGAAGCCTGTTGAATTGATGGTCAAGACTATCAAGATTCTTCCATGGAATAAGTTCTATGCCTGTGAGGAAGTTGTGTGAGAGATTTAGGTAATAAAGAGTTTCCTTTCGCACGTCCCACATCCAGTTGGGAATTCTGCCATGAATTTTGTTATCGGAAAGATCTAACCGCCATAATTAGTGTAAAGGTCTTAAGATGCTTGGGAACTCACTTACGTTGCAGGCGGATAAACGCAACTCGTAAAGTTTGGAAAATGAAGAGTTGGCTTTCATTGTGGTGCTCGCTGATAAACTGTTATGGGAAAGATCGAGTATCTCAAGATTTTGGAATTTTGTGAACATGTTAAGTTCTACATTGCCTCTGAGATTGTTTGAAGAAAGTAAGAGCCAAGTCAGACACTCAAAGTTCAAATAATGAACTTGGAATTGGGCCTATGAGTTGTTTTTGACCGAGTTCAATGTACTGTAATGATGGCAGAGAGTAAATAGCCAAGATGGAATAATTCCCTGGAGAAAGTTATAAGATAAATCAATAGTAGCTAAATTTCGAAGTCCACTTAGACTCGAAGGAATTGGACCATTTTGTTGATTAAATGAAAAATCTAAATAAGAAAGTTGTGTTAGGTTGGCGAAAATATCAGGAATCTTACCAATCAGATTAGTCCCGTGTACATATAAATAACGGTGCTACTCAAGACTTGAAAGAGACCTTGGAATGTGATCTGGACTAAAGCTGTTCAACTAGAGATCTAAATGAGTCAGTTGTGAAAGGTTACCAAGTGTTGCAGGAATTGGCCCAGTCAATTCGCTGTCAGAAAGGTCAAGGTGTTTCAAACCACGGAACCGGCTAAAATCGGGAGAAATTTGAGAGTAATTGAAATCATCGTAAGCTAGTTGAGATTTCTTAGGCGAGGAAGGAAGAAAAGGCTATTGTTGAGGGGGATGTCACCGTAAAGCCAACCACAGCTACGGTCGAGGCCGATCACATAAGCGGTCGTCATATCACAAGTTACTCCATCCCATGAGCAGCAATCGTTTTCCTCTTTCCAATCCTTCATCTTTGGATAAGATTGTTGCTGTGGTTCACAATATTTTGAAGAATCTTCTCCAAAGGAATAGAGTTTCTTAAACTGGGGCATTGCAGAACTCTGGTAATGAGAGCAAAGTTTTGCATAACTCTCGGAATACAAGAGCAGTAACTGAATGCAGAAGAAGTGGCAAGACCATGTTAGCCAGCCCATTTTTCGATATGCAATGACAAGAACAGAGACGATTTAAATATATACAAGAGAAATGGTGAGCCAATACTGTAAGAATTCCATCATGATGTGACACAGGAAACAATGTCTTCCCTTTTTATTTTTCTATAAAATTCTATGATTCAAATCTCAACTATTTTTGTGGAATCCGTCACAATATCAACAAACCACTCTTTCCTCTTCTTGGCTGCTACACATATTTGAGAAATAGAAAACAGGAACCGTGGAAATTAAAAGTATTACGTGAAAGACTCTCATCACCACGGCACTATATTTGGTACCCAATAGTGCCGTTTGCACCAACATAAAATAAACCTATACTTGGTAGCATGGATGAGTTTGTATTTAGACCAGTCCAGCCAAGATTTGACCCGGGCCACCCATGGATTAGATCTTCTTCCGTTCTTAATTTTTTTTTTAAATTTAAAGTAATATAATGTTATATTAAAATAATTTATATTATTATTTATTTTATAAATAAAATATAATAAATTTTTATAAATGTATTTATAATCTTTTAATAAATTAAATAAACTATAAATTAATATAATAATATAATATATTATATTATAATAATTTATCTTAAAAAAAAAATTGCAGTTCTGGGCTGGCCTGTGGGGGGCACGGGTCAACCCCGCCCTGCTCAGTTTTATTATTTTGTTGCAGTAGCCAGTTCACTCCAAACAAGTGTTGGATTCCAAAGGCAATATAAATTTGATTTTATATAAATAGTAAGTTTTATACAGTCCAGATTGGGAATCCAAATGCACCCTTAAGTACTAATTAACGAAACTTTTACTAGAAACTACTGGTTTCATTATTGGCTCTTGGATTTCTTGAGCTGCATTCATGTTATGTGAATTCATATGCTGAATCCTGCACTCGTGTTAGTAGTATGGAATATATTTTATACAAACTCATTGGTTCATTTCTTCCGGTTATAAGCACAACAATAGAATTGTACTCGGCTCCCTAAACCTCTCGAATTCTTTTAGAATGCAAATCAATGCTTGTTTCGACAGTTAAACATATAACAGAAAAATGACTAATCGTATAACGACTTCTTCTTCCTTGATGCTACAACCCTTTCCTGCACTGCAAGTTGTTGCAACAGAATCTAGATGAACTCCAATCACCTACGTTTCATCACACTTCAATTTGACAGTCACTTAAGAGGTCAGCAGAGATCACTGCAGCACTATTCCTTAACATGCTACATTACTCGATGTAGAAAAATAAAAAACAATTACTTGATGTATGCAGTATTGCAATTAAGAGAAAATTAAAGACACGGATTATTTAATAAAACTTGGTAAACAATTATGTTTGCAAACATTCTGATGGAGTTTGCAAATGCGCTTAAACTAAAAGTGGATGATCAAGAAAACTCACCCAAGTGAATGAATTAGTGCTAAAAGTTTCTTCCACTGCGACGTTTGTAATTCTGCCGTCCCGCCTTTCTGCCGTAGACTGCTTCAGCTATCTTTGCAAGCAAGCGAGGCTTTCCAGTTGAGATTGCAACATATGCTATAAACACTCCGAACACCATTCCACATGCATATCCTGTCAACACAGCTTTCCAACCAAATCCACTTTCAGACTCCGAATCATCTTCTTTTGTGGGGGATGACTGTGGTGTCTCCTCGGTGGCACATTCTCTTGGGAGTGGAAATCCGCATAATCCGGAATTCCCAATGTAAGAATCACCTGGGAAGGTATCGAAGTGGTTCCCTCGTGGAATGGGTCCTTAAGTTGGTTGTACGACAGGTTTAGAACTTGAAAAAAATTCAAACTTGTCAACTCCCATGGAATCTTCCCCCCCAAGCTTGTTTGAAGAAACGTCTAAAAATTCAAGAGCTTTCAGATTTCCAAGCGATGGTGGGATGTGGCCGGTTAGTCTGTTGTGAGAAATGTTGAGCCCTTCGAGTGAATTAAGCGTTCCGACCACTTCCGGAATTTCTCCTTGAAATCGGTTGCTCGACAAATCAATGATCATAAAAATGTTTTGAACCTTGTCCATCTCGCTATTGTTTCCTTTCACGGTTAAAAACGCTGAATAATATACATCAATAAAAACTTCATTTATATATTCCCCTCCTACACTATTATAATCTCCATGCATCATAGCTTCAAAATTTTTAAAATATACTGTTGGCAAAACACCGGAGAAGTCGTTGCGAGACAGATCAAATATCCGTAACTTAGTGAAGGAAAATCTTGTGTTGTAATTACCAATTGGACCGTGGAATCTATTAGATCGCAAGATAGCAACTTGCAGTTGTGAAAGAGTAGTTAACCATTGTGGAAAAGTATCATTGATCTTGTTATTTCCAACATCTAGAATTTGCAAGACCCTGCAATTAACCAAAGATGGAGGTAATGGTCCCCCCCCCAGTTGATTGCCACTAAGATTAAGTATCGCCAAACTACCGCCATATCCAAATGTTTGAGGAATGGGCCCGTGGAATTTGTTCATTCGCAGATCCAAGACTAATAGCGTAATAGAGCTTCCTAGATTTTCTGGAATCCTTCCACTCAAGTTGTTTTTCGACAAGTCAGGATATTCAAGAGAGCTAAAATTGCAGAAGAATGAAGGAGTCTCTCCAGTCAGTTTATTGTTTGAAATGGAAAGGAACCACATGGAAGATGGTAGAACCGGTAGTGATCCTTGAAGCCAGTTGAATTTGAGGTCAAGAAATTCAAGATTCTTCCACGGGATATGTTCCATGACTGTGAGGAAGTTGTGTGAGAGATCTAATACCCGTAATTGGTGGAAAGGTATGCTTGAGAACTCTCTTACGTTGCAGGCGGTTAAAGTCAAATCGTAGAGTTTGGAAAATGAAGAGTTTGGTTTCATTGTGGTGCTCACTGATAAATTGTTATGGGAAAGATCGAGTACCTCGAGATTTCGGAATTTTGTGAACATTTTAAGTTCTACTTTACCACTGAGATTGTTTGAAGAAAGCGAGAGAGAAGTCAGATTCTCAAGTTCAAATAATGAACTTGGAATTGAGCCTATCAGTTGGTTTTGACGAAGGTCAATTTGCTGTGTTGATGGCGGAGTAAATAAACAGGATGGAACAATCCCTTGGAGAAAATTATTGTTTAAAAAACATAGTAGCTATATTTGGAAGACCACATAGAGAATAAGGAATTTGACCAGTTAGTTGGTTAAATGAAAAATCTAAGTAAGAAAGTTGTGTTAGGTTGGAAAAAATATCGGGAATCTTATCAATCAGATTATTCTCCCATAGATTTAAGTAACGGAGCTGATTAAGACTGGAAAGAAACATTGGAACGTGATCTGTACCAAAATTGTTTTGTGTGAGATCCAAATGAGTCAGTTGTGAAAGGTTACCAATTGATGCAGGAATCAACCCAGTGAAACTGCATGCAGAGAGATTAAGGAGTTTCAAACTAGGGAACCGGCTAAAACCGGGAGAAATTTGAGAGCAATTGAAATTATTGTAAGCTAGGTTGAGATTTCTCAGGTGAGAAAGGAAGAAAAGGCTATTGTTGAAAGGGATGTCACCGTAAAGCCGACTACAGCTAAGGTCGAGGCCAATCACATAACCGGTCTTCATATCACAAGTTACTCCATCCCATGAGCCGCAATCGTGTTCCTCTTTCCAATACTTCATCTTCGGATAAGATTGTTGCAGTGTTTCGCAACCTTCAGAAGAACCCTTTTCAAAGGAAAAGAGTTTCTTAAACTGGAGCAGTGCAGAACTCTGGTCATGAGAGCAACGTTTTGCATAACTCTGAGAATACAAGAGCAGCAATTGAATGCAGAAGAATTGGCAAGACAATGTTAGCCAGCCCATTTTTCGATATGAAACTGCAACAATGAAGATGATCTAACTAGAAGAGAAAGAGTAAATCAATCTGTTTCCAGGAAGTAACACTGTATGTGTAAAAAAGTACATGACAGTGATGGGTAGGTGAAAAGCATTTGCTAAGGAAAAGCATTAAAATAAGGATACACGGAAGGAAATATAGACTAGACATGCTATTTGTGCTTCAAGCATTATTAATTTACACAGAAGAGAAATGGTAAATCAATAATTGTAACTACTCTTTCGCGTGCAAAAGGATACGAAGTCTTCCACTTTTTTTTTTCAACCAAAAATTAAAATTGGAGTCGTCTTCATATCCTAAGTCACTAAATTTGGTGTGGCTTTTATTTTATTTTTTAAAAGAAAGACAGGGTGGGTAGGTGAAAAGCACTAGTTAAAGAAAATACATGGAAGGAAATATAGACCATGCTAACCAACCCATGTTTTTAATTTGTTATGAAATAAAAAGGACATAGACGATCCAAATAGAAGAGAAATGGTGAGTCTATAATACTGTAATCTACCATGTCACAAGGAAACCTATGCTTACTTTTTTCCTCAAAAATTCTATAATAATCCAAGTCTGAATCATAATCATAAGTCTTGGTCATGCCGTAAGGACTACTCCAGTTAAGTCTTGGTCATTTTGGACTTTCTTAGATTATTCCAAATATCATGTGTCATCTAGTTCTGCAATGCTCTTTGTTCCCGTACCTTAATTTACTAAAGATTTACTTATCTAAAAAAAATGTTGATTTTTAATTAATTTAAAAATATTCTAGTTAAGTTTAAAATTTATTATAATTTATTATAATTCTTAAATAATTGATGCTCCAAATGTATAGTGAATCAATTTAGTTAAATTTTTATTATCTTTTAATTTTTTAGAATTTAAGACTTTCGCTGGTATTAAAATTTTCAAGTTATTCAAAAAGATTTTTTGTGATTAAATATATTTATAAAATTATATAAATTAAATTTTAATACTTTTACGTAATTTAAATTTTATAAATTAAGAAAAATTACACCTTAAATACTTTTAAATTAGGGGTCGTGACAATATATGTCTATAAATTAGTTTAATTGGTGAATCCCTTGAGGTAATACAAGAAGTTTGGGATTGTTGATCAAAGATGCTAACTATTTTACACCAGGTTAAGCAAACAAAACTGTGCTAAGCTTTGTAAGAAATTATTTACATACTCTGACAAAATTTGATATTAATTTTACTAATCTTGTTCAGTTACATTATGAGAAACAAAAATTGACAAAAATTAATTAAAATATATATCAAAGAGATAAAATTTAGTAATTTTTTTATACAGTTTTAAATTATGAAGCAGTAACTTTCTTTTTTTTATTATATTACTTTTCTTTATACTTGTGGGGGAAACCTGGAAGCTCTTGAATCTCTGGACCTATCCTCAAACAAGCTTGTGGGGGAAATTCTACGGGAGTTGACAAGTGTGAATTTGTAACACCAGCTATAAAATTGGGAACTAAATTGAAATTATACATTAAATATAAATTTAGGTTAAGTTTTGTTCAGGGATTGTGTCGCTTTTCGGAGAAGGAAGAGACAAACAAAAGAAAACCAAAAAAAAAAAAGGAAAAAACAGAGAAAAAGATTAAAAAATAAAAAATCGTAAGTTTTCTTTGTCTTGTATATTTGTTTTTAGTATTGATGATTGGTATTCTGTTTAGCATGCAATTTTATTATAGATGCGTCGTAGTGATTAGAATTTATAATTATATTGTGATGCTTAGAGTTTAATTTTTTTATAATTTAAAAATTAGTAATTATTACTTGTGCAGAGATAATAAAGAAAAATAAGATTTTTACAGTGTGATATATGATAATAACCTAATCTATAAATTTTTTAAAATTATGTATTATGAAATTGATAAAATTGATTTTTGTGAATAAACTAGACATTTTTAAAGTTATTATTAATTTTATTGTATTAAAAAAATATTAATTTATAATTTTTAATAATTTTTTGAATTTGACTTGAGAATTCTACAAATTGTTCATTTTTGTAGAATAATTGAATGATAAAATTATTTTAGTTAACCAAATCATCTTGAAAAATTATAAATTTTTTTATACTAATTTATAATTAGGTCTATTATATTATACTAAAATTTTAATTTCAAATTCTATCTTTGAATTTTTATGAAATTTTTGAAGGAATATAATTTACTATCGACTTTTGTTTGGCCAAATTTGAAGTTTTGAAAACACATTTATTTAAGATAGTTAGATAATGAATTTAGACCCAAAATTTTTGCCTTACTGTCTATATCTCTTTATCATTTCTACAAAATTTTATGACATTTAAAAATAAATTATAGTTTATAAAAATTAGAGATTAGGGATAAGTGATTATATTTGAAATATGAAAAAACTTAGTTTTATAAGAGTTTAGAGTTTAATATCTTTATTTGATTTTATATTATATTTTTTTAAGTATTATGTTATAATTTTATTAGAAAACAATATCGATTAGAGAATAGGAAAAATATATACAATTTAAGGTTGATAGAAGGAAAGTTGCAGAGGAAAGAATGGGCTAGCCCTAACTAATAAAGAGTAGGCTTTTGTAAGGATTTTTCACTTTGCTAAGTTTAAGAATATTAAATTATCAAATAGATTAGATAATATAAGTTATACTATTAAAGTGTAATGAGTTATATTGTATTTTGTAATAGTGTATATAAACCTTATGAATACAAATTTTTAATTATAGATTAAAGTGATTAAGTTATCATTCATTGTAATCGCCAAGAAGTAAATGTATAGATTCATTATAATAAATATATATGTGTTTCATTGTATTTTTTTAACTATAATAAAAGTATTCATTTTTATATTATTATGTATTACGTGGTTGTTCATAATGATGTGATTATATATGTGAAGCTTAAATTATGTGCATTAATATTGAAGTATGAACATATGTATTCGGTTTTAACTGATAAAAAAGTAAAATTTTAATAAAAATATTCATAAAAGTTAATATTTATGTGCTAAGATATCGACCTTCATTATTTGTTTAGTGGCAATTATAAGTGTATAAGAAATTTTTTTAAGTGTGATCATTCTTTCAAATTTAGTATTATTGTTAAATATATGATATGGGAGAAGTTTTTGGAGGTATCTTTAGATATAATGTATTTTTTACATTCCTGTGAAAACAAATTAGTGTACATGAAAAGATTCACTATTAATTAGACTGAGTGTGTTGCTTTTACTTTCAGACATGAGTGTTTATTATTTTTAAAATTTGTATATCTTACTTACACTTACTTGAATACGATATACTATTAATGGATAATATTGACTCAATTAGGGACAAGCGATATGTAAAATTCTATTAAATGATAATTAAAAGGAAATATTTTTAATAAATTTTGTAAAAAAGTTTTAAAGTATTTAAATATTATAAAATTTTTGAAACCGATCATACTTTTTTCTCGTATCATAACATATATATGTATTTATAAATTTTATATATATAAAAAGTTAGTATACTTATTGAATTTAATATTCATTATAGTTTATTTTATGAATCTTAGGATCTACGACACACTCGATGCCATTAAATTTTGAAAGTTGTTCACAAACATTTTTGGTATATAAAAAATGTTTAACTTGAAGGACCCATTCCTAGAGCGAGCCACTTCGATACGTTGCCAAAGGACTCCTACATTGGAAATTCAGGATTACATGGATTTCAAAGTCCCGTAAGAATATCCCACCGAGGAGATACTAGAATCATTCCCAACAGCAGAAGAATATCCGGAGTGCGAAATGGATTTGGTTGGAAAGCTGTGTTGAGGGGATATCGACGTTGAATGGTGCTGCGAATGTTTATGGCATATGTTGCAATCTCATCCGGAAACCCTCGCTTGCTTGCAAGGATAGCTGAAGGAATCTACAGCAGAAAGGTGGGAAGGCAGAATTACAAATGTCGGAATGGAAAGTTTTAGCACATACAATCAGTTCTCTTGGGTGAGTTTCTCCCATGAACTTTGAATTATAGCACATCTGTGAACTCTTTCAGGATGTTTGCAGACTTAATATTTACCACGTTTTATTAAATAAGTTCTTGCCTATTTTAAGTTTTTTTTCAGAATTATAATACAACATATGGCTAGTAATTATTTTTAACTTCTTACTTCCAATGGTGTGGTATTCAATTCATTTGATGGTGAACTGGTGTTGATCATGGACGTCATCAAATTACTTCAATTGTGTAATCTCTCTTTTTTTTTTTTTTTGCTGTTAATCACGAATGACTGAAACTGATTTTATCCATCCACTATTAATAATTAACAAAGAAAATAACATTTGAGATTCACTTAAAAATAATGATAAATTATAATTTTATTTGGTCTGACATTGGTTTGAATTTTTCTTAACTCTGGAAGATTTCTTAATTTCGTTTTATCTCTTAGTCTTTGTCGCCTATGGGCTGATCTTTTTTTTTTCTCTTTCCTCTCATTAATAACATATGATCCCTCTTTAAGTTTTTTTTTTTCTTTTGGGGAGATCCCTTTTGTTAATATTCCTTTTAATTTATACAAATGATCATTCTAGTTGCAGAGGATAACAACAGTACATTTAGTAAAAGCCAATGAATTCATTTTAATTTCAAGTAATAGTAAGATGGAAATATATATAACATCCGCGGATACCTTTTGCTCCATTTTAGGAGTGCACTTTGTATTTTTTTTGATGAAATAATATTTTATGTATTTATTGTTCATATATGTTTATGTATGTCAAGAGATATCAACTATCTCATGCTATATATTTAAACTATACGACTGTATTCATGCAGAGACATTACTATTATACGACTAGATCAAACTCACTTACCTCCTTGTACTAGTTGTTCAGTTGCTTTTATGTTTTAGGATGTGAACATTTTTCACTAAGCAAATCATTTTTGATATAAGAATTGACCGGGCATAAACGTCCGAGAGTTTCACCCATTTGGTCATTGTCTTTGTGTCATAGTAAATTTAGATAGAATAGGCATTAACACTGAGATGTGTGGGGAAAGCAAGGAGAAATTAGAATTTAAGCTAACAAGTGGCATTATATTGCATTGCATATCAGAGCGGAAAGTAACCAACAACACAATCCTTTCTTCCAGTGCTGGAATATCATACACAATCCTTGCATCCAGCACTGGAAATACACAAGGATACGTAAAGAAAAAGTAAACAGACTGTAGGAGAATTATGGTGCATACATGCTCTCCTATCTAGAAACTCTTTACTAATTGGAACTTCTCTTGAACAGGGTACGACATTGAACCAACTGCTTTATCTCTCTCTAGCAATGTTTCGTCTGTTATCTCAGACTGAATAATGCTGCTGGATCAATTCAATGTCCAGCCCCTTCAGCTTCATCACTGACTCTATACGTCCCTTGAGTGTGTGAAGCTCTCGAAGCCTACAACCAGAAAAGGGTTCCAGTTTAGGGTTGAATGAGTGCTAACCAAAAAGAAAAGAGTGTGTGTGACAATGTTCAATTCATAGGAAGGTTGATTGGAAGCTAATAATGTACCTTGCAATCTCGGCTCGTTTCTTGGCCAGCTCAGCCATCTCAAACAATTCTCTGCAGATTCTCTTTTCAGGCCAGAGGTAAGTCCTTTGAGCAAGAGTCCATTGAGATTCTCTCTCTTCTTTGCCAAAATCTTTCTTGGAGGTGAATGCAGTCTGTTAACATAGACAAATAAATTTAATGTCAGAGTTTAGTCATCAACAATTAACGAAAAAATTCTTAGATTCACTATAATAAAATTTATTCTAGTTGTATAAATTCCCTTTACGATTTCAATAGTAAGTTGTTGATCTAGTTGTATATAACAATAAGATTTTATGTATAAATTCATATTAAAAAATAAATTTAAATATTAATTGATTTCTTATATGGTGCATGTTGGGCTTTTTCTTCTTTCGTTTCGGTGCGCACTTTATACATGTAATATGCCCCAAAAAAATCAGAAAGAACCAAAAGAATCATACTCGAACCAAAATTCCTCCCATCATAATTGCTCATAATTTCTGAAACAAGATATCATTGAACTTGGACTTCAGAAGTGCAAGTTTGTCGGAGTGCTCATACGTCATAAGCAAAGATATAAATCAAACCACATAACAACATACCTTAACAGCTATCACACTTATGAAACTGAACTGAAATGGGAACGGTGATCAGTATATGTTAATCTCCAATCCATTTACCTGAAGATACTCCCAGCACCTCTGTAAGAATTTCACCACATCGGAGTGCTTCTTCCTCCATAGCCCTTTCACACTGTGCAAGAACTTAATCACCTCGAGCAGCTTCTTCATCCATAGCTCCGAGACGTACGTGCGAACACCTAATATTATTCAACAATCCCAAAAGCTAAAATATCCAAAAGGCGCACTTACATAAACCGATAAGCTCTTCACTAACAGAAAGAAAGCATTACCACACCCAATTCTGATTTCCAAACGAGACTTTATACGAATATACAGATACCAAAACAACAAGAAAAGTAACGTTTGAAGTTCATTTTCTTCAATTTTTCAGTAACCAGTCATATTATTTCAGAATCTAAAAAATACAAAGAACCCGCAAAATCTATGCACACAAAAGATCTTAATAACTTAAAGAGAACATGAAACATAGCCATCACAATTTAATATTCGATACCCGAATGCCCAGCCATCAAACATGATCATAAGATAATCAATAGAAACAAACACTCGTTCTCTTCAGATCTTACTACACAGAGGTTAACACAAGCTACGTAAGATCGATCGTACAGTAGCAGACATAATAAAATCTTCTGAATGTTTGATACTGAGAAATGAAACACAAAGGAGAATAAAAATTCGTACCCATTTTTTGTCTTTGAGCTTCCTGTGCTCTATGGTTTCAGGTGAGGAGCTTCCACTGGAGATGTATATGAAAGCGCGTTGACTAAGGAGTTTGGAGTAGGTATTAGGCAGGAGTCTGTATTAGGTAATTGCGAATGAAAACGACGTACCAGTTAGCTCTCAATACGATTTTATTAGTTAAAAGGGCCTTTGACTACTGGGCTGCTTCCAAATCTTTTTGAGTACTACAATTAAATCCCCACATACAATATTTCTACACCCCGGATTAACAAAATTCACCAAAACCCAAGTTATAATAAGAGTTCGAAAAAAAAAATGAAAGTGGGGCTGCATAGAAATATATGAAATTTGGACGAGAGATAATTCTGTGATCAGTTGAAAACAATTTAAAACTAAAAAAATCAAAATTCACTAGTACATTATACTTGAAAATCTAATAAAAATTCCTTGTATCTTGGCCTTAGGTTATCATTGGTATTGTTGTGCTACTAATTAACTTTAAAAGTATAATAGTTAGATTAATTGATCTTCATCAACTTATTCATTAACTATAGAAGTATATACATGCTGGTGTGGTTCGCTTTAAGGTTACATGCCCTTAAATAATAGCCTTTCCTTCTTTTCCCAAGTGAAAAATCTCAACCTAGCTTTCAATGATTTCAATTACTCACATATTTCTTGGCGTTTTAGCCGGTTCCTAGGTTTGAAACTCCTCAACCTTTCTTCTAGCAATTTTATTGGGTTAATTCCAGAATCACTTGATAACCTGATATAACTAACTCATTTAGATCTCTCATAGAACAATTTAAGTACGGGTCACGTTTTTGAATCTTAAATAACTCAGTTACTTAAATCTTGCTAAGAATAATAGTATGATTGGTAAGATTTTTAATCTTAAAAGCTTATAAACGGTAATTTCTTAAAAAAATTCTTACAATATAATTTTAAAAAATTTCGTTTTTAAAATTATAAAATTTTCTTTTCTCAGTCAAGTTCTTAAATGGTATGCTCGTTATTAATAGTAATAAAAATTTAAAAACTTCACAATTCAATTTATAAAAAGATAAAATTTGAAGATCTTTCAATAAAAAATACTGAAATAAATTTTACATAAAAAAAGTATGATTCATATTTATTTTCAAAAGAAATAATAAATAATGCTATCAAAAAATTTTGAAAAATGATATATTTATTCAAAAAATTCTAAAAATATAAAATATAAAACTATTATTCTTTGATAAATTAAACTTATTAGAGTGTATGCGTGCGTGTGCTTGTGTATATTTGCAAGTTATTAGTCACCAAGAACTGGTCATGCAGTGCTATCTACGCACATTATTTATATAATATTGTTTATAAGATACTGTTTATTAAACTTAACTACTTTAGCACGGAATAATCCAACATCACATATCAATCTAACACAAATAATGAACTTGGATTTGAGGCTATTAGTTAGTTTTGACCAAGGTCAATTTGTTGTAATGATGGTAGAGTAAATAGCCAAGAGCCAAGATGGAATAATCCGTACGAGAAAGTTAGAAGATAAAAAAATATATATAGTATTTAAATTTCGAAGTCCACTTAAACAAGAAAGAACTCGACCACTGAATTGGTTATATGGACAGTCTAAATAAGAAAGCTTAGTTAGGTTTGCAAAAATATCCAGAATTAAACGATTTACTTGATTAAATGAAAAATCTAATCGAGAAAGTTGTGTTAGGTTAAGGTGCTTCAGACCAGAAGAAATATGAGAGTAACTGAAATCATTGTAAGCTAGGTTGAGATTTCTCAGGTAGGTAGGAAGAAAAAGCTGTTGTTGAAAGGAATTCCACCACAGAGCCGACTACAGCTGATGTCGTGCCCAATCACATGACCCAAAAGCATATCCCAGCTTACTCCATCCCATGAGCAGCAATCGATTTCCTCTTTCCAATACTTCATTTTTGGATATGATTACTGCTGTGGATCAGAATAATCAGAACCAAAGGAAAAGAGTTTTCTAAACTGGAGCAATGCAAAACTCCTAGTCATGAGAGCAAAGTTTTCCATAACTCTCTGAATACAGAAGCAGTAACTGAATGCAGAAGACTTGGCAAGACCATGTTAGCCAGCCCATATTTCGATATGAACTTACACGGGTAAAGATGATTTAAATAGTAAATCAATAATGTAACAATTCTATCATGCGAAAAGGAAACAAATATTATATAGACGATTTAAAGTACCCAACTTTGAGAACATTGAATACATTAAAAAACGTGTATAAATTAAAAAAAAAAGGATAGGGTGAGTGAAAAATATGTAATAAAAAAAATTAAAATAAGAGTACCCGGAAGGAAACATGGACTAAATATGTTATCCAATACTTGGTTTATAAGACTATCAGTTCAGAAAATAAAGCAGTGCGAAAACCTGAATACAAAAAGAATTCACAGGAATATATTGACTAAGGCTTGTTTTACACACAAATTTTGATCTGAAATAATTTATATATATATATATATATATATTTGTGATGCCAAAACAATACCAATTCTTCATGGGTCATTGAAGGCCCAAGCCATGACATGCTAGTCATCTGGATTGATGGAAACAAAATCAGGGCCGTATTTAGTAACCTTAGTCATGATCCCATTTTTCGAAAATGCCCATGGCCACTTGTCTTATGCTGGCCATTTTATTCTGTAACAGAAGATACGTACAATTCATGAAATCTCTTTCAGCCATTACAATCTAACCACGTGGCCAACTCAGTGTCAGGAAATATACGAGCTTTCTGATCTCTAACATCAAACGACAAAATATCTGCAGCAATCCTTTTATTTGCATTTCTAGCAGAAGAAAGAACTGAATTTCGGAACAGTTTCCAAATTTTGATGCACAAAATCAACAAATATAAAACATGTCCATAGCTTCATCTCAACAAAGCTTCTTAACCAACGCCCTTATGCCAACCCAGAAACCCAGAACTAAGATTCTAACTTATGTTACTGTTGTCTCTTGCAGAAACCGAACAGATGTCCAGAAAGAGACTTCCAGGTAGTTATTACAGTTAATTCAGTTAGTTTAACAGTTTTGTCTATGAATAGGAAGATTGAATTTTTATTATCATTTGTTTTTTTTTTATTTGGATAGGAAAAATGAGAACCACTTTGCAAAGTTAGCAATAGTGACATTAGCAGCTGGGGTTTTTACGCTGGGTTCAGTTGGTGATGCAGACGCTGCCAAGAGCGGCGGCAGAGTTGGTGGTCAGGCTTTCCGTTCATCGAGTCCTCGCTCATCCTCAAAATCTTATAGCAATTCAAGGTAGCTTTATTGAACTTTGAATTACAATATATGCTTTAGTCATTGATTTAGATTGCTGTTGGTTCTGATACTCAATTTGTGGGAGAAATGTTTGGCAATAAAGAATAGTTTGATATGGGTTAATAATTTTCATGAATACAGAATGTTAGATTGGACAATTTATAATTGTTTTGAAATCGGTGGGTTTTGAAATGATGAGAATTCTTAATTATGGTCATACCTCGTTTTTGTATATGAATGCAATTATTCTGAAAAATTGAGAAAAGGATATGATTTCGTTTGTCTTTAAACAATAAGTCGTTTGTTTTTGCCACCTGATCAATATTTCTTACTAGTAGCAGTAAGAAGGGAGCAGTAAACTGTACCCTTTTCGCCTTATTTCGTCTTTTGATTCTCTAGTACTATTAGCTTTGTTCGTGCCAAAAGACGATAACGTTTTTTCAGCTGTAATTAGGAAACCTTGAGCTGCAAACTCCTCTAATTGCTTGGAGTTTTAATAATACAATCATGTCAACCTCCAATAGAGTTATAATAGCAGTCCCTTAGGCTTTTGCTTTTGCATCCATTAAAAATTGCTATTCCAGTAAATTGTTCTCAGAGTCTCTTGACATATGCGTCGGCATGGATATGACTTGGTCTCAATTGTTTGCATTGTCTAGAAGTTCACTTGTTGACAGAGTGAGCACAATTGATGTGGATTGTTATCCCGTTTAAAATCATAATTAGACTTTTCTGATTGTCAGGTTGAGAAAAAGATGAATCATCTCTTATACGAATTGATTTGAAAGGAGTTTGTAAATAAAATATGATATCTTTTGGTTGCAAGCGGATTATATACTCAATTTTTGTTTCGCATCTGTTTTGGCACTTCCTTTCTGTACAATATCCTTAACTCTTTTTGGAGAACTAATTGTTGGGAAGGATTAATAGCTGATTAGCTGTCATAAGAGAGCCCTTACATTGGGTAGCAGCCCTATGGTGCAAAAAAGATGTATTTTCATTAATCTCTTTCATGTCTGTAACACTGGAATTCCAAGGTTCCTCTTTTATCTTTACGCAAGTCAACTGAGAAGGGTTGTAAATTAGTCAGGTCTATTAAGATGTGGTTGTTTAAGAGGCCAAGGTGCTTTACCGGCTATAGTCATTTTCAGATATATATTGCAAATCTGTTTGGTTACTCTTCTTTCTCACGGGACTGCTTTTGCTAATCCTGTGGACAGCTGGTCCACTTTTGTACTTGGCTTAATTCTGAGATAAAGCTGATAAAGTTACATGAAACGATATACCCATTGCACTGGCTAATAAAAAGTGTGTGTGAAATATCTGTGCAAACTCAAGAGCTGTTAGACGTTTAGGATTTGGATTATGTAAAGCTTATTCCAATTTCTAACCATTTAAAAATCTCAGTAGCTATTCAGCAAATTTTTCGTGTGCTCCCAAGACATTTTGATTCGTTTGGCTGCTGAGATGGAAAATCTGGTAATCATGGTTGGAGACTTGCTGGATGTCCCTCACCAATGAATCTGACTTTCTTGTGTATTAAGGTAATTGTGTTTTTTTTCTTGCAGGACCAATATTTATATCAATCCCCCAATGGCCCCTCCTTTAGTCGGTGGTTATGGCTATGGTTATGGTGTGCCATTCTATGGTGGCTGGGGTTGGTCACCATTTTCCTTCTTCGTCCCTGGTCCAAGTGTTGCAGTTGGCATTGGAGGTGGATTCGATCTTTTGGTTCTTTTCATGTTTATTGGTGCCGCTGCAGCTGTTGTGAGGAAATTCTTTGGATCAAGAGACGAAGAAGATGATTACTAGTCGAGGACAAAACATTTTAATTGATTAATGTAGAGGATACTGAATACTTTGTTTGCCTACCAGGCATTTCAGCAAGCTATCGTTGTTTTTTGAAATACTGCTTGGGATCTTGTACTGCCACCATCATGTAATGTAATTATGCTTTACAAATGGAAGCAACCTTGTGGTACTTTGTGTTCTCAAGCATTGGTTCCTTGGTCACAATTGAAATCCCAAAGTCAAAACCCTAAACTTTTCGTTCAGGACTGTAAGCCTACGAGCAGGCATTCAATAGATTGATTCCAAACATACAAATTAATGGACTGTTTCAGGCATATGTTCACCTTTTACAAGGGCTTAAAGAGATCTGGTATGCCGGAGGCATCTCTCACCATAGCAGCGATGTTAACTTGTTATTGACCAATGGCATGAAGAAATGATGACGAATAGACAACATGTGATCCTATTCCAGTTGATAGACTGTTAATATCACACAAGGAAACTTGAACAAAATCTCATCCACTGTCTGCATGTCTTGTTTAGAACCGTGGCATTGTCAATTAGGCACAACAGCCGTCTACATGTTCTGCGTTTCTCTTTACAAAGAAATTGAACAAATTGGTTTCAAATCTAGGTGCTTATTGGCAATATGCAATAAGTGTTGCAGAACAAGAGAAAAAATGTATCATTGCATAGCAGCTGCCCAATCTACAGAGGTTTACAGCAAGCACATATCATCGTGCGAGGAAACTAAATATTTTTCAGGTTGTGAACTTTTATATTCACTTACATTCCGGGTATGATTAAAACTGACCAGTAAACTATTTGTCTATTCTTTGCTTTGCAGTTGATGATGTTAACCTTGATTCTTCATCAATCTATCCACTGGACTGCCGCAATGGAAGGTATTTTTCCCCCAACTTCTGTGTTAAGCCCACGCGGACGGTCTTAACAGCAGCTGCAGGCCCACTAAGCCGAACTTCGACAACATGGCCATCTATCTGAACCAGTTCAATTATTCCACCTCCTGTGCCCACAAATCTCGGCAAGAACCCAAAAGAAAATGAACTTTTCAATATCTAGATTAGGTAAAAGAGTAGTACTGACTATTAAAATTCGTCGTGGAATGAGTAACTAGAACTATTACTTGCCGAGACAAAATACGAGGAGAGAATTAGGATTATAAATTTTGGCTGTTAGTGAGGAGCAGAAATTAAGAACTTTCCCACCTACATGTAAAGTTAACCATTTTCATCCTTTTCACAATAAAGCATAACTCTTTCGCTTAAACATAGAATGAAAAATGACCTATGGTCAATTGCAAATCCCCCAAACTACAAATAGATATTTTTTCAAGTAAGAAATAAGTAAAACGATTATATCATGTCAGTATTATTAACATAATGAAACTATCTAATAAATGAAGTAAGAGAAATATATTTACTAATAGTGAATAAAAAAATTAACAAAAGATTATACTATTCAATTAATATAGTGAGAAAAATTTATAAAATTTTTTGTTACCTTTCTTTACTTATCATCAATAAAAATATTTTTTTTACCTTATTAATTAAATGATCTTATCATGTCAATAATATTGATGTGATAAGATATTATTAACGTGATGAGATAGTCTTATATAAAAACTCTTTTTTTTAACAGAAATTATAACTTTTAAATGATTAATTGCAACTGATAAAAGCAAAAAAAAGCTAGGGAATATGTATTGGATTTTCCCTCTAAACATAAATTCGAAAGAGACATCTTAGTCACTTCAACTTGAATCCACTCATGTGCTTGTGCATCCCGAGTCTTGTACTGTGACAGCGGTGATCCTGAAAACTTTCATCAGATAACCTAATGCTATAAAATTATGTGACATTAGACAATTTCACTGAAATCATATGTAAGTAGCACATTTTTTATGGGATTTATTGTCTAACCTTTTCAATGTTCTTCTAAAGTTAATGGCAGGACACAGCTTGGAGGAACAAGAAGTCCCGAAAAATTATATTGAATGAGCACACAAATGTGAAAGCTCATTCAAACTTTTATGCGCGCTATCGCACTTCTAGCTTACTTTATATAGTTTAAGAGACACAATTAACTTCAATCAAGCAACTAGTGTGCCTCTGTCCAACTTTGGTTCGTGTAAGATTCAGAAAATTTATTTCGAAAGTACGTCAGACACATCAATCCACTTATATTCGAGTACGTGGAATTTCATTTTGTAGGGATTAAAAGTCATGTCACCTCAATTCCAACCATATCCAAATTAAAACATTTCCATAGTAGTTACTTCTTTGTTTCTTCCTAGCAAGGTTCAAACTAAATCCAAGGAAGTTTCAGCTATTGAATTGAACTCTGAGAAAAGAATTGTGTTTTGAAGGAAAAAACCCTGAAAGCAGAATGGGGTTCTGCAGAAACCAAAGAAAGAAAAATAATCAGTCAGCCACGTAAACAGTAAGCAAAATAACCGGGATTCTAAAATGAAAAAATATACAACAAAAATCAAATAAATAAGTAATACAAGTAAAAACCTTCATTAGCAGGAGTTATGGCACCTTCAAGGATAAACGAAAAGCTGAGGTTCTTTCAGGAGAAGAAAATGTTGGATTGAATATTGCAGTGGTTGATGATGCTCTGAAACCTTGGCTTTGCGTTGAAATTGCTCCCATTTTTCTGCTTTATGATAACAAAAAATGGCACCCCATGAAAGTAGAATGGCAACGACACAGAACTTTGGGAGCAACACCTAATGGGAACTTAATATTTGCCTTTGTTTTTCTTATTTATTTAATATTTTCCAGTCTATCTTGTTATACTTTTTATTTGAACGGAAGATACGCGGATATTGATATAAAAGGTTTCAGAGGTTGGAGATGGCGATGAAGGAAATTCGCCGAGTGTTGTGCACCAAATTTGTGGACAGAATTCTGGGCTTTGTGATTAAGAAATAAGAATTGAGAGAGGAATGAAGCCACATTGGTGTTTGAAAACGTGCCAAAGTCGAGATCAGAAACACTTTGGGCTAAAGTGAATTGCATGAACCCAACTGGATCATAGACCGAGCTGGGTCTTTTTACATTTGTTTTTTCAGGCCTACTCTTAAACGGGAGACTTTAATCCTATTGGGCTGTGTTTTCTGAGGCAGCTAGAAGCCCTTTTTGCCATTCTCCGTTTCCCACTTCCTGGAAGCTGTTGAATTGACAAAAGTGCTTTTCATTGAGCATTTCCCACTTGCTGGAAAGAGGAGAAGAAAATATTCTCTTGGTGTTCAGGCTTCTCTAACATGAAGCCTAAATGTTCTATTCGATCTTCAACTGTTAGATTTAAAATCTGTATCAATATATTAATAAGATAGTCCACCGAATAGAAAAATAAAAGGAATAAACTTGGCAGAGGTGGCATCTGGGATTTTGCAAGTTTCTAGGAAATAGGTATATAATCCATTCTTACCTGTACTTGAAACAACACAACAACTCCAAATCACAATCATTTCTTGAACAAAACAACCCAAACCAACACATGGTCATGGGCTTCCTTCTCTCTTTTCCATTTTTTTTTATTTCTTAATTTTCTTTTTAACCAAACAGATCCCTCCCTTCAAGGGTAAATGCAATCAACCTCAGGATTCTTGTCCCTTCTCTTCCCTAATTCTCAATACAAATCTATCTCCAACGATGCCCTCTTCCATGTGATCCTTCACTCATTTGCTGGCCGCCTCGTGTCATTTTCTCCTTGGTGCAAGTATTGATCATGATTTTTAAACTTAAAATTTAGGTACCTCTCTAAAAGAAACCATAAAAACAAAAAAAAAGTCACCGATGATCTGTAAAAAAATGCTTTTGCTTTCGACTTCACAAAATAAAAAATGGAATGATTTGGAAAGCAATAACTGAGATTGAGGGTAAAAGAACAACGGGAAAGAGAAGTTGTGAGTTAGAGTAATAATAAAAAGAGGCAGAAGGGGGAGCAATAGACAACGTGGGATAGAGAAGATATTGTTGTAAAATGAAGTATTGGATCAAGAGAAGATAAGCTTTGGCCCAAAACAAGAGAGATTCCTTTGCCAAAATTATTGCTTGTTTTATTGGTTGACAAGTCATACTCCCGAATCGGATGCATTGAATGTGGGAACTTCCTCTCAGGATTTTTCTAAGTTTTAAGAATGACCCCCTGTCCCAGTATCTTCCACTCATGTTGTCTCCCTTCTTTTATATTCTTTCTTGGATGTGAACATTCGCACGCTATAATATTGGAATTGGACATTATACGACACCATACAGCTAAACAAATTACGTACAAATTTATACACAAACATTGGTTGTATGTAAATTTGACTTGCAACTTACAAAATATAAGATAAAACATCTAGTATAAAACTTAAAACAGCTTCAAACGATTGCATTCTTATCACAATTGTGTATGATCATGTCTTTTTTTTTTTTTTAATGATTGGTAATTGGAATGGAGCTCCAAATTTTGGGGTGGTCAACAAAGGTATGTAAAATATTTCTAATTATTTCAAAGGTTTTAATTAATTAATGTTGCAATTAAACAATTTATTGGGCATAACACAAAGCCTACAAACAAGTATTTTGCACGTGAACAAGGGGGTTCGATCTACCTCTAAACATCATAATAAATAAATAAATTTGCAAATATATCATTATACATCAACAATAATAGGATACTTGTGAGATATAATTAATAGTATTTAATCTTTAAGATGTTCACATTACATCTAATTTGGTAGAATAGACAATCAATTGATAAATAATAGAATATTAAAATAATATTATATTAAAATTTATTTAATACATATGTACGCGCACATACACACACGTATATAAATTATTATTCGATTATGTTTTTGAGAGAGAATCATACAACAATTATGTGTTCTTTAAAAATATGTCAAATGCTTCTTCACTTTCAAACAAAAGAAAATGGTGTCACTGAAATACAAAAATTAAAATTATTATAATTAAAAGAAAAAAAAAAAGAGAATTCATCTGGGTATAATATTATCAAATGATTAATATCAACTCCATAGCCTTATCAGGGTGGTATTAATATATGCATTTCCCAAGAAAAAAAATTATAGAATTAGCTATTCGATAACTAAGTAAGTAGGCATCATATCAAGCGATTGTGTGCTATTTTTACCCCAATCAAAGGAGATTTAACAATTAAGCGTACGTAAGTTTAAGATAAGATTCAATAATTTTTTTCTAATCAGCCGCTTATCACAAAATATAGGCCTTGGAAGAATCTCTAAAACTAATGAAATAATAATGATCTACTACATCAAGTCAACCCACAAAGTGACCATTAGATCTTTTCCACTTGGATAAACTACATATTAAAAAGAGGACAAAAATCCTGTACATATATTGAGTAGTGACACGTGTCACTTGAATATTCGGTAAACCCCACATCATTTATGAGAGATCTACACATAAACATCCAAAGCCTTATCCTATCAAAATTCGAAGAGAACTCTTTTGTTGAATCGGTAGACCATGACCGCATTTATTATGTATGGCAGCAATTGGCTTAGCATTCAAGCTACAAATTGTAAAGAAACCAAGCAAATTGATGGAGAGAACAAACGACAACTTGAAAATCATTTCTCTTGTGGGATCACGTTATACATATTTGGTTACGGTAAATATTGAAATAGAGAATTGTCCCAAATCAACAGATTATATCGATAGTTTTTTTTTTCTTTTTTGGGTTACAAATTTCCTCCTAGACCTGTTTTGAATATCCGAGGCACTATATTCTAATAAAACAATGTGATATTTCACAAATCATTGCTCATATTTCTCCTTACATCCCATAAATAATGGTCACACATAAGCATTACAGTGAACACAAATATATTATTCTCGAAAGTCAAGCATTGAAATAAGAGTATCTCCCAAGCGAGCAACAGCATGGTCTCATTATTATATATTTTGTTTTTTCAATGGAGCTCAATAACGTGCTACAATGTAATAAGCTTGAATGGATAATCTTTCAACAAAGAAAAGGAGACTAATTTTATATATGTCTATTTCTTGGAGGTTGTAATGGAAAACTTTCAAAGAGTATTTACCTAATTGTTCAACAGATAATAATTGAGAGAGACATGCGGTTGTTTATATTTGACTGAATGACTTTTTTTTCATGACTAATAAATGGTGAATAATGTCATGAAAATTGCCATCTAATTTCTAGCTCTGACATGGGTATTTAATTTCTTAATTGAACTCTAATTTTAAAAGAAAAAAATTATACACACACACATACATAGTTAAAATAATATTATTAAATATTCCTGTAAATTAGATCTTATTAGATACATGTATAATCAAAATGATATAACTGATTAACACAATTTTAATTTTTTAATATAAATTTGATACTTTAGTATTTTTTAATAAGTATTATAATTGGATTGGTATGAATTGATTACCACAATCTTAATTTTTTAGTATGATTTTGATATCTTAATATTTTTTTAATAAGATTGATGTTAGATTAAATTTTTTTTTATAAATTATAAAAAAGGGTAAACACTAAAAATACCATATCTATTGAGCTGTTGAAAAAACATCATTGTCTTATTAGAATATGCATTCTAATAGTTAATTTTTTTATTTTGTTTATTTTTAAGAGAAAATAGTAGTTGAAATTGGATAGTGAAATCCCTGTGAAAAATTAGGAAGGTACAAAGCAGAAGAGGATGACGAAAAAATGAATAATCATTGAAGTTAGGCGATGGTATGGTGTGGACAATACAAAAAGTAAAAAAGAAAGAAAGCTAGCTTGCTAAATTATAAGGGTCCACAGGTCTACGGCTTGTTTCTCCAATAGCCTACAACGCGTGCTGATTAATAATCCAATGAACTAAGGCTAACTTCAATTTCAATTTCAAAGATGCCATCACCTTTTTTGTCCTCTCTTCTCTTTTTCTTTCTATTATTCATTCACATTTTCTTGTATTGTAAGATTAGGATAACATATATCCTATTTAGATTGAGAGAATTGTCTACCATGTTCATGTGGGTGCGTGTCATTTGCTCCACCTTTCATCAACAATTTTTTTCCTTCTACAGTTAGAACTTTTATAGTAATATTCTATATATAAATAACTTTTATACAATCATAAAGTTACAAGTTATTTGTGCATAGTTTGAACTATTGTATTGTTAAATTTGAGAAGAAAGCTATGTTAGATGACGATGGAATCATAGTTAGTGTGGCATTAGAGACAAATAAACCAAGTAAATGCCAATTATAGGATTAGGGATGATTACAATTCAAAGTAGATTACCTAAAATATTTTTAGAAGTCCAAGTAGGATTGGCTATAATATATCTATGTATATCTATAATATTGTTTAAATAATAAGTAGATAAAGAACATCAAAAATCGACCAATCAAATCAATGCGTAAAACAAATGTTCATTGAGACATTTTTGCACGTAAAAGGCTGAATGAAGGATGAAAATGAAAGGGGGATAGATTCTGCTTGAATTTTTATGTTTGTTTTTCGGGCATCTCGAGGAATTCTTTGTATCCTTTCTTTTCGATTTGATTGAAGAATCAAATTCAAGACAATTATTGTTGAACCTCCGAGAGGAAAATCACTTGGGAAATCACACCATATATTCATTCATTCATTCATTCGTTCGTATATCCTCCGAGAAAAATGGAAGCCGAAATGTAAACTCTACTTTTCATGTTGTATGTATATACAAATATTTATGCCATGAGGTGGTTCACATGGTTCATTGAATAAAAATGTGTCTTTAAAAGAATAATATTATATATCTTTAATTAACATCTAATTTTTTATTTAAAAATTATATAACATAAACAAGATGCACTTACTGATAAATGCGATAAAAACATTCCATCAATCAGCTCTATGACATAAAATGATTATACTATTTTTAAGAGGTAAATTTCAAACTTTTTTTGTTAATGATCATAACACCTATACATATATATATATATATATATATATAGAGAAGATACAAGTTGGGACGCAAGTTGATTGAGCAAAAGTGCTTATCATATAGCCTAATAAGCCAGGTGACAGTACTGAATATCGTGGTCCCTTTGAAATAGCTGAGCTGAGCTAAGTTGAATGATATCGATATCGGGACAAACAACATTATTATGTATTGGCTTCATTATTAATTCTACTTTCCAATATTTTCTTATCTAAGGAAAAGGCTAGAGGATACCGAGTAGGTTAAAATTTTAACTCTATTATCTATAAATCTTGTGTTTTGACCAATCTGTGTCATAGTCTTGGTCTTGGTCTTCTTCTCTTTGGATATTGTCTCTTTATATGAACAAAAGTGTACATGTTACTCTTTGCTTTCATACCAACCTCTAATTTGATGTGAATTTTCTCTTAATTTATATTAATGTGATAGCATTTTACCATTAACACATGTTTATATTCTTAAGATAATAAAAAATTTGCTAACAAAAAAATAAATAAATTATATAACATGTGTGACAAATATTTTTAATTTTATAATTCCTTTATATATTATGTGAATGCAAATTAGATTTTGTCTCAATTTTGTACGAGCAAAATCAAATAATAATTTTTTATATTTTAAATAAATATATGATATTTGAAAATAATATTTTTTTTTATTTTTAACTAAAATTTAATAAAGTATTTGATAAGACAAATCTTCTTTATTTTGTATTCCATACTGCATATTATAGGTTTTATTTTTGAATTAGAATATCCTCTTATTTTTTCTATCTTTAATTAAGTAGATATTGGCATGCGATATAATTAATAATAAATTGTTCAATTTTTTTTAATTTATATCATAAAATATAAATTAATTTATAAATTTTATTAAGACATAATATAAATTATTTTATTATTAATTATATTACATGTCAATATTAATTTAAAAGTTAATGATAAAAAAGAATATTAATCCCTTATATTTTTATAATTTATACTCATTTTTTGTATATGTCCTCGTTTGTTAATACGTGGCGTGCGTTTTTATTATATATATATATATATATATATGAATTTACTAAAATCATGAAGAAGAGTGATGGAGTAGCAGAGAAGAGATGATGAGCGAAGCCAAAGGCCATGTTACGATGGGACTTTGCGCAGACATGGATGGATCAAGATCAACTTATTTAGTATAGATATAAACTAAACAAAAATTCAAAGTAGAATCAAGACAAGGACGGGCCTAGGTATGCCTGCCGACTAATTTTTAAATCCCAAATCCTATTTTCTGTATTATTATATTTCTCTTCACCCATGTGGATTTGTGTGGTTCCAATTTCTGATTTTTATATGTCCATCCCTCAGAGACATCAGAAATTCATTGTAAAATTTAGTTTTCCATTTTTTTAATAATTTCTTAACTGGCTCTGCCATGGCATGTTTTCGCCCTTTAGCTTTTGGAAGAAAGTGATGGGCTGTAGGAAGTTTCCCTCTTCCCATCCCATCGTACATGATCTCCTCTCTAGGTTCTTTTTCTTATTGAAGAATGTCATTGTTAGCGAAGCTTAATCATGATTATGTGATGTGGGTTATCAAGAGACTTTCGGTATCTGGACTTTCCTAGGAGAATCAAAAAAATAACAAATGAGTAATGATAATCCATAACTGGATTTTTCAAGAGCAAGCGAGAAAATTCTATTGATATTTTTTATTCTTGGACAAGCATATGCAAATGCCAAAAGCTTATGCTTACAAGATAGAAAACGAGGGACAAGAAAAGATAAAAAGCCAAAAGTTGTTCATGAGTTGATTCCTTCTGATACTTTGTTGATTATAATTTTTTTTTCCCTGGAGAATTTTACAGTGGTTAAGTAAAGCTGGTGGAATGTCAAGACTGGATAATTTGATTATGCCAAGGGAAATAACTGCAGCCCTATGCATGGAACCCCAATGTCTGAAATTGAAATTTGTACTGAGATAAATTCTCCCGATTCTCACATCTGTATACTGGATAAGGCTGTCTAGTACGGACAGAATAATCAAATGGAAAATTGAAATTATTGAGTTTCCCGGAAAATAAGAAATAAAAAGACCAGAGAAAATGGAAAGAAAAAATTAAAAATAGAAATGGGAAGGAAGCCCCAACTGTCCATGATCCATGCATATTATTTTCTTGATATTCTGCAAAAACTTTGTCTGGAATATCTTGTTCACAGAGATGGGTGAGCATATATATGTATGTATGTATGTATAACAATCAGTATATACTTTAGGAGACTCATTTGTTTTTATTACATGACATGGTGGCCCCCTATTCCTTTTGATTTTCCTCCCAAGTACAGGTTGCAAATTTAAAAAAAAAAAAAAAATCATATGATAAAATTAAATACATTATAAATATACTATGTAAACAAACAGTTCTTTCTCTCTCTCTCTCTTTCTTTCAAGATATTACACACTCATTGGTGGCAATTCCAGCATTTTTTTTTTCTTGCCTCTCTTTCTCTCTCTCTCTACTTCCTTCACAGCCTGTCATGGTTGAATTATTAAGACCCCGATTGTATTTTTTAAGTTTGGGATTCTCGTTGTTGTTTATCTAAGCAAAGTGCTTCTGGTTCTGGCCTATCAAAAGTGCTTTTCGCTGGTGCATAGGGTTGCACTGCAGCTTAGTTTGCTCCGTCCTTGATATGAATCATACAGCAGTACTCATGTTGCAGTTGGCTTTTTGCTATTGATTTCTGTTTATAAAGAAGATATCATTTCTTTTCCTTTTTCTTTTATTGTCTTATGG
Source organism: Swietenia macrophylla (assembly GCA_032401905.1). NCBI lineage: Eukaryota > Viridiplantae > Streptophyta > Magnoliopsida > Sapindales > Meliaceae > Swietenia > Swietenia macrophylla. The sequence continues at coordinate 8,268,701 of CP135561.1, read as the reverse complement.
ATCAAGGAATTGGCTTGAGTGTAGAAGAATATTATGTTCAATGAGCTTCGTACAAGAAATTCGCGATCCGGCTATCTTCTTTTGCAGGTAATAAGAATTTTAGACGATTAATTTTTCAAGAATATTGCTAGACTTGATTTGCTATGAGTCTTTATCCTTCATGTTCTTGCTTGTTAATTTCTTTTCTCTAAGCCTGTTTGTTGCTCTCAAAGTGCCCTTTTTTTTTCTTGGGTGGTGCGTGTAATAGTGCTTCTGCTAAACATTAATCTAAACTGCAAAGGATTTCTTATTTTAGTGATTCTGGTTCTGACTTAATAGATTTCTGAACACATACATCTCTCTCTCTTTCAACTGTTGGCCTGACAAAATTATCTTAACGGCTTTTAACCATCTGCATCAAATGATAATAATTTCAGCTTTGATGTGTGTGTGTGTGTGTGTGTGTGTGTGTGTGTGTGTGTGTGTGATATCATCACCTAGTGGCTATGATTGAAAAAGATTTTTGGCTTTGGAAGAAACAGGAAGAAGTGGAAACTTTTCAGGAATAATTTTCCTGAAAATGAAGAACACTGTTAACATGGATGGCAAGTGTAATGGTGCCACTAAAGCTAGAAAGAGAGACCCACTTTCAAATTTTTGGTCTCTGTATTGCCCACATCTTTCATCTTCTTCATTGTTTAGGCACTGTTTGGTAACAATTTCAGAGCTCACGAAAAGTTTTGAAACAATTTCATTTGGTTCCAACTGTTTGAACCACTTTTTCCATGTGGGAAACCTGTCTTATTCCTAAACGTGGCCTGCATTTGGTTCCCTAAGTAGGGAACCGTAAAGTTTTCCCTGGAAAATTTACTCACCAGCATAAGCTAATGCTAAGTACTGTGATTGAATTTCAAGAATTAGTAAAGTCTTATCTTGCTGTTGCATTCAATTGTGAGCAAAGTTGGAGATGACTCAAAAATGAATCGTTAGATCTTTTTCCACTGAAGTCTTTTCTTTTGTGCCTAGAGAGATGTAGCATTGGACTCCTAGTATTGTGGTCAACTATATTCTGTCTCCACCGAGTACCTTCATTCAGATAAATCAGACCAACCCTATCAAAGAAAATTTTATTAATAAAGAGATCAAAATAAATATTATCTTGTTTAATTTTTTGAGATTCTTTTGGAAAATTATTGATCTGTGTGGTTTTCCCTATGTAATGCGATCACAATTTGCAACAAATTTGACTGTCATTAATTTTATTTCAGGCATGGGAACCAAAATTGAATGCGCAATCGCTCCATTAGCAACTTCACCAAATAACAACGGCTTCACTTTGCACTGTAGTGTTGATGACTGGAATTATTTCCAAATTAGGGAGCTAAAGAACAAGTTTCGTACTGGAGGATTAAGCAATAATTTTCGTGACTCCATGGACAGAATGCTTGAAAAACACAACATGGAATCTATTAAAAAGACAATGCTGATCCACGAAGATATCTTCAAACACCAGGTCAGATCATCAAATAATTCTTCTCTTCTTCCTTTTGAGACCTAATATATTTGTTGGTTCTAGAATTGTTATTGAGACTATTCTGCCAATTTACTTGTAAATTATTACAGGTACAAGAACTCCACCGGCTGTATAGTGTTCAGAGGAAGTTGATGGCTGAGATGAAGAAAGAATGCAAAGAAAATACTACAGTTTGGAGTTCAGTGGCTACCTCGGATGTAAACAATTCTCTATTCATGATCAATAAACGGAATCATTCAACAACACAGAAAAATATTTCTGGGTATATGTTGAATTTTCAAAATGTTATTGAAGATCCAAGCTCAAGGGAGAGGAGTGGAAGCTGCTCCGGAGAAACCATGAAAATGGCAAGAGGATTTGATCTCGAAAGGCCCGCAGCTGCTATAGAAGACATATCGACAGCAGTCAGCGCCATTGATAATGAAGATCAAGCAGCAGGTCCAAGCTCTCGATTGGTTAATAATAATAAAATGAGCATTGACGGATCAGATGAAGAAAGTGAAGTGGAATTGACACTGAGTATTGGAGCAAACAGCTCAAGCAAAAAGAAGATATTGAAAAGTTTTCAGCAGCAGACTATTCTCGATACGCAAGAATCAGGATGCTTAAACAGAGAGCTTGACTCACCAGCTTCATTTAAATCTGATCGAGGAGAAGATTTCAGTAGCCCTAGCACACCAATGAGCAGCTCAAGTGCAACATTTGATCAGGAAAAAAAGATGCCCCATTGGCTTTTCGGTTTAAGCATAAACAGAAGTTGAATTATAATCATTATTATTACTACTATTGACATTGTATGTGTGTAATCCTTTAAACTCTGCATGCATGGCACCGATTAATGAAATTTACTTGATTCATGAATTGGAGACTACTAATTTTTAGGTGTAAATTCAAGATAATAAATGGATAATTCAGGCACACCCATTTCTGGGTGTAAATTGCTGTGTGTTCATGAATCAGAGACCCCTACTTTTTAGTGTGTCAATTCAAGCTAATAAATGGATAATTCCAGCACACCCATTTCTCGGTGTAAATTGTTATGTGGGTTCTAAACATTTGATATCTACAATTCAACAAAATTGGAGCGTTTGTAATTAAAAAATTTGTTTTTTTTCAAAAAGATATAAACTTGATAATTATTATGGTGAAGGACACATATAACCTTCAATATTGTCCCCTGGGCCATCGAAATTGTGGGGATAATAACAGTATACATATAACATGAGCATATATACCTGCCACCTTCATTAATCATTTTAAGAAACGATATAACTATTTTGTAGTTATTTCGGAAAGGCATATATCCACCTCAAATGAGCTGAAATTGACACAAGCCAACATCCAACAAACGACAATCATGAACATGCCTTGGATTTATGAAATATAATGGTGTTTGTATCGTCATTACTCTATAATAAAAATGTGGGGAAGAACAATGGAGTTTAATTTGTTAAATATTTCAAATTTGTCTGTAAATTCTTGTCATTAATCACAAAACTAGGTGGGGATGATTCTCTCATAGTTAAAATATATACACCGTAAAAATAGAGAAACTATGAAGTATCTTTCATTGTAGAACAATTCATTTAGTACATATAATTCAAAACAATAATCGTTTTTAAAATAAATGTTATGGTATATACATAACAAAATGTTATTAAATTATTGTATAAATAATGTAATACATTCTAGATATTTAGATTCTTTCATTAAATATATATATATATATATCAAGCATGCATGCTCCATTGTTTTGCGAGATATTAGATTTAGGATTTGCTAAGGTTCTTTGAATACATTAAAACTTTTTTATAATCATAATATTCGAACTAAATTAATTTTATTATTATAAAAAAATTATAACTTAATAAAAATATAATTATAAAAATTATTATTTTGCTCAGTCATAATATTGGTAAAAGTGATATAGAGATGAAATAAAAAAAAAATTTAGGTAAAATGGTCCTACTATGTCAATATTTCTGATGTGCTAAGACCATTTAATTAATAAAGTGAAAAAAATATATTTATTTATGATAAGTGAAAAAAAGTCAATAAAAAATTTCATAAATTTTATTTACCATATTAATTGAATAATAATACCTTTATTGAATTTTTTTATTCACCACCAAATATATCTTTCTCACTTTATTGAATAGTACTAATACATTAACAATACTAATGTGGTAAGACCATCTTATTTAAGACTTTCTTGATAAAATATACATTACATTAATTACTAATTAATAGAGATTAATTACTAATTAATAAAGTATTTCAAATTCAATGTATAAATATTGATAAAAGAGATAGAATAGTTTCAAAAAATTAGTTTACGTGTCTATATAGTGTTAGAAATATACAAAGCTATCTTAAAAATCTCTTTAATGTTTTTCTCTCAATTTAAGTTCTATAAATTTGTCTTCAACCATTTTAAGTGAAACTTTTGCTTATTATTTCAATAAATCAACTTTGCCACTCAAAGTTAATATACGAACTCAATAAATCACTATCCCAAAAAATTTTATAAGAATATTTTGTGTAATAAATAAATAATTATTATTATGTAAAGACAAGTTCTTTTAAACAAGATCAAAAAATTATAATTATTAGAATATAAAATTTATTTTTATTTATCAATTATGATTGATCCAAATTGAGATCTAAAGATTTTAATGCTACATAAAAATTATTATTTTTATATAAAATATCACTATACAAAGGTCTTAGTATTTAGGTAAGTGGAAAAACTCTTCCTACATATACCCATTTTACATTTAGATGATACTCATTTTGTGACAAGAAAAAAAAAAAAAAAATTCATACAAGGGGACACGTTGAGGGTTTTATTTATGATCACACAATTAAAAATCCATCAGCCCAATTATTTGTAGATTGGGTCCATCAACCAAACATTTATTCGTCCTTTTAAGGACAATGAAAATAAAACCAAAGATAATACAAACATCTATCGCCTAGTTCACAAGGCTGCAATCTCTGCGAATTTCTCCTTGGTTTCCAGTCTTAACTCCTACACGACCAAGCTTTGTAATAGCAGAAACAAAAGCCCTATTAAAAGCTTCATTGTCTGAAGCAAATAGGTTGACAGTTGATCTTGATCTTTTATCAGTAAACAAAATCTGATCAGAAGAAAACAAACCCATTCCCTGCTGAAGATTCTTGAAGTAAGCATTGTCAAATATCTGAGGCGTTGTCGGGTCCATGTTAATGGCGATTCTAGGATCAACATTTAAAGGGCACATCTGCCTCAGCTGCATTGCGTATCTGAAATTTAGAGTGGGATCGATTCGTTGTCTGGGGCTGAAGTTGTATATTCGTTTGAAGAAGCGGCCGCAATGTGAAAATCCAATGGTGTGTGCACCTGATGCATGCATGGTAATTGGTAAGTTGGTAATGGCCAAATGAGAATTCTTACAGTATTGTTCTCAAAGCAAAGTATAAAATAGAGGAGATTAATTAATATAAATCAAATTACCAGATAAAGCGATCATATCAGCTTGAGTGAGGCCAAGTGAGCTAAACATTTTGTTGAGTTCCTGTAAATTAAATTCGGGATGAGGAATTTTGTGCTGAACACTTGCTATTGTCGATATCCTTCCATCACGCCTTCCCAATTCTACTTTATAAGATGGTCCCCCTGCCTGCATAATTCGCTTGTTTATATTAATCAATTATAAATATATTACTCCTATTTTAGCCAGCTTTATTTAGCATTTAATTAATTAATTAATTAAGATAAATCATATTTATAGAAAATGCATACCAAGGCAACAACGTCCCTCGTTGCAAGAGCAAGAATATCGGCACAAGAGACTTTGTTTCTGCACTGGGGATCACTGTCAACAGCTTCCTTAGCTTTAATCACAGTATCAAATCCATCTCCAGCTAGTGAAAGATCATCTGGGTGATCCTTTTCTGCTTTATTAGTCGGCGACGATAGCAGCACTGAAGCATCACAACCCTATCAAAACAGAGAAGCCATTTAAAATCAACCCACAGTATAAAAAAAAAGAACATGAGTCAAACTTAAATCACTCACCCGGACCAAGCAGTCATGGAAAAAGAGTCGGAGAGTTGCTGGGGCTGTGACAAAGGTCTGGCTGAACTTCTTTGTTACGGCAGAACGAACAAGTGATTCTACATTGGGGCAAGTGCTTTTGTAAAAGTCTTCTCTGAGTTGAGCAGAAGCACTTGTTAGAAAAACAGAGAGAAGAACAGTGTATGACAGAAAAATGTTGAAGAAGCTTTGATTTTCCATTACAGCTTGTCTGTTGGCCAGCTTTGTTGAATGATGTAGTGTATTATTTATAGAGAGTTACTTAAGAGGCTTGATTAGATTATAAACTGGATGACAACAGCAACTGACCGGAAATTTGGAATATGCTTGTGGGATTAAAGAAGCAGCTGTAGCAGTTAACACCCTCCGGCCATTGATGATATGAAGATTCTATATATATTAGGCAAATGATTGGAGCTTACAGAAGAAATGTTTGAATTTTCTTCCTTTGGGTTGGTAACATCACATGTAAGTATGCAGTGGAAAATTGGCATCCTCATAATGATTTTAATAAACAAGTATAGAGTCTTGACAGAATGTCCAGCCAACTCAATTCCAAGTTAGTACAGAACAACTCCCAAATACTTCCATAGATAAAGCTACAGTAGAAATATTCCAAGTCTGCATTGATGTTATTAATTATCACGCATGCACATGCGCTTAGAATATTTATGGCTTTGATCAGCAATAATTAATTGGAAAATTTATGTTGCACTTGGCACAATACACAAACCTAAAGGGTGGTCCAATTACTTTAGCCACTTAAATGAAGACACGAGTCCTCCTCACATTTTATTTTATTTGTGTTTACACATAAAATTAGGCGTGTTATAACCACCGCAAGAGAGGATATTGACACTTAAGAATGACTCACATGGCATTCCCTTGGCCATTGGTAACGCATAATTTTGTGTCTTGTTCTAGGTTTGTCAAGGCTTTTAACCCGTTCAGAAGGCAATCTGCAATCATTCGGTGATTATTAATAATGGTTGACACGTACATTGAAATCTTCCCTCAAATCGCCAGACTTTGGCAGCCAACTTTTGTTATCCGTTGACAGTTCCCTCGGTTTGAACTACTCTTCAAGCTTATTGTAGTTCTATTAATCAGGGTGAACATATGATATCTGTAGAATTGTCAAGTGCAGAAAAATTGAAAAAAAGAAAAGGCGTCTAAGTTTCAAGACCAGAAGAAATTCCATTTTACAGTCCATATGTATGTAATTCATTTCAAGCACAGTAGCAGTAATTTTCACCTTTCTATTTATACTTCGTTCTTTCCATTTTGACATCGACACAACTCCAATGATACAACAAACAGTCTGTCATTAAGAGCTACATTATTTCACAACCGCTAGTTGGTCATGAATCATGAATCCATATCTTCAACCAAAGATAACGGAAATTCACAAGTAGAAGAAACAAAATATTGGCCAGATCTCAATATAACGACCCGTCCACAGCCTGAAAATGAATACAAGATGATGATACCTGCAAATAAAAGCATCTGTTATGACAAATGCATGCAAGATTTAGATCACAAACTCATAAACAATAACTAATAACAATCCAACAGTGACATTCTAGAGAAAAAATTCTAAACACAATAGACTAACTAGAGAATAGCTGAATAGTATTTATTAATCAATATAACATGACTATCAGAAGGTCAAGCAAATAGTTCAAACAACAAAAACCAGCCCATCTTTGGCTCTACCAACAAGGCCAAGCAACAGAGCAATAAGCCTAGGAAAGATACCTGAAGGTATTGTTTTAGATTTTGACATACTGACGATTCTCTGAATATAAATGTTCACAATCTACAGAATTTGGAAACCATGTTCATGGAAGTAAACCGATACGAACCCAGACCAAAATAATGTGTATTTCATAGAAATGTAAGGCCATCTGTTCACTTTAAACATCAAATCAGAAAAGGCAAATCAGCTAACATCAGATAAAGAATATTTAGTCACCAACATTTTTAAGTTTTAATTGTGACGCACACTGTTGAAAACCGCTTAATATACTAGACATGTATTCTTTTAGTTTTGCATGTAAATATACTTGATTAGTAAAGAGAAGCAATGATGCCTTTCAATTACAGTAAAGCATAGAAAACTTATATTCCCATATGTCATAAGCTCTTAAAAAAATCTAAAGTAGATATCATAAAGGTTCTCTTGAAGGTAGAAAGTCAGTGTTGTTAGAAAGGTGATGCCTGAACAAACTTCATCTACCAAAGCTAAAATATAGAGCAATTTGTTGAAGCATGAAATATGAACTGCATATCTGAGACGCACAAAGCAAAGATAGAGCATATTGAAATTCCAGATCCTCGATAATTTGTATAGGTTATTGTATGACAGTAATATTCAAATAGGTATTGCATTTACGTAGATGCACAACTCCAGTACTAACATGCCTACTCGAAACATACAGATTACTTGCTCCTAACTTTAAACAAAGATACCTGTACAGAGTATATAATCTTTCAGCTGCCTGAGATAACTTTCTGTGGATCAAGTTGTCCGCTACAGTAACTGGAAGGAACAGCAGAAAGTTCCAGCCTTCCCCTCCACTCTTCCCCGGGTTTCAGTGTGATTGATTTTTCAATAGCAGCTGCCTCCACACAGAGCATATACTTGTACTCATCATCCCCAAAATCAGCCATAGCCTTTGCCTTCTTATCCCAGGGATTCCACACCACTGCATGAAATAGAAACATAGTTAAAAACTTACGACTAAGATAGACTCAAAGCAAAATTACCATTTCAGACAAACAAAAGTCAACAACCCCATCCCCAGTTATATAGATCATGGACATGAAAAGCTTCGAATTATGTATATACCACCAAACAATGCCAAATCTGTAACTAACTGGAGCATTTTTAGGATAGCAGATCGGCAGAAGCAATCTCACCAGCATCTGGAAGCCCATCTTTACGAATTACAAATGTTCTCTTCTTTTCATGATCCAGAATTGCAATCTTTGTAGGAGTGCTAAGATAGATCTTATCCACCTGCATAACCCAAAAAGTGTTAAATAAACAATAGAGAAAGATAAACATAAGCAAACACAGAAAAATGATACCATGAACTCACTTCTGATTCAAATGTTATTGCATCCCCTTGTTCAGTAAAACGCTCCTTATTCTGCAAGTTGTCAAGATAATCCAGCGTCTCCAAACCTTCAACACGAACTTCACTGAGCACAGGCAAGTAAACCAATTTAAAGACTACTCAAATCTGTAGAATATAGAGTCACCATACAATTGCAAAAATTAACTGTTTATTTCCATAAAAACAGAATGCCACCATAAATCAGTTTCACCTTGCAACATTAAATATCAGACAGGCAGCCAGAAGCATATACCAAAAATGTGGCAAATTTCACCAACAAAAGAAATTTGATAAATTTAGAGACTCTCAAACCTAACGGCTGGGATGGTGCTTTCCAAAGCATCTCAAATTTAAAATATGAGCCACAGAAACTGAAAGCTAAATGATGTGATGTTTGACCTTAATATACCATGAGTGATCCAAAAATACATGCTGTGGTCATAGTTTGGCCAGAAATAATTTACATGTTCTTATGTATATGACCTAGGTGGCAGCAACTGCAAAGATTGCTAGCATCTTCCACAAGTGAAAAAAATAAAATTATCACTAAATATCATTATCAAGGAAGTTTAAGAATTACCTGATGTCTGAAACAGAGAAATAGGTATGATATGCAAACGTGAATGAGAATGGTTTTCCATCAGCACTAGTATTCCTGATGCGAGATGTCAACATCAGATCTCCACCAGGAGTCAAAGCTACCCTCAGACGAAACTCAAAACTGGACAAAAATAAATAAATAAAGGTAAAGATTTTTATAATATTCATCCAGAAAAGAAGCTTACCAAAATTCTAGCTATTTCTTTCTTTCGTAAAAATATGCAGGAGTGATGAAAGATCCAATAATTAACCTGTGCGGCCAGATCTTCAGATCTTCTTCGAAGGGCCTTAGGATCAAATCCACATAAGCCTTAGTCAAGGAATTTGTTGGAAAAGGAGGCGGATCAATGTCCACGCTCCAGAACCTATTTCTAGCAAATCCATGCTGCTCCAGAGAGCCATGACTGGCAAACTGCAAATACAGAGTAAGTTTTTTGGCTAGATAAATGCAGTCAAAACAAGCAATAAGTAAACTTTGTAAAAGCACATACCTGAGGAAAGCATATAGGAATTCCTCCACGAATAGCTTTTGGAGGCTTGAATGTAGCCTGAACACAATATATGGTGCAATTATCAATGATACACTTTACTATGGAAGAATAAATTTAAAATAAAAAAACTGAGATACTAAGGTTAGCATCAATACATTTTAGCCGTTTTCCGGCATTGAAAAAGACACATCAGTATATTCCAGAGCTAATCCATTCTCAAAGATTAACAAATGCTAAGACTGTAGGCAGTCAACATTAAATTTGAAAAGGTTGATCACGGATAGGCTACAGGCAAAAAGCAATATCAAATCCAAAACCAGATATTTTTCCAGTGACAGCACTTGGGCTCAGTAAAAAATTGAAGAGAAAAGGAAATTGTGAAAAAGCCCAAGGAAAAGAAAGAAATTAAAAACTTTCAACATGCTATATTCAAGAACTAGCCCAGAATTTCCTTCAAGCAATGCAATTTTACCCTTTTTTTCAGCAGAGTTACAACCTACATAAAATTATAGAGGATGCTAAATGGAAAGATAGTGGATGTATAACTTAAGATGAGAAGGTACAAATTTTGTGCTATGCCATCATTCAAATGCCAATGAGTTATTCAAATTTATGTGTAGTAAAGCTATATCAAGGGTAATGGGTATGTTTTTTACTATCAGTATGTCCTAATTTTGAGGTGGGCCATCATTCCTCACACCCAAAAGATCACAGTAAATAATGAAAAAGCTGGTCAATGGTATCATTTTCATGATCGGATTCAGCAAGCTTGATATGCTGCCCAATACTCAGATTGTATACAGATTTTAAAACAAAAAAGTCATCAGACATGGATGAACCTGCACAATGATGAATAGGAAAACAACCACACTTTCTAGTTTGATTCAATAAGCTTGATATAGTGGCAACACTAGCACTTCTTGAAACCAGTTAAAACAAGTCGCCAATGTGCATCAACCAGGGGATCATAAAAGCTTATTAAGCAATTTAAGCTCTGCAAATTATAGCTTCTTCAGCTAAATCTTTCATCAGTAAAGCTTTTACATCCAGAGCTCATAATAAAAGTTTGGATTGTTTGTAAATCTTAAAAGTACTTTAAACAGACTGTTTCGTGGCTAACTAAAAAGTGGTTTGCGAGAAATAAATTAACCACAGCAACCAAAAAATATCAAATAAAATAAAATGCTGTAAAAGAATCAACTTATCTATAACCTTCTGACAGCAAAACTGTACTTTCATGCCACAAATAAGAATGAAGTATCTTAAATACACCACTGAATAAAATAAATTCTCGAGGAGAAGGGCACATTATTCTCCCCCAAAAGCCATGGAAAATGAACACTTCTTAATTCAACAAGCACTTTCAAGCTCTCATTCTCAAGTATTACACCTTTTTTCTGGTTTGTTTAGTTATAGAACTCATTCAAATCTTACTTGTTGCATGAGAAACCGTTTGTTTACTAGGACAATGACTCATCAATGCTTATTCAGTCATCATTAGATGTTCAATAAACATAGTCCCTAGCAACTATTATTTATTCCAATTTATGGAATAAATTGGAATAAATAATAGATCTGACTATCACTTGAAGTGTTTATTAGACTATTGCATAGGCCCTCTCAATAACAGAGACATCATAGCTTATGGTATGAAGCAGCAAATCAAAGACAATTACCTTGCTACTAACAAAAAGCAACTCCTCCCCATGGTCATTCTTCCAAGATGTCACATGACCCCCATACAAATACACCTGGAAAACCCAGAAAAGAGTATATTAATTCTCATATAAAAGGTAACGAACAGAAAGATTTCAGACAGCAAACAGGATATACTCGTGCAACCTAAAACTTTGTTACCTATAAAAAGTGAGGGGGAAAAAAGAAATGTCAAGAGACATGAACAAGGGGAAGCATTTGCTTTTAAGTTGTATGCTACAGACAGGTTATAGAATTATTATCACCACAAGGTGCCCCCAAGCATTATGACATATTATCATGGGAATTGAGAGGCATGGTTAAACAATAAGCATCACCGACAACATGTCGTGAGTATCAAATCAAAAATCATTTATTCCCTTGTTACCAGATAAGATCAAGTGAATCTAAATTGTGTTTATAATCATGTCAAACCAGCATTCCAAAATAGGTAGTTGTGAAAAAAAATTAAACAATTGCGTGGGTGGATCAAGCTAAATTTTCCTATTATGTATGTGGAGATATTCCATAAGGCCACTAATACCTCCTCTATCTACTCTAACTATTTCAATAGAGAGACAAATTGTTTTGCACAACAAAATCCAAGCTAGCTATTGATTTAAGGAAATGAAATGTTCTTCATAAGAATTGCAACTCATGCTCGTTAGAGCAACCAACAATTTGGTCTATCAAGGACTGCCATAGAAAGGGAATGCAGCAACTAAATGACCTCCTACCATTTTTCCTGATACTTCTTTCCTTAATGATCAACAATCCATCTATTGCAGAAAAGTAGATGCTCTCTTAGATAAGTTGGGTGCAAATAACAGCAATATGCAGTAAGATCAAGTTTGAGACAGCAGTTTCATTGATTCAGAGCTGATCCAGCTTCAATTGAACTCTAATTTTTTCGTTTCAAGCCAGAAGCATAATGGATATGACAAGTTCTAAAGAGACGCGGCTTATGAAGAACAGCAAGCTCTCACATTCACTTCTCCGGATCTACTAAAACCTAGAAGTTTCAAATCACATCAAACTAAAACCTAACTAAAGAAACTTCGAAATTCATTAATTAGCACCTAATTGGATTTAACTCGCCAAGTGATCTAGATTAAGCCCTAGAAACAGAGAAGACAAGACATCGAACTAGAATCTTAACAAAGAAAAAATGAAGCATAATCAGATCACGCAAGACTGAAATCAAAATCAAAGAAATCAGAATGAGAATTCAAGCGACGACGTTTTGGTTTACCTCAGCGGAGCTTCCTCGAGACTCGCGGAGAACGACCTTGTCGAGCCCATTGATGCCCTTGCAGAATTCAACCGGAATATTCTCTGTAGTCATAATTGCAGCCGCCGAAGCCTTTCTGTTCTTCGTTTAATCAGTAATCACAGCATTCAATATGCAAATGAAATGAAATCTCACTAGCTCAGTTGAGCGACTTTCTTCCTTTTTTCTCTCAGTTTTTCTTCGGTTTTTCGGACTCTCTCTTTCTTTATTTGACTAATTTCTTCCATCCAAATTTATACTATTTTACTTTTAGAATTGGAGTAATATCTTCTGGATCCCTTATGTTTAACTTATTATAATAATTTCATAAATATTTATACAATTCTTAATTCAATCAAAAATGACCAAATTAGTCCCATAATATTCAACTTTGACCATCTACGAAGGGTATTTTAATTATTTCAATACGATTAAAGGATTTTTATAAAAATATAAAAAAGTAAGGCGCTTTATGTTATTATTCATTTTAGAGGTAGGACCTATTTGGAAATGGCTTTGAAAATAAATCTACACTAATAATTTTTTGAAACTTAATTACGGATAAGTAATTTTATTCCGTTTTAACAATAAATGAGTAATAACATTCAAGTCCCTGGATTTTACTTTTTCACAATTAAAGAGACAGGTTTCCATTTGTAATAAATAAGCCCCTGACCGGCACAGCTATTGAAATGGACAAAATTCTCTTTAGTATTATTTACAGGCTCTGATATTTTGATGATCAAAATTCAACATCACAGGAGATATTTTTCTTGTGAATGAAAATTAATTATAGTCTTAATTATCATAAGTAGACAAATATATCTTATTTTATAAAAACAGAAAATATTAGAGGTCTGGATGTTATTGTTCAATAGTAAATTGAAAATTTTAATCCCATGTGACGTAATACGTTGTCGTATTACATGCAACGGCAGATTGTTTTCCTTTTTTCTTTGCTTTTTTTAACCTAGCATAATAAATAATAAATAAATAAAATATAATTATTTATCTATAAATAGTATAACAATGTAATTGGGTAATAGATGTCCATGTGACTTATTATATAAATTTTAAATTTATTAAATTATCCAAAATTATGATTACTAAATCATCATCGCAAATTAAAATTGTATATATTCTAATAATATTACGCCATTTTTTTATATATAATTAAGTGATTTACGTCTATATCTTTTAATTACAAAACTAATTTCAGTTTGTTGGCTTCGATGGTTACACATTGATGTTGAAACAATTATTAATTAATTTATTTCCAAGTTTTTTTAAATAAATTAATAGTAAAAAATAATTTTCATTTTGAACAAATATCAAAAATAAATTTTTAAATAATACATTTTCATCGTGTTAGTATTAATAATATAATATAATTATTTAATTAAAAAAATATAAATTAATAAAATAATAATAAAGGTTAGTAAAAAAATATATGTGAATAAAATTAACAGTGCGACAAAACTTTTTTTTTTTTAATCAATTTACATCCCTCTTTTTTCTCTCCAATTACATATCTCGCCGTATCAAAAATAGCATCATGATGAGGCCATTCTATCTAAAGTTTCTTAATTTAAAAAAAAAATTATATTTCGTGCAATGCAAAATGGTGGACAAGTCACATAATAAATAGTGTGCATAAAAGATGCTAGGAAAGATTTTTAATGTATTAGTAATTTAATATCATAGTATTATTTTTATATTTATTATTATTAACAAATATATTTTATTTAATTCGCGACAATATCATGGTCGTTTATATTAGAATAACTAACAATTTTGACTATTGTTAAAAAATAAAATATTTTTTCAAATTGTAAAACATATCATCAAGGAATTAATCAATAATTAAGTACAAATTGGAAGAATAACTCTAGTCACAATGGGAGGAAAGTTCAATCCAATAATTAATAAACCTTTCACTTTTAGGCTTTACCTGGTTGATTAGTGTAAACCCTAAGTTACTAGGATTAGTGGTCTATAATTATTATGTTATGAATTGAAGATATGGGGATTATTTTATTGAAATTATCTATTTATAAATGTGAATATTTAATAAAATTATTTTTTGAAAATTAGATAGGCTGGCTGGCATCGGATTCGATTCACATGGTAGAACAATAATTATAAATGCAGTGGTTTTGGCATTGTTGTTTGCACGTTTGGATGGATTATCTCTGAATGTTTTTGATACCATTACCAATCACAAAACTTTGCCATTCCTATAGGTTAAATTTAAAGTAATGTCTTTATTGCTTATTTTAAAGCAAAACAATATAACATAAATTTTAATTAAGACAGGCATGTGATTTTATAACGTAAAATTTAAAATATAGAATAAAAAATTAAAACAAGTAATATAAAATTTAAAATAAATAATATAAAAATTTTAAATATAAAATATATAAATTAAAATAATTAATATAAAATTTAAAAATGTATAATAAAAAATTAAAATACAAGTGAAAAATTTAAAGTGATTGGTGCTTAAAATAAAAATTAATGTAATTATGATATTGTAAATAGTATACATTGGTTTTTTTAATACGATTTTTATTTTATTAATATATTTAAAAATTTTTATTATTTATAATTTAAAGTAATTTATATAAAAATTTTAGATAAAAAATAAAAACTTAAAATAATTTTAAAATTTTAAATTTTTTTTAAGAAGGGATCTTTTCGATACAAGTTGACAAAATATTATATAAAACGAAAATTTAGGGACCTAAAGGATAAAATCCTAATTTGAAATTAAACTTTTAGTCGCCGCGGCGTTGGCAGCGGCGGAACTTTGGGATGGCAGCGGGGTTGCATGCGTTGTGGCACATTTTTGAATTCTTAATTTTGTTTTTTTTTTTTATAAATATAATAAAATAAAATAAATAACTGAAAGCTACGTTTAGGCCCATCTATTCCTAGTAAGAGGGAAAAAGAATATTCCTTTGGTATCATTGAAAAATAAAGACAAATCATTGGGCCGCAACTTCATCTTTCTAACCGTCAATTTCTCTGTCCATAAAAATATTTAAATAATAATAATTACAGTATTAATTAAGAATAGGAAAATATAATAGTACAATTTATACAGATTTTACGTGGAGACTGTGATTGCGTCAGTTATTGTCCGTTATTAATTGAAATAATCTGTACAAAATGGATACCATACCACAGTATCCAAAAGGCAAAAACGGGGGATGTCTAACCTGTGCTTGGATATTTTATATTTTATATTTTTAATTAATATATTAATTATTTTAAATTTATATTTATATTTTAATTTTTATGGTAATTATTTTAAATTTTATTTTTTAAAAAAATTACTCAATCCAACGCAAATAGCAGTAATTCACAATAATTGAGATACAAAAGGAATGGGAAGAGTGCAGGGGAGGAGACTGAAAGTGGGTGTAGGCTCTATGGCAATGCATGAATGATGGCCGGTGACCGACTTTCTTTTAATTCTCGGTCTAATCCTCACAAAGCGGGAGTCAGCTATTTTAATCACCAAACAATAAACTATATGTCCATCTTCTTTCTTGGACCGTCTCTTTCCTTTTTTCTGATTTCCTCATGCAAAACTCAAATCCGAAAAGAGAATCTACAACAAGTTCTACCTGTAAGAGATTGCTAAAGCTGTAAAGGTACCTTTCTTTTCTTTTCTTTTCTTTTAATTTTTATTTATTTATTTTTTTATGTTCTCTTTTTCATCTTTTTACTGTTATTGATTAACTTTCCAATTCAAAACCCAACAAGCATTAATTATATTCCAATTAATAAATCTTACTCATAAAACAAACATCCAATTCGAAATTTTGCAGATTGCTCTCTTTATTATTTTCCAAATCTAAACAACCCAGTAACATGATTACAGCAATTCTTTCTCAACAATTATCAAATAGTGTTAATCGTTTGATATTGTGAATATTGTATATTTATTTTTATAAATGATTGTAAGAAATCTAGATATTATGAATATTTAAATGCAAATTAGATATTATAGTTCATGTGATGTTGTAGTGTGAGCTTTTTCTGCTGCCATTAGTGATAAGCACGCCTGGCACTCGTCGTTCTTTCCTCCAACTCGACTCTCTTTCTCTCTGCGACTTTTCTCGCTCTTCTTCTTCTTCTCCTTCCTTTAGCCTCAGCCCCACTATATTTTTCCTCTCTCTGTCTCTCTGTTACCTTTATTTTCTTTCATCAGCTTTTTCGTCAAAATTCATTCCGCATTAGATTTTTTTATTCCTGTAGACTGGATCTGGGTTGCTGCCGTTTTTCCTTCTTCTTTTGAAATTGTCAGGTAAAGATCGTCGATTTTTTTTAATTATTTTGGATTTTGGTAGCAGGGTATTTTTTTTTTTAGTTTTTGTTTCTTTTGCCGAGTTCAATGAGATAAAAGTGTATGTTGAATGTTTGCTGAGAAATGGACATGTGGGATGTTTTTAGTTTATAGATATTAGTAAAATTTGATGATTGGTTATGATTTTATTTTGTTTTGTTTATCTAGTGAGAAATGATCTGATTCGTAGATAGGTGTGTCAGGATTGGAGTTTTATTGATCTAATATCCGTTTGCCTGTTTTCGAGATTGCTTGTCTGTTTGAATTTCGATGCCAGTGTATTCGTTTTTGGGATTCAGAAATTTCTTGGGATTGTAATTTGATATTGAATTCTTTTATAAATTTCAGCAATATATAATTCTCTATTGGCAACTCTTCACTTTGAGAGTTTTCATGTGTTCGTTGTGTCATATGCTTTCTGTGGTTTTTGCCTACACGCAAAGTCCTATCTGATATCACTTTTATTATGTTTGATGTTTTTGACTGTATCGAGTTTTCAGGTCTTTGTATGTGCGCATAAATATACTTACATATAAAAATGAGCTCATTTTATTGAATTTCAGTTTAATTTATATGTGTGCTGGGTTTGCATTTTCTGTATTCACCATTAATCGATTAGTTGCTGATTGTTAAATCGCCATGTGAGCTTGTCCTAGCATTACACCAGGCCTTAATGGAAGGCCTCATTAGATGGGTACAATTTTATTGGTTTTAAAGGGATTGGCTCAAATAGTGGATGATAGAGTCGAATGGAAACACTTAAGATGCTTAGGTTGGTCTTCTCATTACCTGTGGATTATATACTCAACTGATTTTCTGAATGCCTCATAAAGATTTACTACCAAAGAAGAATTTCAAGTGCTGCCCTTAGAGTTGGTTGTAATATCTAGCCTGCTGACAATGTAGTTCTCTGGGGCTTTGTAAGTCCAAGAATTTTTTGGAGAATTTAGCTATAATGAAAATGAAAGAATTATCTGATTATAAAGACATTTGATTGCGAGTCTGGTATGTTTTAATAAGCTGCAAGAGTTTAAAACTGGGTTAGTGATTATGGCACATCACTTCCCTTGTACTTTGGCCCCTTGGAAATTCTTTTATGGATATGACTTTCTTAGATGTCTATCCGGATGAAAATTTTTTAATTTTTGTGTAATGAAATAATTGAGTCGAACTAAATTATATCATAGTTCTTAGTTTGGGACTTGAGAAAGGGAGACAAACCAGGGAATTTGAAAATAAGATTGCAAATGTCTTTTGGAAGTTTTCAAGGTTTCTGTGAGTGTTTGCTAAGAGTTTCTTATGAAGCATGCTTTCATTTAGAAGGAGTCGTCTGTGATTATGTGTATCTGTTGTGTTGAGAGAGTAGATAGAGGTAAGCCTATATATAATTGTTTTATTAGTACGTACACATGCAATGCCTTATCCAATCCTCACAAAAGTTTAGCGGTTTTCAAGTTCTCTTTGAAATTCATCTTACATATATATATTGATTTGATCTTTACTAGATTTTGGGCTACACCATGTGCTTCTATATGTATCTGTCCCAATCTTATGTATCTGCTTCTATAATGGATGAAGTATTTTATTACCTTTGTTTATGTACATATGCTTCAGTTCATTATGTTTGTTTGCCTCTTTCGCTGTAACACGTCGACAACAATTTCTCTTTTGCATATGTTCTCTGTACTTGGTTAGCATCTCTATTGAGCTATTTTATTATAATTTCTCACCTGTAAAAAGAAGCAGAAATACGAACAACTATTTTCTTAGAGTCCTTGCCACAAATGATTTGCTGTTTTTCTTCCTATGGTATATTTTCCCTTTTTTTTCCTTTTATCATTAATGGTGCTGGTCATTTTCAGGGTACTTCTTTCTATATCTTGTAGTCAAAGTTGTGGAAAATCAAATAATTAAAGCTACAAGAGTATCATGGCTGTTTCCATGAGAGATTTAGATTCAGCTTTCCAAGGAGCTGGACAAAAGGCGTATCCTTTCTCTTATGAAATATGCAGCACCTCTGGAATTTCTTGTTACCCATATATGTAATATCAAATTTTAAAGAAAATGATCATAACTAATACAAATAAAAGGTAGACAGACAATAAATTTAAGCAATGCTGACAACTGATGCAGCTGCGGCTGAACTGTGATATTGTTTGTCTTGACATATGGTTTTGAATTGATCTTGTGAATACAGTGTTCTCCTTGACAATATACAGTGGAATTGAAATATGGCGCATTGAAAATTTTAAGCCTGTTCTTGTACCAAAGTCCTCTTTTGGGAAATTTTTCACAGGGGATTCATATGTGATTTTGAAGGTATGTGATTTGATTATGTTCCAATCATGTTCCTCATACATCTATATGCGTGATTGTCCCCAAAAGGAATAGGAACTGAATGCTTTGTTGTTTATAAGGGTTCATACTGTGTTTTGTACGTACTCATGCATCTTGTTGCACAATACATCTTATAGCTATTACATGTTTATACTAAACTCTTTCTGCTTATCTATAGAGCTCTAGTTATACTACTAAAAGTTGACTGAATATTCTGTTCTGTTATTATTCCAAGATATGTTTTTGTTTGCCTAACATGCAATGGCTTGCAGAAGTCTTCTTTTGATTACAGGACATTCAAATCAGGTTCATGTAGCTTAGATTTAAGATGGTAATTTGGACTGCTTCCTGCATTACTTTCCTTTTAAACTTAATATATTCTCCTGGCTAGGCATCCTGGTGGTATGTTGGAGCTAATTTGTTTTAATAACCACAAATTTATGTAGGTCTTATTGATGCCAAATAAATTTCCTTGTTCACTTGTCGCTAATTTGCGCTTGTTTCCACAATCTACTTTGATTTTATAACTACACATTTGAACATTTCTTCTTTCAGTGTGCCTTTGTTTTTGATTGAATATGCTTATACATTAGTTGTTTGGGATAGGTAAATTCAAGATGATGAAGCTTGTAGACTTCATTTCCTTTTTTTCATCAATCAATTGTGTTCTTTCACTTTCTCGACTTGTTTTCATGGTGATTAATGGGAAAGGCTGATCTAGCAACTGCAAGTGCTATTTTAGTTTACCCAGAACCGGCCTTAAACACTGCCTTCTATAACCCTTTTAAATTTTTTGGTACCTTATATGTTTATCAAAAAGAAAACTCAGCATTTAATGAAACTAAGATGCTATACTCTTTGGTTGAAGGTGCAAGTCCTTGCATTTAGTGTATAATTTTCTCAGAAGTGAATTCTGACACTTTTATTGTTTCATCAGTTTTGATTGTTATGTATGATGTTGCTTTTCTCCTGTGTAGACAACTGCCTCAAAAAGTGGCACCTTACGTCATGATATCCATTATTGGCTTGGTAAAGATACTTCTCAGGTTAGTCTTTATTAGTTCATTGTTCTAGTCCTTGCCCACTATAGCATCACAATATAATTTTGATTTTGCGACCACAATTATGTTAAAATAGGATGAAGCAGGTACTGCTGCCATCAAGACAGTTGAACTGGATGCAGCTCTTGGAGGACGTGCTGTTCAGTATCGTGAAGTACAGGGCCATGAAACTGAGAGGTTTCTATCTTATTTTAAACCATGTATCATACCTCAGGAAGGCGGGGTTTCATCTGGATTTAAACATGCTGAGGCTAAAGAACATCAAATACGTTTGTTTGTCTGCAGAGGGAAGCATGTTGTTCACGTAAAAGAGGCAAGTCTATGGACATAGCTTCTCTTCTGATGAGGGACTATTCTGAATGATGAGTATCTATACGTGTTTTCTCTTTGTGAAATCGTTTCCTTTCGTAACAGGTTCCTTTTGCTCGATCGTCACTCAATCATGATGACATATTCATTCTGGATACCAAGTCCAAGATTTTTCAATTTAATGGTTCTCATTCATCTATTCAAGAAAGGGCAAAGGCTCTTGAAGTTGTACAGTACATCAAAGATACTTATCATGATGGAAAATGTGAGGTAGCTGCTATTGGTAAGTCAATATAATGACATCCAAATTTGATATTTGAATGACTGTTTTTCTGAGTCTAGCAGTTTGCTCTCTGTTTAGAGGATGGAAAATTGATGGCTGATGCTGAAACTGGAGAATTTTGGGGCTTCTTTGGTGGATTTGCTCCTCTCCCAAAAAAAATTGCCGTTGATGAGGATAAGAGTGCCGATTCTCATGCTACTAAGCTATATGGGTACTTGTCATATCAGTTTGCCTTAGTTTCTTTTACTGCTATGTGAGGATGATCTGCAAACATATCTTGTTATTTTTAACTTGGCTTATAGGTTGTCATTTGATCAAATTGGCAATATGTGCATATTCCTTCTCCATATCTTTTCCACAACTCCCCTTAGATGTTTCAATTAAGAATCTGATCAAAAAATAAAGCTTAATTCTTTTTCTTTCTTATTTGCAGAAAAAGAGTTGGAAAACTAATTAAGAATTAGATAGCAATATGAATTTAGCATTTTGCATTTTGCATTTTGCAAAATGATGTTACCTTTTAACAATGGATTTACCACATTCAATAAGGCTTTTGTTCTGACAGAAGTTTAATTGCCTTCAAAGTGTTGACAAGGGTCAGGCAGTACCTGTTGAGGCTGATTCTTTGATGAGAGAATTGCTTGACACAAACAGTTGCTATCTTCTAGATTGTGGGATGGAAGTGTTTGTATGGATGGGGAGAAATACTTCTCTTGATGAAAGAAAAAGTGCAAGTGGAGCTGCCGAAGTAATATGCAATCCTATTTTATCCAACATGTTATGTCGATCTAGATGAAATTCTCATTCTTTCTTGTACTACTTCTGGTCTCATTGAACAGGAGTTACTCAAAGATTCTGATAGATCAAAATCTCACATTATTCGTGTAATTGAGGGATTTGAGACGGTTATGTTTAGATCAGAGTTTGATTCCTGGCCTCAAACAACTAATGTGACAGTTTCTGAAGATGGTAGAGGCAAAGTTGCTGGTCAGTAACTCAAATATAGTACAAATGCTGTTGTCGCTTCTATATAACTATTATCCTCCTGGAAGTTGTTGTTATTATGACAATGTCATGATCATTTAACTGTGGTCTTGTACTTATTATTTCAATTTTTTATCTTGTTATTTAGCTCTTCTAAAGCGTCAGGGGGTTAATGTCAAGGGCCTGTTGAAAGCCGATCCTGTAAAAGAAGAACCTCAGCCATACATTGATTGCACGGGAAATCTGCAGGTGCCTATCCTTGTACATTACGCTTAGTTGTATGATAGTCTACCAGATTTCCTTTTGATTTAGTGTTCTGAGTCTGACAGGAGGCCTGTTCTTGAGTCCTTTTTCCCTTACCATTTTTACTTGCATCTCAATATAACTTTACTTTATTGTGGAAGAAAAATGTACCATGTAAGCGTACTACTTTCTTCTTTTCAGCAGAAGTTTTGCCAGACATAATGCTATTTTTGAACCTTCTTTTGTTTCCTACCATGTCTCCTATAGTTAATGGAACGTGAAATGTAAGCAAAAGAAGGCATTAGGTGGGAAATGGTGGTTAAGACATATCACATGCTGGAAAGAAGATGCTCTAGAATCAGTTTGGAAATTTCATGTCACTTTTTCAAAATATGTAGAAGCCTGAATGTCTGCTGCAAGCTAAAAATCAAATTAGTGGAATCAAAAGCTTCCCTGAGAAATATTTGCCGGATTTTTGCAGAAATAGTTTTGGTAACATAAAAAAAACTGAAAGAATTATTGATGTTTTTTCTTCAAGTTTCATGCAAGTTTCTGAAAATTCTCCTAGACATCTAACAAATTTATCTTATGGGAAAATAGATTTTTCTGCCCAAGATTAAAATTTTTAGCAGCTCTGCCCTTGCCCCTCTTCGGACCTTCTATGGATGTTGTTTATAAACTGCACATCATATTTATAAATCAGAATTTATGATTTTGTTGCCCTTTTCTGCCTGTTTGCACAGGTTTGGCGTGTGAATGGTCAGGAAAAGGTTCTCCTTCCAGCTGCTGATCAGTCAAAGCTTTACGGTGGGGACTGCTATATTTTTCAGTATTCATACCCCGGAGAAGATAAAGAGGAATATCTCATAGGAACATGGTTCGGGAAGCAGAGTGTGGAGGTACATTTAAGCAATTTTGCATCTTTTTCCTCTTTGGTTTTTTTTTTTTTTCCCCTTTCTTATTCTCCCCCACTCTCTCAAACTCCCGTTATCATATGACATTCAAGGACTGACAAGCATTTCCAAGGAAGGCCTAATCTTGGCAGATCAGATAGGATTGGAATATTGATGAACTAGACTAGGATCGACTTGTATGTATATCCTTTGTTCCGTGCCATAGCGATTTAGTAACAAGGCCAAATTTCACAAAAAAATCCAACGAAAACCAATTTAAATGAAAACTAGTTAAATATTAATTTATCTATTAAATAGATAATTTTACATACACTATTTGTTTGTTGCATTATATTATACTATGAATAACTATATGACCAAGTTTTGTTCTCATGAATTGGATTATAATACAGTCCAAGAAAATAGTATGAGGTCTTGAGAATCTATTGTTGGGTCTGGCACATGATTGAGCTTCTATGGTGGCCTCTTAGAAAAGTATGAAATGAATCTCAGTTCATTTCTTTGATAATTTTTACATTTTACTGTTATGAAATTCTGCTTCCCTCATAGCTCAGAAAGCTAAGATGTTTTCTTTGTTTCATTGTTATTACTATTTTCATAGTTTGCTAAAGTTTCACTATAGAAATTAACATCACTAATGGGTTGTTAATGGTGCTAAATGGAATAGTTTTTTAGGAACGTAAATGTCTTGTGTAGTTTTGTAAACATTTCATCACGTGCATGATAAACTTCACTGATGTATTGTATCTGCTAATGTTATCCCAAACCACTTTTATGGCAACTAATACCAATTGAACTTGGTCTTCGCTGTCTATAGCTTGCTGCCTTGTTTCTTTGTCTCTCTTTGATTCATTGTACAATGAGCACTGACTCTTCTTTTTGTAATATAAGAAGTAGCACACTTCTTAATTGCATGTGTAAGAAGCTGTCTCACATCTTTGTAGTGTTATCTGCGGAGTCTGATGTCAAGGTTCTCTTTGTTTTCCTTTCTTAAAGCTTCATTCAAAGTATTTTGGGCCTTCATCTTGCTAGTAATGAAAGGTGATTATGTATGGATACATGATATGTTAACATTTAGAATAGCTGATGCTAGGCTGATGTATATATTTGTTGCATATATCTATCAGAAATAGTTGAAATGCTAATGATTAGTTATCCGTAACATTTTAATATAGCTTTGGAAACACATTCTGGTATTTAGATATGGTGTTAACTTTTATATAATGCACTTCTTCTGTACTTCTGGCTTGGGTGTAACTTATTATTCTTTTCATGTTTGTCACTTGGAATTGCAAACTATCCTTTTACTAGTTTATGCTTGTTAGCAGACACTGGATATGATTAATTCTGCGTTAATAATATGAAAAACTAAAATATCAAGCATCCATTGAGCTTAATCTTATGATGGTTTGTGTGAGATTTCAAAAAGTTATATTGGCTAATTTTGATTGAGGTACTTCATACTTAAAATTCTTATTGTCTTGATATGGATTTGGATATCTAAAAAAGAATTCAAATTAGGATGCACAATAGCAATAGGTTAACTGGTACTGTGTTTTCCCTACATATAACATTTTGCTTAGCCAGCATTGCATGCTTTACACTGATAGAACTTGTTTGTGGGTTCATTCTTTTGCAGCTATATTTTTTCTTCTCTTAGATTTTATGTGTGTAAGCAAACTAGTAAATAAACATGCAGTGGAATTGCACAAAAAAAAAAAAACAGTTTGTTTTCTAAGATTCATGCGGCAAACTCTATTGTTATTATACGTATATGTTTCAATGCCATAAATACGTACATACCTCTAATTAGACGGATTTTATTAAACCATGAATACAAATTTTATTCCTTAGCGACTCTATAGTATCCACACAATTGAGAATATGATTATAGTGCTAATTCTTATGATTTGAGTGCGTGATGTTTTGTGTATTCTTCTCCTTTTAAGAGCAAAGATGCAAAATAAATTCTAAGCATACCCTAAAATAATGTAAATATCACATATTTGTTAAACCATGAACATAAATTAAATTGCTCAGCGTCTTTATGGTATTCACATGATCGGGAATCTAATCATAGTACTAGCTCTTATGATTTGAGTGTGTGATATTTTGTGTATTCTTCTCTTATTAAGAGCAAAGATACAAAATAAATTTTAGGCACACACTAAAATAATGTAAATATCACATATTTATATATTGTTATTTTATATTTTTAATTTTGACTTAAATTATTTAGTTGAGATTTCTTATAAAATTCAATTTATTTAATAAAGGAGGTATTAATAAATTTAGTCCAATTTTTATGTAATGATTTAATCAAAATTAATACCCACATTGTCCAAAGAATTCTAAATCCATTTAGAATTATATATATATATATATTATTATTTTTGATTTTAACGTGCAACCTAATAAGTTCTCGTAACATTAGCAGTAACACTAAAATCTAATTTTAGTGTTACCAGTAATAAGCGATGTCTAGCAACACATCATAACTACTCAAGTGACGAGAATGTCAGTGATTTGGCATTACCTTGTCCGTGACCAATGTTATCGTATAATTTAATTTTTTGTCCTACATATTTTAACTGAACACGAGACATGAAATGTGTTATTCTCGTATGGTTTAATTATATTTATTTAATATCCTGAGTAGACTTATTCTATCAAATGAATTCAAGATCACATATTAACTTATTTGAGCGTGGTCATATATTATATAAAAGGGATAAATTTTATTTTGATCACACATGTCCCTGTACAAGAGTTATGACGTATTTGATTATTTTTTTTTATAATCTATTTTATTATAGACGACGTTTGAAAATATCAAAATATATTATTTTTTATATTGGGAATCATAGTGATCTTAAACTTAAGAATTATATACACTATTATCACTATGAGAATCGCTTATGACACTCATATAATGATTCATGTAGCGTTCTCACGAATCTCATGATGAGTCGGTCCAGTACATTAATTCACTAACTTGTACTTATGTGTTAACTTGATATCTCATATCATAAAACACACAAGTTGTTATCAATCACTATATATACTAGTCTCCATGTATTATTGTTATCCTATTCACAATAATGCTTAACTAAGGATATTTAAGAATTGTGTCCAATTAATTGAACTTACTATTTTAATGGTATTATTATATTTATTAAACACATAGATAAATAATAATAAAATAATCAAACAATATATATATAAATAAAACCGTCATGCTATAAATGTGTCAAATATTCAAAATGCTATTGGATTTAGGACATATACTAACAATGTATACACCAAAATACTACTTGGTATACACAAATAAGAACGCATTCTTTTGTTGCATTTGTTTTCTATTCATTTATTAAGTTTTTATTGCTAAGCGTAGGGAGAAAGAGCTTCTGCTATTTCACTGGCCAGTAAGATGGTTGAATCAATGAAGTTTCTTCCTGCCCAGGTAGTTTTTTACACCTGTCATTGCTTTTATTATGTTTGATGCAGTTGTTTGCCTTTGTTATGTTCTGCTTTCCATAATGATGGTGTGTTGTTATTGATTTTTAGGCCCGAACCTATGAAGGAAATGAACCAATTCAGTTCTTTTCAATCTTCCAGAGCTATATTGTTTTTAAGGTGCGGGAATTTGATTAAAAATTAATAATTTTTATCGAACATTCTCAGTTTAGTTAATTTTTCTTGTGACCACTAAATCTACCGATGTGAAATGTATTAGGGTGGCCTTAGCGGTGGTTACAAGAAATATGTTGCAGAGAAGGAAATTCCTGACGATACATACAATGAAGATGGTGTTGCGCTATTTCGAGTTCAGGGTTCTGGACCTGATAATATGCAAGCGATACAAGTTGAACCAGTATGTCATTCTCTGATACTGACTGATGTCCTCTATAACTAATTTGGATGTGCAGTTAAGATAGTATTCTTGATGCTTTGTTGTCATGGGACTCTTTTATGGATATGGGAAATTTATTATCTCCAGAAGATCACTGTAAATTTTGCTAGAGTCAGTTGTGCAATTGTCATAACAGATTTCCTGGTTGAGGCCAACCAATTTTGGATCTCATTACGAATTTTGTTATAGATGAAACGATAATTTATGAATGAAGTACTTCTCAAATTAACAATTTTATGATAACATTTTTTATTTTAACTATCTTCTTGGCCGTTAACAGTTTCTTGATCACTTAGGGTCTGTTTTGTATTGAGGTGATTCCACTCAACTTTGGAAATAAAGCTAAAATGGTGTTTGGTAACATCAACTTTTTGTGGAATTCACCCACTTTTTCACTAAAATTTGACATTTACTGCTTCCACTCCACAGCAGTTATGGCCTAGAAACCACCACCCCTCAATACCAAACAGACCATTAGCCTGACTACATAGATTGTTATTTTTCAGCAGAATCACTATAATTTTCTTTTATCTGTCTTTAGTTTATACAAGTAACTGCCTACTTCAGGTATTGAAAAGAATCATTTTATTTTTATTTTTGTATAGTCTTTTCCTAATTTGTGGTGGTGATGCTAATTATTCAACATGCTGTGCAAGTCATAGTCCAGATGCTATTACTTACTGACACATTTCTAACTTTGTTCTGTAATTTTTAAGAGTGTAAATTTGTTCTGTAAATAATATGATGTTTATGTTTTTCCCCCTCCTTAAACTTCAATTAGGTTGCGTCATCATTGAATTCCTCATACTGTTACATATTACATAGTGGTTCAACTGTCTTTACATGGTCTGGAAATCTTACATCCTCGGAGGACCAGGAACTTGTTGAGAGGCAGCTGGATTTGATTAAGGTATAATATGTATTGAATTATATTTTAGCTTTAGAGAAATTTGATTTTGCTCATCCACATTTATCCATGATTGTTCTCTGGGTATATTTTAACAATGGATAGAACAGCTATTAAAGATGACTATATGTCACTAAATTAAAAAAATGCATACATTGCAGCCCAAGTCACTTATCACCCTTGTTTAAAAATCCTTTTAGATTCAAATTTTGAGTTAAGGACCAGGGTACCTTAATTTATCTCTAGACTGATACATTTTATGCTCTTGGAGGCTCTTGTGGATTCTCATGCTTTCTTTGTCCATTTAGGGTCTGATTGTCTGTTTCTGATAGCTTCTTGATTTTTGTAGCCAAATCTACAAAGCAAGCCACAAAAGGAAGGTTCAGAATTTGAACAATTTTGGGATCTGTTGGGAGGAAAATCGGAATACCCAAGTCAAAAGATTGGAAGAGAGGCTGAAAGTGACCCTCACCTTTTTTCTTGCACATTCTCAGAAGGTATGCCTTAATATTTCTGTTGATAGTATAATTTTTGTGATTTTTCTATTTCTTTGTAGTATTTTAAATATAAATTGTATCTAATTCTTTTTTGCTCTTTCTTTTTCCATGGCTATGATTACTGCTTATATGCATGCTCATCTGCAGGAAATCTGAAGGTAATTTGAATATTGGCACATGTAGTTTTAAATTGCTTATCTGTTATGCTTATATATAACATGTGATTGTTTACTGTATACTTTGTGATGTGCAAACTGCTATCATATTATTAGAATAGTTTGTGATTTTTATTGGTGTGTAAATTTACTTCGTTAGCATGTGTAGGGACACTTGTATAAAAGCCATATTATGTGTGTACTGTTATTTGCAACAGGGCTTATAGTGGGAAGTTATTATTGCAGGTGAAGGAGATCTATAACTTCTCCCAGGATGATTTGATGACTGAAGATATATTCATCCTGGATTCTCACTCAGAGATCTTTGTATGGGTTGGGCAAAAGGTTGACACTAAGACCAAAATGCACGCTTTAACAATTGGGGAGGTAAGATTAATTAGCTTCTAAATTATAGTCATTTGTTGCAGTTTTGTTACAAATATTCGTTTGGGATACTCTTATTTGGGTGCCACAATATCATTTTATTATTGAATATTCAAACCTGTCATCAGATGACACTTGGCTTGGCCTAGACCACAGCTTATTTTAACTTAAGTCTGTGACGATTGTTTTTAGTGCATTTTTAGTGTTTCTTAAGATTTTTTAATACCTGGCAGTTTTCCTTGGGACAATTTCATCTCTTTTCTGGTCACTGTCACAGAAATTTCTTGAGCACGATTTTCTCCTGGAAAAATTATCTCGTGAAGCTCCAATATATATCATAATGGAAGGAAGTGAGCCACCTTTCTTCACCCGATTCTTTACATGGGATTCAGCAAAGTCTACAGTAAGCAGCTTAATAGTTATTGTAAAGTGGTTGCTATGATTCTGAACTCTGCAAGGGATTAAATTTTTTGTCTGGTGCAGATGCATGGAAATTCATTCCAAAGGAAACTTGCAATTGTGAAAAATGGCGGTACTCCAACTGTAGATGTAAGATTTCTTTCAATGCTTTCTTTAAAACTTTTTTGTTATCTTGATTTTAAGTTGTTGCTTTCCTAGTGTATGTCTGGCACCTTGAATTCCTTGTCATATATGATACTCCTTTACATCTAATTTTCTTAATGGTTGATAAATGTTATGTGATATTTCGTTGACTCTTAAGAAATATTTACTTGATTCACCTGTCTATCTACCATGTTAGTACATTATTGCTTATATATTTGTATTGTACTATTGACTTATTGAGCTCATTTGATTTTCTTAGATTATGTTCACATATTTGCATTTCTGTTAAACATGTCTCCATGAAAGACATGAAAATACATCGTGTTGAAAAGTATGGGATGAGCAATTGAAAAATTAGTTATACTTTTAACCTGCATTTTAAGTTTGACTATATAGATAAAATGTTTAATTGGGCAAGTTGATTGCTATCTATTTCATTTTAACTCTTGACCACCAGTTCTGGATTTTAATTGCCTTTCTTCTGTTGGTTTTATCCTCTCATATTGTATATAACGCATGATCAGAAACCCAAACGGAGAGCACCTGTATCATATGGAGGAAGGTCTACTGTGCCAGATAAATCACAGCGTTCCAGAAGCATGTCTTTCAGCCCTGACCGAGTTCGTGTGAGGGGCAGGTCTCCTGCTTTCAATGCACTAGCAGCTAATTTTGAGAGCCCTAATGCTAGGAACCTTTCAACTCCACCCCCAATGGTTAGGAAGCTTTACCCGAAATCCGTGACTCCAGATTCTGCAAAAGTGGCTAGTCCCAAGTCTGCTGCTATAGCAGCTCTCACCGCTTCTTTTGAAAAATCATCCCCAGTTCGAGAACCTCTTATACCTAAATCTATTAAAGGTATGAATTAATTGAGTTACCGAATGAAAATTTAGTTACTATTGTACTCCAGTTATATGTACTTGAGATTAAAGTATTTTCTCATTGTGGATGAAGTGAGCCCGGATTCAGCCAAATCACTTCTGAATTCAGCCAAATCACTTCCAAATTCAGCCAAATCAAAATCAGAATCTAATTCCAAGGAGAACTCTATGAGCAGCAGAATAGAATCCCTCACTATAAAGGAAGATGTTAAAGAAGGTGAAGCTGAAGATGAGGAAGGTCTCCCAATATATCGGTATGAACGGCTTAAGATAACGTCAACTGATCCTGTTACAGAAATTGATGTGACCAAGCGAGAGGTACAATATCAAATTGTATTAATGTTATTTTCAGTTAATGGCTTTAATGTCATTCTGAAAAAGATTTTATATTTGACGGTATGCAGACTTATCTGTCATCAGAGGAGTTCAGAGAGAATTTTGGAGTGACGAAAGATGCCTTCTATAAATTGCCAAAATGGAAACAGAACAAGCTTAAAATGGCTCTTCAATTGTTCTGAGTCTTCTTGATGCCTCCTCCTCCTGTTCATCTCTCTGCAGTTGATATTGAAGCCCCGCAGGTGGAAGAAAGCATGCTTGTAAATCTGTTCAAAATTCTTTCATTTGCAAAAAGATTGCATTTGATTTAATATCCACAATTACAATTCCAGAACCATTCTAATCACACCTGCTTTCTTCCTTCGTGCAGTGGGCAAACTCAATTTGTCAGGGAGCGGAAGGGACAGCAGCAGTGCAATTTTAGCTAATTCTGATCCCAAAGAAGCTTGTTTCCATGGTTTGATGAACAAAATCAGACATTCCCCCGCACCCACACCCCACCCCCCGTTTTTTTCCTCACTTGATGGTTGGAGGTCTAGCAGTTTGTTTTTATATTTTTTTCGGGTCAAATTTATCTTTGGTTGAGCTAGTTGCTTTGTTATTCTTTATGGTCACAGGTCGGTTGTGAGCTTGCATTTTGTTTGTTTGTTTGTTTATTTATTTATTTATTTTTGACATTTCATTTTCATTTTTTGCTGAAGAGATTGATTTCTGGTAGAGTGATAAGGGGCTTGCGAATTGCAGACAATTTAGGTTGTATTCTACAACTGAGGATGAAACTTGTGTACAGCAGAGTGTAAAAGACTAGTCCACTTCTTCCTTTTCTCAGATAATAAAAAGTGTGATTTTTTTTTCCCCATAACTTTCATTTCAACTCATAAAGTCTGTTTAAGCTATTGTTTCTTGGACTACAGAAGTTTTGCTCAAGGTTTGTGGTATAAACTTCAAGCTGTGAAAACCCAGTGGGTCATTTTGGCATTATTTAGTTCTCTTTTTCTTCCTTCTAGAATTATAAGTTTTTTTTTTTGTAATTTCTACTTTTTTCCCGTTGAATTCATTATAATTTATTATGATTTTACTCATTACAAACTGATTGTATCGTTTTGTTCTTTGTAATTTTTTTTAATCTCAAAGGATATAATATTAGATAATTTTTTATAATTTTAAATTGTTTAAAATGGTATTAAAATGCTGTTTAGTGATGTAAAATAGTATAATTGTGATGTCTCTTTTTGTAAGTCTTTATATGAATAGATTGTATATTAAGAATCGAATTTATTTGATTTTGAAATTATGATTATTAAATATTAAAATATAAATAAATAATAAGTAATTTGGGATTAAATTTAGTATTTATTAAATATTTTAATTATTATAATTCAAAAA
Organism: Swietenia macrophylla; assembly: GCA_032401905.1. Classification (NCBI taxonomy): domain Eukaryota; kingdom Viridiplantae; phylum Streptophyta; class Magnoliopsida; order Sapindales; family Meliaceae; genus Swietenia; species Swietenia macrophylla. Next base: position 8,236,427 of record CP135561.1, on the reverse strand, counting down.
AAGTATATCATTTTCTATACATAACCTGAAATATTTTCTCTGTTTCTCGTCAGACTTCTCGACAACATCCAAGGTACTCGGCAAACGTGTGCTTAAAGGAGAGGACAAGGCATGCATTAGTACGTATTATCTTTTTAGTTTCGTCAAAATCTGCCTAATATTATTTCTAGACTCTATCAAATAGGTTTATATATATATATATAAGTAGTTTATATATGACAAGTAAATATTTATATGACTTTCTAAAAATTTGGGAGGCCACTTTAAGTCCTGCTTTAGTTATTCGGTTATGTATAAACTCTATAGTTTAAAATGGATATCGCCAAACTTGAATTTATAGTTAAAAAATATATATATATATATATATAACAAAAAATGTATAATTATAATATATATATATATATATAAATAATAATATTATACGTTCTAAATAATTATCTTAAACGAGATTATTTTTATCAATTTAATAATGAAACTGGTTAACAAGTCGGACAAATTTTATCATCTAACCAATGAATAATGTATCACTATTTAAGATGAAACTCGGGATGCATAGTAACACTCATCTACGAAATATCATTTTTAAAATTTTAACTAAATAGTTAACAACAACTTTTTTGTTTCAACATTTTTGAAATATATTTTGAAAACCAATTCTAATTATTTATTAAAATAATTACTTTACACATTTTCACAAGTACTAAAATATATATATTTTTTATTTTTAAAAATATTTCATAAAATTAATTGTAATTATTTTTGCAGAATAACTAATTTACTCATTTTTAAAAATAAAATGAAATAAACACTTTGACTTACGAATTTTAACATAAAACATACGGAATCTACCATGAAATTTATTTAATATTGTACTGTTTAAATAACCAAACCCTACTCTAGAAGTACTCAACCCTGTAACCTGCCCTATTAGTTGAAATAAAATTGAGAATCACGTTTTCAAAAAAAATGCCAGAACCCCCAATAGACATGGAGGTTTAACATTATCCCAACCCCATTAACAACAGCAAGTTTAAATTTTTTCTAATTTTGCTCTTGGCACAAAAATTTTTTAATTTTTAATTTAAAAAATCTCATATTAGTTTAAGAAACAAAATACTTGCAAGAACATTTCAAATTATGTACAAATCTACTCTACATCGCGGGTATGTTCATTTATTTAATAAAATTGACATGGGATACATTTTTTGCCTATATAATATGGATTTGATTGTAATACATTATCGTGTAAAAAATATTTAATTTTTTTTAACTCTTTTACTAATTATTTAAAATTTTTGTGTCATATATTTTTAGTTTAACATGAATTATTTTGATATTTATACTTCATATTTTAAATTATTTTTATTGTATATTTTTAATTTTATATTAATTATTTCAAAATTTATAATTTATATTTTATATTTTAAATTTATATTAAAAAATATAACATACATTGAATTAGTGAAGTTCATATAACATTGGTTATATAGGATGAATGTCCTTGCAGTAGATGTAAAGGTAAAGTTAAAGTACTCCTTTAGTCATTTAATACACAAGAAAATACACCTTCCCTTGCTCCCTATAAATGTATTGTCATGCTTGTTTGATGGTCTCTCATTCTGCAAGCTTGTGCAAATGGCATTTAGGGTTAGTTCACTGTGCTTCTTGTTGCTGGTTTTAGGACTGCAGCAGCAACATTGGGCACATGGAGAACCGCAGGTTCCTTGTTACTTCATTTTTGGAGATTCACAGGCTGACAATGGAAATAACAATTTGTTAGCAACAAAGGCAAGATCCAATTATCCTCCATATGGTATCGATTTTCCTACAGGACCCACCGGAAGGTTTACCAATGGCCGCACTATGGTTGATGTTATTGGTATGTCTCTTCCTTCCTCAACTTAGCTTATTTCCTTTTAAAATCTTGACCTGAGACCGATCGTATTTATACATTAGTTAATCGATTAATTGAATCAAATGATTAAAAAATTTATTGCTTGGATTTTGATTTTAAAAATTAAAATTGACAAATATTGATTCAATTTTTTTTATTTACATTTGATTCAAATTCACAAATCAATTCAATCTTTTTAAATTTTAAATTTTAATAACATGACATTTTCTTATCAGGTCTTCCTCTATTCTTGTAATACATTTGAGCACATAATAACAAATTCTAAACATAAACCCATTTCCGGTATAAAATGTGACCAATTAACTAACTAACAAAACTACTTGTTACAAATAATATTTTGTCGTTGTATCTAAATATATAAATATTGATTAATTTGACTAACATTAAACTTGATAAAATAAAATGGTCGAATAATTGAAAAATGAGATTATTCAGGAATATATATTGAATGCTAAGATTATGCTTGAATTTCTAGTAATAAATGCATAATAAAAAAAGTGTTTGTGATTGTTCTATAAGAACTAAAATAAAAGATAAGGGAGAGTTAGGACAGGTATTGTATGGGGTGCTAACCATTATTAATATAACCCTAATTTTTTCCCTTTCTCTAATTCTCTCTAACCATTTTATCTGATTTAAATGCGAATTTTTTAATAACTATTTACAAATTTGGTTGTTATCTAAAATATAATTATCATCTATATAAATCAATTAATTAGGTTAATAATTTATTATTTTTTCATAAAGTTTAAATATTTAAATTATTCCATTTATTGTATTTTCTTATTTATTTAATATTTGTTTATATAGACTAAATATTAAATTATTCCACTTATTCAATTATTTGTCTTATTGATTTATTATTTGTATATATAAATTAAATACTTCAATTATGTCATGTATCACATCACCTATTGCAGTATTTATTTTATTAGTTTAATATTTATTTATATATATTAAATATTCAAATTATTTCATGTGTTTCATGTGCATGCATTTTTTTTTTATTGAAATTATGAAAAATTTTGTATTTTTTTATTTTCTTGTTATGAAATTTGTCGATATTGAATCATACATGATAGTTGATAATTTAAATAAGATGCTAAATTTTGTTAAAAATTTACAGTAATTTTAGATCATTGAATATTTAATTTCAATTCTAAATTTTGTTTATTAAGTGAACATTTTAGTGAATATAAGTGATACATTCATATTTAATTAATATAACATTTTAAATTAAAAGACATATTTATATTTAAAACGAGCACATTTTATTTTATTTATGACTATTCACGTTTAAAACAAAAAAATTTATTTTTAGAGGTTGACGACAAATTCTTATAAAAACTTTGAATCGATTAAAAAAATGGACCAAAATCGATCTAAAACAAAAATGTCTATGCTACGTAAGAGCGAGATTTGAATGCAAAACTTTGTATTACTTTTGTGCATGCCACAAGAAATTTACTAGTTAAACCAACTTATGCTAACATACTAAAATTTTCGAATTGCAAATATGTGACATTTATACATAGTTTAAGCAGGGTTTGCTAAACGTACATTTTCGTTGCAGCTGAACGTCTCGGATTTGAGAATCCCATTCCATCGTTTGCAACTGCCAGAGGCAACGGCACACTCAAAGGTGTAAATTATGCATCTGGAGGTGCTGGAATTCGTGATGAATCTGGTTTTAATCAGGTAAGAAATTGAATAAATCATTTTTCGACATGCTATTTCACTCGGGGTGGATGAAATATTTATCACTCTTTAAAGGAGCTCATTAATTACATTAATTAATTTACTGTAGGGGGGACGAATAAGCTTGAATCGTCAGATACAAAATCATCAAACTACAGTACGCACAATTGTTGACATAATGGGAAGTAACAATTCAGCTGTGAATTACTTCAGCAAGTGCATATATTCAGTTATAATTGGCAGTAACGATTACATCGAGAACTACTTCTTACCACAATATCCTCTAACTCGCCTTCGGTTTGACCCACAGCGCTATGCCCATGTTCTCGCCAGTCAATATGCTCAACAATTAAATGTAAGTAGTAATTATTTTTGTGCAAATATGTGTACAAACTCATTCATACAAACTGATGTAGCAATGTTATATTATTACTGATATTTCATAATTTTACAGGATAAAAAAAATTAGATAAAATATGTGATAATAATATAACTTTGATGACAAGATGGGCCATCTCACTTGTTCTTGTTAATTTGTGATAAATTAAGGTTGTTAATTTATCTTTCATTGGTACCAGATCTTGTACAAAAGCGGCGCGAGGAAGATAGCTTTATTTGGATTGGCTCAATTAGGCTGCGCTCCAGCTGAAGTGGCTATACATGGCACAAATGGTTCTTCCAGCAACTGTGTGGACAAAATCAACAATGCAGCCCAACTTTTCAATGCTGAGCTAAAATCCCTTGTTGACGTCCTCAACAAGAACCTTACAGATGCTAAATTTATCTACATAAATCTCTATGACATTATCTCTGCAAGTGCTCCATCTTCAGGTTGATATCGACTGTCCAGACTCTTTTCTTTTTCATAACTTAACATATACATGCAAGCCAAACATCTAGCCAATCCTGATAACTCTGATGTGTGCTAGCTTCGAACAAGAAGCCTCTTATACCATTCGATTATCGGTTGAACCAATTGGCATAGTGTCTAGTATAACTTCATTTGAGAGAAAAAAACTATTAATTAAATTTATATTTTCGCTGATTTCAGGTTTTACTGTGTGGAATTCTCCCTGCTGTAGCGTAAGAAATGGAACGTTATGTGTTCCTTTTGAGAGACCATGTCCCAACAGGTCTCAATACATTTTCTGGGATGCCCGTCACCCGACCGAGGCTCTAAATTTACTTATTGGCGGACGAGCATACGCAGCTCAGTCTTCCACTGATGCTTATCCATATGATATCAGCCACCTAGCTCAGCTGTAATACATATATGAAAGAATGACCAAACTGAAAGCATCTTGTATATTACTTAAAGAATAATGATCAGGCTTTACAAAATTATTTATGGAAGCTTGATATCATACACTTGCTTGAATTATATATGTTTGGTTTGAATTTATAAACTCTTTGTTTTAGTGATCATTTACTTCACGAATGAGGGTAACGGCTCTGCAGTTAGTCAACGGGTTTTTATGATCACGTTAAACATGCTGAAGAAATATAAAAACTTCAAATCAATTATTGTTCGAAAATTTTGAAGGGAAAATTACCTCCACTATACTCTGGTATCAGATACATATAGAGTTAGCTGGTAATGGAAGAGTATCACGAAACCCTTGTTCAGGGTTAGGGTTTATAGGAGTTACACTTTTTAGCTCATTGAAAATCTGCATGTACACCCCTACCTACCAACCACTATTATCATAATTCTTATTCAAATGCAATGCAGTTCCGTCTAAAATTCGAATTACTTCATCAGGACAAGTACGTGCGCTTCAAGCAATTCTTTTCTTGAAATGAAGAACAAAATCACGCAGCAAATCTTTGAAAAAATGACAGGTTTATTCTGTGTTGTGCGTGTGTGTATTTCATGTCAATTTTATATGCTGTATACATCAATATCGGTGTTATCCATTGCATTTGATAATTAAGTCAATCATGTACACGTTGATTATTATTTGGCCTGAAAATCAAATGGAAAATTTCGCCACTGAGAAGTAAAATGGGAAAAGGATGTAGAAAAGAGGCGGTTCACATGGTAGGTTCTTCATCTTCTAAATTTTTTAATGCAAAAAGTTGGTACATTCGTATACGAAAGTTTATTAATACACATTGAAAGCATCATTATCATTTCTTAAAGCTGTACGTACACGTAACAACCAACCCCAGGAAATGCCCATAGAGATAGCTTCGTAACCAACAGAGTACGACCAAAGTCCAAAGTAATATCAAGTAAAATGATACAACTTCAAAAGCCTAATATTATTCAAATTGAAGTACCCAAAATTCAAGAGTGTAATGATTTTACTGAATACTTCTATAATTTCAACCATGAAAAGTAGGCGTTTGACCATCTTTGGTTCTTATATATATTTAAGCCTTCTCATATTCTTCATCAGTTGCATGCATAGTGCTCTCTATTCTTCTTCTATTTGTGATTAACTCATCTATTATTTCTTCAATGGCTATTAATCCCAAAACATCGTGTTCCTTATTTGTTTTGTCATTTTTGATCTGGACGAATTTGCAAAATTGGGTTCATGGCAATCGTCAAGTTCCTTGTTATTTTATTTTCGGAGACTCATATTCCGATGATGGAAACAATAACAATCTTGTGACAACTGCGAAAGCAAATTATCTACCATATGGGGTAGACTTTCCCTTTGGTCCTACAGGAAGATTTAGCAACGGCCGTAACAAGATCGATGTCATTGGTTAGCCTTTATCTCTGTTCAATTTTATTGATACTTAAAGATGCAATAGTATGTCTATTGATTAAGATCATATAAATAAATTCTTTAATAGCTTTCGTTTTAACTTGATTCTGACATGAAACTAACTATATAATTGATTTTTGGTTACAGTTCAACTTCTAGGTTTTGAGAGCTTCGTTCCTCCCTTTGCCACTGCAAATGGTCCAGAGATCCTCAAAGGTGTAAATTATGCATCTGGTGCATCAGGAATTCGCGAAGAAACAGCAAAGCAAGTGGTATCACATGGTTTCAAGCCAAGACAATGAAAATTTTACTACTCATTTTATACTTCTGCATGTGATTTTTATTTTTGTTTTTGGTAGGGTGATCGAATAAGCTTGAATCGACAGATTTTACATCACGGAATAACTGTCGCGAGGATTACTAGACTTATGGGAAAGAATCCGATTGCAGCTGAAGCTTATCTGAACAAATGCTTGTATTCAGTTGCCATCGGCACTAATGACTATATCTTAAACTATTTCGTACCAACGCAATATAATACCAGTAGCATATACACCCCAGAACAATACGCTGAAGTGCTTATTGAACAATATTCTCTACAAGTAAAGGTTAGTGTTACAAATTTATTCCTTAAATGATAAGATTGTATTGATTTTATTCCTTTTAATTTAGAAAATTTTAACATGTGATTTGTTGATAGTTTTTTCACTGGAAATCGACAGGCTTTGTACAAACTCGGAGCCAGGAAGATGGCCCTATTCGGATTGAATCCATTAGGTTGCACTCCATTCGGTAAAGCACTCGATAAAGACCTAAATGCCGAAGCTCCATGTTCCGATAAAGTTAACAGTGCCGTTCAGTTGTTCAATGACAGGCTCAAAGCACTGGTTGATAGGCTGAATCTAAGTCCATTCCGTGCTAACTTTACCTACGTAAACACTTATGAAATCGTCAATTCTACTTTCTCGTCTCCAGGTAAAATATCTTTTACTTCTGCAAGTAATAATATTAGCATGATTTTTATGTCAAATAGATTGATTTGCTGCTATTTTGATAGTTTTCTGCCTTTTACTTTCTTATTACCGGAATGTGTAAAAAAAAATGAAAAAAAGGCTGAAATTCTAAAGAAATGTCTTGTCATATTCAGCATTCAAGATTACCAATGAAACTTGCTGTCAAACGAATGCTATGGGATTATGTACTCCTCTTAAAACACCGTGTCCCAGCAGAGATGAGTATGTTTTCTGGGACACAATCCATTTCACCGACGCTGCATATTCCGTAATCGGAGAAAGAGCATACAATGCACAAACGGTGCTTGATGTTCATCCATATGATATCCGCCACCTTGTTCAGCTCTAACCGAGGACCGGAGATTGTCCGAGTAATATTATAATTCAATTATTTTCTCTGCATGTTGATAATAATGAGATGTTTAAGATCTTTTTCAATAACTAAGATCTTCCTCTCAAGTTGTTTGATTTGTAGGGCATGAATCAAATTAAATCATGACATGCCTGTTAATCGTTTATGAAAACTAAATCATGCATTTGTGTTATTTATGAATTGTTCTCAATTTTATCTTTGATTATTTTTTATAAATAGAGGCTTTATAATTTCTTTTTTCAAATAAATACAATTATTTTTCATTCTAAAACTTTTTCATGGTATCAGAGCATAGAAATGAGTTGTTCCCCACGTCCAACGGAGCTTGATGAATTGAAAATAGAGTGTCGAAGTTTAAAATAAAAAAATTCAAATACCCGTCGGCGTCGACCGCCACTGCCTTCATCAACCCCGCCGTGCCAGTCGGCATCAAGCCATCAACATCAACGTTCTAGTTAGCTTGTGGATAAGCCTTACGTTAAGGCGCCACATCAATGCCAATAATTTTGTGTAGAATAACGTGACAGCTTTGGAACATAGCTAGAGGTTCTCATTCTCTAGCCTTATGTTCTAGCAATAAATCATAAAATACATAAATAGGGAAAAGCATTATGTTTTAACAATGCACCATAAAACATATAAATAAGGAAAATTTGTTGCTACAATGTTAAAATGCCATGCACGATGAGATCCTTAAAAGCTTTTGAAAAAAAATGGAAAACGATCAAAAGACACTACAAATTCTTTTCGATATTCTGTTTGTTACTAGAAAATATACTAATTTTCTTTTCATAATTATAACATAATTATCTTCGTAAACAAACAGAGTATAAAAATCTCTCATTTCTGAAAGAAAATTGAAATACAAAAGAAACCTCTCTGAATCAGAGTGTAAAATCCTCTCTATTTTTTCTGCATTCTCTGTGCCTCTCTTGATTTCTCTACTCTAAAAAAGATAAAGATGAAGTCATTTTTACCCGCTTTGCAAGTTCTGTATATCAACTTGAGAGCTTCTAACAACTGTGTCCAAAAAATTATGTTTTTTATGTACCAAAAGAAGATGAACTAATGTATATATTCCACCCTTAATTCAATTTTCCACGTTCTTGTAGACAATAAAACTTCCATTTCCATTGACATAGAAATTATAATGGCAGATCCATAATGTACAAGAATCAAATTACAAACAATCATTGTTGTATACAATCAATAAAACTCTTAAATTCATATTGACGAACACACAAATACTAAATACATTTTAGATATTATATTAGATGAGTATTACAAATTCTAAACTGACTTCTTTCGGCTCTTCTCCTCCTTTAATAGCTTTAACAAACTATGCCACCCCAGCAGCTTCCACTTCAGCAACCTCAAACCTTCTCACATCAGTCGCAGTAACTTTACACCAGCTCAATGGGTAGCAGCATCAGCAACTCAGTTGCAGTAACTGAACACCAGCTTAATGCATAGCAGCTCAGTTGCAGTAGCTCACTGCAGCTCAGTTGCAGCACTTATCAGGAGCTCAGCACACACATATCTTACGTGAGTGATTTATTTTACTTTAAATTAATGTTTAAAATTTATTAGTTTAATTATATAAGTTATAAATTTAAATTTATTTATTTTTTTATAAAATACAAGTGTAGTTAAAAAAAAATAAAAAATTTATTAAAATTTTGTATATATTTACACAAGTTTTGTAAATATTAAATATTTATTTAAATAAATTTAATAATAAAATATCAACTTCGCTATAAATTTAGTACATATTTAGTATTAAATATTTATAGCAGTGTAAATATCGGTTTATAATTCAAACCCGTCATCCTTATTTTGGACTAATTAATGTTGTACCAAAATAAAGTTTGGTTTTGTACTATCAAATTGGAAAAAATAAAGTTCTAATAAACTTAAAGAGAATTAAATAAATATTTCCATGAAAAGATCAAAGAAAATTAAATGTACCTTTATTTGACGGTTAGGTATAATTTGACAAACTTTTTCATAGGTTGAGCACCAGCTAACGTTAGGCAAAATTATCGTACAAATAAACTTCAAGGGTATAAGAAAATATTATTCTTAAAAATAAATGTTTACTTCATTCCTTGATAAAATCAAACAAAATTATATTTACCTTTTGATAATTATTATTTAATATATATGTAAATCAATCATTTTTTTAGACAAGGTTTTATTTTTAATTCTTGAAATTTGAGGTTAATATTTGAATTAATGTATGTAATGGAATTATGTTTTGATGTTTTTTTCTAATTTTATTTATCATATATTCAAATATTATTTGTTTTCTTTGTCTTTTACGTTTAAAAGCTTTTCACAAGGTAATTAATTACTATTTACTACTTCTGGAGCCACCAAATTACAGGACATTACGACATATGAATTAACTACTATTTCCTACTCTACCAGGACCACAAACTGCAGGACATTAAGAATACTATGGTTAACTAATTTCCGAAAAGGCTAGATACTTACCTAGAATGCTATAGTGATTGGACCATCTTTTCTTCAGATGACTACTCTTATTCTTCATCAATTGCATGCATATAGCTCTCTTTTCTTTTCTTCAATGCTTACTAACCCCAAAACATTGTGTTTCTTATTAGTTTTCTCATTTTTCTTGACGGATTTGCAGAATGGGGTTCATGGCGATCCTCAAGTTCCCAGTTATTTCATTTTCGGAGAGTCATTATCCGATTGCGGAAACAATAACTATCTTGTGTCAGTTGCGAAAGCAAATTTTTCTACCATATGGGGTAAACTTTCCCTCTGGTCCTACTGGAAGATTTAGCAATGGCCGTAACAATATTGATGTCATTGGTTAGCCTTTCTCTCTGTTCAAGAATTTTATTACTTGGATGATATTGCTATGTATCACTCAAGATTATTTGTCTCATAAATGACTTCTTTAATGGCTTGCCGTTTTAATTTCATTCCACATCTCTATACAACCAGCAGTCAATACACCCCAGAACCGTATGCTGATGTGCTTATTCAACAATACTCCCAAAAATTATAGGTCAGTATTACAACTTTATTCCTTTAATGATATGATAATAATAATATTCTCTCTCTTTTTTTTTTTAATTTTTGAAAATTTTAACACGTGATTTATTGATAGTTTTTACGCTGGAATTCGACAGGCTTTGAACAAACTCGGATCGAGGAAGATGGCCCTATTCGGATTGTACCCATTAGGTTGCTCCCCATTTGGTAAAGCACTCGATATAATCCCACGTGCCAAAGCAGGAGCATGTTCAGATAAAGTCAACAACGCCGTCAAGCTATTCAATGACAAGCTCAGATTATTCGTTGATGGGTCGACGAATCAAAGTACACTGACGGGTGCTAACTTCACCTACATGGATACTTACGAAACAATCAATTCTACCTTCTCGTCCCCACATAAAATTTCTTTTACCTTTTTAAGTAATAATATTAACATGATTTTGATGTTAAAGGCAACTTTTGCGGACTCTTCTTGTAACACTCTCCTTTCCTTAAATATATGTTATATATATATATATATATATATATATATAAATTATGTTTTTTAGGAATATATGTATTATATAAAAAATAATTAAATATTTTAAAAA
>CP135561.1:8073111-8220131 GCA_032401905.1 Swietenia macrophylla | reverse complement strand
GTGTACGTGGATGTTTTAGAAATATAGTTTCACGTTCATTTTAGTCAACAGAAGGAGTAAATTTCTGCCTCAGTGAGATCAAGTTATTTTTTTATTAATATTTGAAATATAATACTTTAATCTCACAACAGTTACAACGTTAAAACTACCATATCTCAATACCAAAGGAAATCCGTATAGAACGCAACTGTCTTAGTAAACGTCAAAATTTTAACCATTTTTACTCTCAAATAATTGGAGAAATTTTCCCCATGTTTTCCTTTCCCTTTCAGTCCAAACAATCCAACGACAATTTCAAAATTGTTCTGTTCGATTATAGGTGCCTTCATTAGGTGGCAAAACGCAGAGAAAGTCCTTCTTTTTTTCGTTTCTTTTCTAATTTTTATTCTGATTTTATTGGGGGATTTTCTTCCTCTCACACTCTTATTTGTTGTTGTATATTCGGACTTTATAAGGGAATTTTCTACTTCTTCTACTATTAATCAACGACACCTTGTGAATTTATTTGCAATTTAACAAGAAAATAACAAAGATAAGTAAAGTAATTTCCCACAACATTAAAATGGCAAGCCTCATGACACCTTTACAAAAAAAACAAAAAAAGGCTAGGAGAGGATACAGTATTGAACCATAATATTTAATTTCCAAAATTAATGAAGAATAACTGTTCCTTCAAATTTTTCTTTAGTTTAATTTGTCAATAGTTAGTGTCCGTATCAACCTTCCAAATAACCTTATTATTCATAAATAGCTCGTAATTTCTATTTCCCAAAAATAATGAAGCATAATCGTCATGTTAAATTCCCTGGAGCTCAAGACGGCCAAGGATTTTGCTATAGCATTGCGCCTTAACGTTTCTTGCCGTTGCCTTTATCTGTGTAATAATTAATAAGAATAGCTTAAACTTCGTCTTTAACATTCTATCAATGTCGAAAACAAAGAATATCTTTCAGTCTTCGAACTAGGGTTTCACTATTTGATTGGTTTTGAGAGATTATTACATTGATAATGTCAATATAGTTAAGGGTGTCATAATCTCTCTTCACAATATCATTTTATAAATATTATTATCAATAATATTGTTTAAGTATAATATTGTTCCGAGTTTCGAATCATTCAATTTTGTGTATGATTTCTTAAATGTGCCAAAACCGATTCACTTTGCTTAATAGAGAAGGCCTATTTTTTATTTGTATATTTTAAATTTTTTATTTTTTTGATTTTATTAGGGGATTTCTTCCTCTTACACTCTTTACTGTCAAGAACTCTTGTTCCACAACATGATATATCTCATTAATTTCTTAAAAGTTCAAAGGGAAAAATATTTTTTTTAAAAAAAATAGTGAAGTTAACGGAGGAATCAAATCTTTTGGGACGCTCTTTTGATACCGATGATATTTTCTTGCCTTTGTATATACCTCTGTGGGTGGGTATACACATGCAAAAGGCAAAACCATTTAAATCTTTGAATCATAATATTTACTTCCAAAAATTGTTAATTCCCTTGTCTACCTTCCAAAACTAATTATTACTTTTCCTCATTACAAGAACAAATTAAAACAATGAATTCTTTCAATATCAAGGTCTCCTCAGCTTTCATGATTTTGTCATTCTTCTTGTCCTCCTAGCTGGTACATGTGACATAATCCTCTTATTGTGACAGTTATTTGGTACTTTTTCATTAACTCAATCATGAATTTATTTTGAATTCATAGGATATACCATTCTGATCAGACTTACTGTGATCGGTGGTGATATATAACTCAACAGGGATGATGTTGCTTGTTAACCTATCTAATGAACTGGTCTTCAGTACGACCTGGAAACAACGTTCTGTATCTTAACGGGCCACGACACAAGACTGGAATCGAGTACGTCACCATAGCCAGCGGTAGAAGCTGGCTAATGCTACTGCTGAAGTATATTGGCCACGTGAATTGTAGGTTTCCCTTGCCACTCCTAGTTATGGTGCGACAATATCAGTGCTGTCTCCTTGGATGCTAATCCCGTCTTTCACAGATGGACTAAGCTTGTGGAGTCCGATTATGACTTCATCTGTAAAAAAGTTGTTAAAGGCGATATTATTGACGAATTCAACACACTTCAGCAGCTTCGACAGTAACAACCTTGTTAACAAATTCAAAATACTTCAGTTGATGAAACTTTAGCAGCAACAGCTCATTCCCAGATTCTTAGGCTACACTTGCTTAACAAAGAAATGTTATTGTTATATTCAAATTATTTTGAATTGATGTTATCCTTTTCTCTGCATGTAAATATCTTGTAAATTCTCTATAAATAGATGATAATAAGAAAAGCTTTGACAAGCCTTTACAATAAATTTTCTTTGATTTTTAACAGATATCTATGTCAAATATGTCAACACTCGTGGCCAGGTGGTTGATATGTACGAAGGATTTTTCTTCTATTCTGTCTGTTTCCCTATGTTCCAAGCTAATAGTCTCCTCTCCCTCGGCTAGCGGGCATGTTAACATATCTAATGAACTGCTCTGCAAGGATATCTCAACAACTGCGGAAGACTCGAATGACAGTATCTTGCATAACAGTCAGCCACTCTCTCCTTGATTCTCTACTCCTCGATACTTAAGTTTTAAATATGTTTGTTTTTGTTTCTTTCTATAGCTTTACAGCCATATGTCTATTTATAGTTCCAATGTAATACAGAAAAGGTATCTAATGTCATTGTTTATTAATCCTTTTATTTCTCACTGTAAAAAGGCAAATATGTTCGGAAGATTTGGGTACATGTGACAAAGGTAATTGCAGTTCATTGTGCATCTATGTACATCCTAAGTATGACATCTCTGCTTCCTTGGATCTAAAGATGGTCCAGCTTTTGCCATATCTAGCGAGATCAATTGGCTACGATAATTATTTTTTAAAAAAGCTGTCACTTGCTGAATTTCTAACTAATACTTTATTCTTGCCTGTACACCATGAAAGGTGAAACATTCTTATTGCAGTCCATTTTTTTACAGTTATTTTGACGCGTGTGCTAATGGAATGCCCCTAAATTCTCTCTTCCATGGAACTGTTAGATTCATGGCAAATTCATTTTCACAAAATGCCTACATCTTTGTCGGTTTAAATCAAAATATCTTTAAATTTTTTTACTCTAAACCTAGGCCATCATTCTAAATACAAGCACCGAATACAATACCAATATATGCACCAAAACCAAAACCCATTTGCAGCTATCTTCCTTCTCCTCTCACGAAATCAAAATAACCACATGTAGGCTTATGCATGCACATCTGCCACTTGGTTACTATAAAAACAATATAATAAATATATTAAAAAAGTATTTTTAAAGGGTAATTGAGACATGATAATTCAAAAAAAATGAGAGGAGTGTTGAGGTATATATTGACTATAATTCGGTGCCAAACCGCAATTTTAATTTCCATCATTAATTTAAAAGTTTAATTATAGACAGCACTCCAATTATTCAAAAAGTTGGCATTGTTCAATATGATTAATGATCTTTCACTACCTAAATGAAACTCGTTAATAAGGTAATGTTTTAACTTATCAAAAACATAACCCAATGTTGATGAACTTCTGAGTTGCATGTAAACTTGCCTTAATCTTAATCACTTATAAATACCAATTTATTACAATAACTCAAAACATTCAAGTCAATAATATCTTTTGAAGAAAATGAAGTTCTTCTTTCCCTATGCCATTCTCTTCATCTTCCTTTTATTCATAGCAGGTAAGAATTATCTCAAAATGTTATTATAAGATATCTATTTATGCTAATTTGGTGGTATACATTTGACAAATTCAGTAGGTGCATTACTTCTTAATGTGAGGGGAGAAATATGCTCAGAAGATTTGGGACCATGTCATGATGCACGTAATTCAAAATGCCCAGCAAAACATCCCAACGGTAAGGGATCTGGTGTAATCGCCGGCGGCGCTCAGATTTCCAAATGCTTCTATCAATGTGGAGCTCCATCGACGCCAGAGCCGCCAAAGCGGAAAAAATGCAATGTGGGAGTTGGTCCATGCAGTGCTGCTTGTAATGAAAAATGCTGTGATGAAAATTGCGCAGCCAATTTTCCAGGGCCAATGGAGGGACATGGAATGTGCAATGAAATTGGGGAATACCGCAATTGTCTTTGCACTTATTATTGTTGAAATTCAATTGCTTTAAATTTTGATGTAGAGATTTGACAAGGATTGAAACAAAGAGCGCTCAATTTTGTTTATTTCTCATATGTTTTCAGTTAACAATAATTATTAGAATGAGATTTATGCACAATGACAGAATGAATCCAATATACACTAAGGAAACACATACATGACTAGCTTCATTTTCCTGTGTCCCCGAATTCTATTTCTGAACATTGTATGCGTATGTAGATTAATACACTCGTGAAGAACATAAAGATCTACAGTATACAACATCTCAAACTCGGCATGTGCTGGAAACCTAGCAAAAACAGATAGATGCATAATTCAATGGAAAAAAAGAAATAGAGTTGTCATTTTATAGGGCGTGCCACTAATATCAGAAATGGCTTGGCTACAGATTGTGCCAAGATGGATATGAAACTCTAGTACCTTCCCGGTGACGGCAAAAATTCTAAGACTAGACATACAAGAAACTGGCATTGAATCTCAATCGTGTTCGGATAAAGATAATATTTCGAAGTTTTAGAAACTTATACCTCTACACCCTCATCCTGACTCCACATTGAATTGCAACTTGGTTGTTTAGCTTCTTCAGTCCTCTGTTTCTCCAGAAGTTGTGCCCTCTAGCAGCCTTTGCTTCAGCTCCTTTTAGATAATTTGTGGGATATCCTTCACTATCGTAGAAACGACCCACCAGCTTACCAACAAACCGGACAGCAGAGAGAAGACTGACTAAATACTGAGCACTGAGTTTGTTTATTGACAGTCTAAAATTTAGATTTTTGTATTTCTATTTCATTGCTCCCTTACAGCAGATACCAAGATGGAAAAAAAATGTACATAAGATCATATGCGTCTGATAATTTTGACAGTTAGATTTGTATTTTTTATTTTTCGACAAGAAAAACAAGATTCTGACAGTTTGAAATATGTATCAAAAATAACAAACAATAACATTGTCAGTTGATATACTGAATCAAGATTTACACGCAGAAAAAAGACCAGTTTTCAGCAGGACATCCTTTAGAATCTTTTCTCATTAAAGAATATTTTGGTATCATGCCATAGATGGGCCAGGAAAAGAAGGAATTTTATCTTTTAAATAAAGCTGATGTTTCACATTCGCAAACCATTTCCAACATGTCCAGAATTCCTGTGTTACATCCATTTTGTTAAAAATGATGACAGTCCTTTGTATTCATGGACAGGGAGGTAAATAACAACGTTAGTAGACACTACATAGCAATTTTAGCTGAATTCATGTTTAAAACTTCCTCAATGTAGGCGCAAAGAGAGTGGAATTTCTTTTCAGATCTCTTCTCAGTTTTCTTAGGCAATATTATTAGTTCTGGACGTATTTATTTATTTTCTGTCGTTTCCCATCTATTTCTGGTATTTTCTCCCGTTTTCCGTCTAAAAAATCTCAAACCACACTCACATTCATATCGACGAACATAGAAATACTAAATACAATTTTGATACTATACAAGATGAGTAGTCACGGGTAGTGTATCATAAATTAGAGCTTCATTTGGGATCATCCCTTGACTCCTTCAAATCATTCTCCAATTGCATTCCAGCTTTGCAATCGATCTGCTACAGAAAAATTTCAATAAAAGCCGTTTGTTTTGAAGGAAAATGAAGAAAAATGACAGAAACCTTGAAAAAGAAGAAACAAAGAAATATGACTGAAAGTATCGATTTCTCATTGATTATTTGCTACAAACACAACAACTGAATTTATACTAATAGCTTTAATAAACTCCGCCACCTCATCAGCTTCCACCTAAGTAACCTCAAACTTTCTCAGGTCAGTTGCAGTAACTTAACACCTGCTCAATGCATTGCAGCTCAGTTCAGCAGCACACTGCAGCTCAGTTGCAGCACTTACCAGTAGCTCCAGTAGCCCAGTCCACACATATTTAGTAGCAGTTACTTATTTTATTTTAAATTAATACTCAAAATTTATTAGTTTAATTAAATAAATTATAAATTTAAATTTGTTATTTTTTAAAAATATAAGCGTAGTTAAAAAAGACAAAAAAATTTATTAAAAATTTTATAAATATTTAATAAACTTTGTAAATTTTAATAATTCGATTCAACGAATTTAGTAATAAAATATTAAATTTTATTATTTCATTCCTCCAAATAGTCAAAGAAAATTAAAGTTATCTTTATTTGAGTTTTAGGTATAATTTACCAAACTTCCCATTGGTTGTGCACCAGTTAAAGTGGGTCAAAATGATCATTCTAATAAACTTCAAGGGTATAAGAAGATATTATTCTCTTTGAGTTTTAGGTATAATTTGCCAAACTTCACAATGGCTGTGGACCAGTTAACGTGGGGGCAAAATTATCATTCTAATAAACTTCAAGGGTATAAGAAAATATTATTCTTAAAAAATAAATATTTATTTTATTCAATGATAAAATCAAAGAAAATTATATTTACTTTTGACAATTATTATTTAATATATATGCAAATCAATTATTTATTTATTTTTTTTGTAGAAAAGATTTTACTTTTAGTTGTTGAAATTTGAGGGTTGGTGTATGAATTAATGTATTTAATCAAATTATGTTTGATGTTTTATTAATTTTATTTATTATATATTTAAATATTATTTACTTTTATTATTAAAGCTATACGTATATACGCGTGCATACTGTCACATGACATTTACTACTGTAGGGCTACAATCTACAGGACATTAAGAATATGAATTAGCTACTAGTTTTAGGACCACAAACTAAGGACATTTAAGAATATGACGGGTAACTAATTTCCGAAATTGCTACATACTTAACCCCGAATGCTATAGCGATCGGACCATCTTTGCTTCGAAGTGACCACTCATATTCTTCATCAATTGCATGCATATTGCTCTCTATTCTTTTCTTCAATGCTTATTAATCCCAAAACATTGTGTTTCTTATTAGTCTTCTCGTTTTTCTTGATGAATTTGCAAAATGGGGTTCATGGCGATCCCCAAGTTCCCTGTTATTTTATTTTCGGAGATTCGTTATCCGATGACGGAAACAACAACAATCTTGTGACAGCTGCGAAAGCAAACTATCTTCCATATGGGATACACTTTCCCTCTGGTCCTACTGGAAGATTTAGCGACGGCCGTAACTCGATCGATGTCATTGGTTAGCCTTTCTCTCTGTTCAAGAGTTTTAATACTTATAATATCTATTAATCAAGATTATTTGTCTTATAAACGAATTCTCTAATGGCTTGCCATTTTAACTTGATTCCAACATTAAACTAACCGCATACATAAACATATGCATATGTTCTAATACAAAATGTGGGCATTAGAATAAAAACCTGGAAGAAACTTACTTCCTTGGAGCCTGATAGAAACTCTTGGCTGCGTGCTCTAAAATAATTATGGTATTTTGAATATTATATATATTTTAATGGTTTTTGGTTACAGTTCAACGCCTAGGTTTCGACAGCTTCATTCCTTCCTTTGCCACTGCAAAGGGTTCCGGGATCCTCAAAGGTGTAAATTACGCGTCTGGTTCGTCAGGAATTCGCGACGAAACAGGAAAGCAAATTGTAATACACTTATTTTCAAGCCCAGAAACTGAAAATTTTAGTGCACATTTTATAGATCTGCATGTGATTTTTATTTTTGGTAGGGTGGCCGAATAAGCTTGAGTAAACAGATTTCAAATCACAAAATAACGGTGCGGGGGATTACTAAGCTTATGGGAAAAAATGCAACCGCGGCTGCAGATTATCTGAACAAGTGCTTGTATTCAGTTGCCATCGGTACTAATGACTATGTCATAAACTACTTCGATCCACTTCTCTATACAACGAGCAGTCAATACACCCCAGAAAAGTATGCTGATGTGCTTATTCAACAGTATTCTCGACAATTAAGGGTTAGTATTACAACTTTATTCCTTTAATGATAAGATATTATTAATATTAATATTTTTTTTATTTTGAATATTTTAACATGTGATTTATTGATAGTTTTTACGCTGGAATTCGACAGACTTTGAACAAACTCGGGGCGAGGAAGATTGCACTATTCGGATTGTATCCATTAGGTTGCTCCCCTTTTGGTAAAGCACTCGGTATAATCCCAAGTACCGAAGCAGGAGGATGTTCAGATGAAGTCAACAACGCCGTCAAGCTATTCAATGACAGGCTCAGATTATTTGTCGATGGGTCGAATCAAAATAAACTGACGGGTGCTAACTTCACCTACATAAATACTTACGAAATAATCAATTCTACTTTCTCGTCTCCAGGTAAAATTCCTTTTGCTTTTCTAAGTAATAATATTAACATGATTTTGATGTTAAAGGAAACTTCTGGGGACCTCTTCCGACTTTTAACTAAAATACAGATTAAATTGAATGATCATGCAACTTGTCAGAAACCTTTTCCCTCATACTCTTCCATAAAACCTATCTTATAACAAGGTTTTTCAGGAATTTCAAACTCTTGTCAATTGTTTGCCTTTACAATATCAGTAATAGTTCTCTCTTATGTCAAAATATTCACATTTGATTTTCAAAGAATATAGATATTCGTAGGAGAGAAAAATACTCTTTATATCGAATATACTGGGAGAGAGAGAGAGAGATTGATTTGCTGTTATTTTGATAGTCTTCTGCCTTTTACTTTCTTAGAGCTGGTAAATTAATGTTTTGTCATATTCAGTATTCAAGGTTACGAATGAGAGTTGCTGTGCAAGGATTTTTATACCATGTATTCCTCTTCAAACACCATGTCCCCACAGTGATGAGTACGTTTTCTGGGACGGAGTCCATTTCACCTACGCTGCATATTCGGTAATAGGAGAAAGAGCATACAATGCACAAACGGCGCTTGATGTTCACCCATATGATATCAGCCACCTTGTTCAGCTCTAACTGAGGACACGAGATTGTTCAAGTAACATTATAATTCACTTGTCTTCTCTCCGTGTCAGTAACAAGAATAAAACCAAAGCAGCGTCAGCCTATGACTAAGGTTTAGGTTAAGGCGCCTCGTCAGTGCCAATAATTAATATTATGTGTAGAAGAATAACGTGACAGCTTTACAAAGTGCAAGTGGTAGCTTCCAGCCCAAGAAATAATGGAGTTGGATCTTGTGCTAAATTCAGATTAACACAGTTTCATTTAATTTTAATAAGAAATCAATTTGACAAAAATTCACATTAACAAATTTTTTTTATGTGATCAAGTTCAATATAGAAATAGAAAAATGTTCATATTTAATATTCGATCCAAATGCTTAAATTGTTATGTTGAATCAGCCAGAGCGATCTGTAACATGAATATACTGGATGAGATCGGATGGATCTAATGTGACTGGGATCTAACACAAAAAACTAATTTATTCACGTACCAGGAGATGATGAATTAATATTCTATATATTCCACACTGTTAATTTCCCACATTAACTTACTAATGGATCATCTACCATGCTTATATGTTGATATATGATTCAACAGACACCATGTTTCTCACAACCAAATGGGAAGGGTCAACAATATTCTGAAGATTTTGGCGTGTACACTGCTGGCTGCGACGACTCTCAGTGTAATCAATAATCTGCTGCTGGATTCCCTCTACACAAAGGCACTGGATACAACCCCACCAACCAACGTTTTGTTTTTTTCTTCTTGTTGCCCTTATGTGTTAAGAATGTCTTAAACTTCATGGGTGACACTAAACATCTCCCAGATGTCTCCATTTCCCAACATAGCATAAATCAAAAAATCAACTCGTGTAGCTTCGAAGTTACAGCATGTATTCTCTGAAAGTAATATTAATACATGCTAAAAAATAAAAAAGGAGGGCATACATATATATGAAATATTGAAGTTCTCATTCTCAAGCATGGGTTTTTAGTAATAAAGCAAATAAAGAGAGAGAGAGAAATATTGTGGCCACGGTATTAAAATTCCACGAATGATGAGATCCTTAAAAGCTTAAAAAGAAAAGATTAGGAGACACTCCAAATCTTTTGGGATACTCTTTTGATTTTAATTATGTTCTCCGTAAGTTAAACTCATGTTCATAGCAGGTAAGAATTATCTCAAAATGTTATTATATGATATCGATTTATGCTAATTTGGAGGTATGCATTTGAGAAATTCAGTAGGTGCATTATTTCTTAATGTGAGTGGAGAAATATGCTCAGAAGATTTGGGACCATGTGATGATACATGTAATTCAAAATGCCCAGCAAAACATCCCGACGGTAACGGATTTTGTGTAATCGCCGGCAGCTCTCAGATATGCAAATGCTTCTATCAATGCGGAGCTCCGTCACCGCCAGAGCCGCCAAAGCTGAAAAAATGCAATGTGGGAATTGGTCCACGCAGTGCTGCTTGTAATGAAAAATGTTGAGATGAAACTTGTGCAGCCAAATTTCCGGGGCCAATGGAGGGACACGGAATGTGCAATGAAATTGGTGCACACCGCAATTGTCTTTGCACTCATTATTGTTGAAACTCAATTGCTTTAAGTTTTGATGTAGAGATTTGACAAGGATAGAAATAAAGAGCTCTCAATTTTGTTTATTTCTCATACGTTTTCAGTTAATAATAATTATTAGAATGAGATTTTTGCGCAATTACAGAATGAATCCAATATGCACCAAGGAAACACGTACATGACTAGTTTCCTTTTCCTCTGTCCCCGAATTCTATCTCTGAACATTGTATGTGTATGTAGATTAATACACTCGTGAAGAACATAAAGATCTACAGTATAGAACATCTCAAACTCGGCATGTGCTGGAAAGATAATCACATCCTTCGTAAACTTCCAAACCTGGCTGATTAAGCTGATCTTCTGTAAAGCAAGCGCATCGCTTACTCATCTTTCCCGTCAGAGCAATTTCTAGAGGTCTTTGAACTAACCTTGGGAAGCCAATGTCACACCAAACCTAGCAAAAACAGACAGATGCATGGTTCAATGAACAAAAGAAATAGTGTTGTCATTCTAAATGGAGTGCCACAAATATCATAAATGGCTTGGCTACAGATGGTGGAAAGATGGATATGAAACTCTGGTATCCTCCTGTGATGGTAAAAATTCCAAGACTATACAGAAACTGGCATTGAATATCAATCATGCTTGGATTAAGATAATGTTTTCGAAAGTTTTAGAGACTTATACCTCTCCACCCTCATCCTGGCTCCACCTTGAATTGCAACTTGGTTGTTTAGCTTCTTCAGTCTTCTGTTTCTCCAAAAGTTGTGCCCCTCTGGCAGCCTTTGCTTCAGCTCCTTTTAGATATTTTGTGGGATATCCTTCACTATTGTAGAAACGGCCCACCAGCTTACCGACAAACCTGACAGCAGGAGAAGACTGAGTAAATACCGAGCACTGAGCTTATTTATTGACAACCTAAAATTTAGATTTTTGTATTTCTATTTCATTGATCCTTTACAGCTGATCCCAAAACGGAAAACAAATGTACATAAGATCATATGCATCTTATGATTCTGACAGTTAGATTTGTAATTTTTTTTCAACAAGAAAAACAAGATTCTGACAGTTTAAAATATGTTTCAAAAATAACAAATAATAACATTGTCAGTCGATATACTGAATCAAGAATTACAAGCTGAAAAAAGACCAATTTTCAGCAAGATATCCTTTAGAATCTTTTCTCGTTAAAGAATATTTTGGTATCATGCCATAGATGGGCCAGGAAAAGAAGGAATTTTAATCTTTTAAATAAAGCTGATGTTTCACATTTGCAAACTATTTCCAACATATCCAGAATTCATGTATTACATCCATTTTGTTAAAAATGATGACAGTCCTATGTATTCATGGACAGGAAGGTAACTAACAACATTAGTAGACACTACATAGCAATTTTAGCTATTTAGGTATGTCACTATGCTCATCACCATCTAACTGCAGACAAAACAGGGAGGTCAATGTGGCCATTTCACCTTACAAATGTGTCAAGAGGCTCTAAACATTGCCCGACAAAGAAAAAAACCAAAAGTGACTACAATATTGCATCAGTTGCTGACTCATTTGCACTTGAAATTATCATGTGATGGAGAATGATATTTGGGGACCATTATATTGTTGAGATTCATAGATATTACTGTTCAAAATAGAACAAGTTTCTTTCTTTTGGACAAGATAAATGGGCCTTCTGCTAATCTGGAACAGCAAAATTTTATGATTCATTTTGGAGATACAGAAACCATAGTCTGTATTATAATGGACTCGGTATAAGTCATGACTTTAGTCAGGCTTTGATATTAAAATTACTCAATAATTATTCTTTTTTGAGTTTCCTCAATAATTGTTGATATTTCCTCAATAATTATTCTCTCTTTTTTTTTCCGTTTTCAGTTTCCAACTCAAAGGACTATTGGTAAAAAATAAAAAAATGAATGACATAAGACTCACGTGTAGCTTCTGAAGTAAAATTCCCGCCATTCGACAATGCTCTTTACCTACAAATTTGCAATAAATGAACCAAAAAATGTCAATCAACAGTCTAATGAAATTTAGCAAAAAGCATTCAACAAAAAAACTTGTGCAGCAAAAGTTGTGCTCTCTTGAATGACATGATACAGTGGAGGGATTCTATTTGTGTGTGTGTGTGCGCACACGTGCGTGTGTGTGTGAATGAGAGAGAGAAAGAGAGGGTAGGGAGAGAAAGGGGAAACGAGGGAAAATCAAGTGAAAACATTTAGATTGTGTACTCATATAAAATTAAAATAAATCTGAATACATCCAAAATTTGAATTATTCTTAATGCATAAATCTAAATTATATAACTCTTCCTATGGTTTAAATGTAAATAATAAGCTATTTAGTTTAAAATCCAGAAACATCAAAAAATTAACATTTTGACATATTCATCCTTATAGAACAAGATGAATCTACTCTTGAGTGACCGTTGACCATGATTAGACATAAGGAGTACTTCACTGCCTAATGTGCATGTGACAGTGAAAAAGATGAGGGAGAAACAGCAAGACTTTGGTATCAATAACAGGTCATGTGTGACTAGAAAATGCTAGAGTAGGGCAATTGCCATGAAGTGGAGATGTTAAATAACTGGTTGTGGATGTTTTGGAAGGATAAAAGGAGGAGGCTGGGATGTAAAATTTGTGAGTTTTAATCCAAACAAATCATTAGACATTTTGGTTACAATGCCAAAAAATTTGACTTTATTAGGATAGTTCAATCACTATTAAGAGAAAACATGCACTAAACATCTTAATAACATGTATCAAGTTACATGCCCAAAAAGCTAATGCCTAAGCATCATGTAAAAATGAAAGCCATCAAAAAATGGGGTGATGCATTGCGATACTGAGAATGCAGGAAAAAGGCAGTCCTCTGACTGTTGAAAGCAAAAAGTAATACTCTAATATACACATTAAAAAGTGTTGGGGCCATCATCTGGTGCATTGGAAAAGTTTAGAGCCACGATGTATAAATACTTAGATTCAAGCGATGTTGGCCACTTAATACAAAACATGCTACTATTTCATGTTCTCTTTTATGTATTAATAACTTGAAATGATAAAGGAGAGCTAAGCTTTGGCCTGGAAAAAGATGAAGTCAGGACTTTGCTATACAGAATTGTCACACATCAACAAGAAGAAAGAGCATAAAGAAAAGAAATTACATCTGTGCTGGATAGACCACGCAATGAATCAGTAAGTCCATCTCCTGTATCAACAACAAAATAGAAGAAATAACTAGATAAATGAATAAAAGTAGCAGTGAGTAAAGGGGCACTGATGCTGCATAACTTTAGAAGTAGCAATTCTAGAGCTTGTTTGCCATAATTCTGCAAAGTTATTTTCAGAAATTTATTTTGTAAAATGAAACGAAAACTGAATTTTATTTTTTTCCATCTTAGAATGTGTCTGGTAGCCAATTAATACACACACACACACTCTTCTCCACGAAAATTCACTCAGTATTAGCATATTAGAGAAGTTCCAAAACCTGTTTCTCTGATAAAAACATTTTAGGGGTTAACACTAGCTTTTGCAGGTTTTCTTTCTCATTTGTGTTAGAAACTGTATAAACTGGTATCAAAAGAAACAATGATTTACAAGAGTTGACAAGGTATCTGAGAGAACAAAATGCTGGAGATCTTCAAGCAATGCATCATTGACATCTTATTCTATAATACGAGAAATTAAAAAACTATGACTAAAACAATAGCAACAATAATAGTAATTTTATAAATAAGCTTAACTGTATATTTTTTAAGATTTTCTGCATTGGATTTTGAGCTTGCACAACATGAACAAGATTTATGACTTGTACTTACAGACAATACAGTATTTTTTTTTTTTCCTTTTTGTCATTCCCGGTTCAGAAGGTGCAATTATGAACTCTTGTTTATTTTTACACAACTCTTACATCAGCAATTGAATGTTTGTGACTCCCTATACAATCACTTGTTTCATTTCCAAAATGTGCAAAATGCTGCAAAAAAGTAAAACTTCCACATAGCTAGATACAACTACTCTATACAAGGGTAGAATATGTAAGGTACTCAGAGGTACTAAATTGATGATAAGGGGGGCATTTGCTTTGTGTGCATCTGTGTATTGTGCATGCTTTATTATCTAATTAGATTGCTCTCAAATTTAAATCCAGTTGCTGCACTCACTTTCATTATAAGAATAGCAGAAAAAGATTACCATTGAAGATTTATACCTGTAAAGTTTCCTGAAACGAACGCACGGGAAGCATCTCTTAAATTGCAGGAAAGAAGGGCAAAAAGAAATCAGAGTGAATTTAGAGATGAACCATATACATATTCAAACAAAGCACAAGACTTAAACAATGGGCTTTCCCCCACCACAAATAATTGTGTCAAGACTGCCATATGAACATTGAGGCAAACAAGTGTGTACAAATTCAGAAAAAAATATAAGAAAGTTACGACGAATTCATATTTGAGGACACAAGTTAGGCACCATTGACTCAATAAAATATGACACAGTTAGCAGTAACTACAGCATTTTCTGTACTCGAGGGTGAATTCTCAATAATACTAACTCAATCACGGAACATAAAGAACAAAGTAAATTTTATGCATAATATATATATAAAAAAAAAAAAAGAACAGTCAACCACGCAGGACCTTTTTTTTTTTTCCCTTTTTCTGACAAGAAACGGAATGCTAGTGCTACTTAAAAAAACATAACCTTGTCGTCACTTTATTCAAGCTTTGACATCGTTTACTTTACCTTCCAGAAAAGTGATGGTAACCTCCTCCCACACCATAATGTGATTTTCCTTTCGTCACATCAAACACTGATCTGATTCAAAAACCCATAAAAGTAAAATTAAATGGAAATCAACATCACTAACTGAAGGAAATAGAGATAACTAGCGAAACAGAGAAAGAGTACCCAAGAATTCCTAAAAGGATTGGCAATGATTCATCTGTTCCATTGTGCAAAGCCAATTCTTGTGCAGTGAACAATCTCTGAAAGTAGAGCCAAATTCAAAATTGAGTTAATAAATAAATCATTTCTGCTCAATTAAAGAAACATAATTTACTTAAACATTCAAACCTGTTGAGAGTCGTGTTTGAAAGAAAATCTGTAAATTACAGCTGCCAAACAGACAGAAACTGTAATTCCGACAAATGGGGACGATATTATTTTCTTGACCATCTGACTTGGTTTTCAGTTCGATCTTTAGCCGAGGAATAGGTTTAGTTCTAATCGAAAAAGCAAGAAACTTCGTCGAACTAACTCAAAAATTATGTTTGCAACGAAAATAACAAAGCCGGACGAGGAATCGGAAAACTGTTAGGGTTTAATGTCGTTTCAGAGGATCGGGAAATGGCAAAGTAAGCGAGAAACAGAAGCAAAATCGTACTAAAAGGGAGTAATTTTTTAATATTATTATTAGCATTTCTTATTACTTTCCAAATGAGACCACAATAATATCATGCAGCTCCCTTTAAATTTTTTATTTTTTATTAAATACATAGTGTATCTTCTTGTTTCAAATAAGTCCATACCCACATAATGATGAACAAAATCCAATATTACAAGGGCAATTTAGTAATTTAAATAGAAGACACTACAAAAACTCACCGCGAATTTGAGTGGCTGTTAGTTGTAACTAAAGAATAAGTTTTAGAAAGTTTAGTGTCTATATGATGAATTTTGAAACTTAAAACACATATTTATATTATACCAAAAATGTGGTGGTTTTCTGATATTTATTAGAAGGAAAATTTCTCTTTGGAATTCGAAACCGACGAGAAAGAGAGAAAAAGTGAGAAAGAAGAAAAGAGAGGAACCGGAAGAGAGAGAGAGGCTGAGAACGTGGTTCGTGATTATTGAAGTTGTTTTCAGAATCAATTTGATAGGTAACTTATCTCGAGCTTCATTGCCCAATAGATTTAATTTCCTGAAAATTTGTAACTTTTCATTAAGTATGTGTGCTTTATTTACTGTAGTTGATTTTGTGTTGTTCTGATGGTTTATGAATTGTTTCAAAAGAGTTTAATGCTATAGGCAGCGGAATAGTGGTTGTTATAACCTTTTTTCTCCATTTGAACACTGTTTTTAGTCCAAAACCAACACATTTAAAGATATTTTGGCACAAATACTGTAATAATTCAAAAAACAGTTAGCTAAAGATTATGAAAGCTCATTGCCAGAATTGGGTATTTTGTAGAACTTTCCATAGAAGCTCCTTTTGTAGTAAAACGTTAATCTACATCATATCGTTCAAATCCTTTTTGGATACTCTGTGTTTCTCATTTGTATTATCTCTAGTTGATTGGATGGCTGTACTTTGCATGGCTTATTTCATTGTCCTAACAATGAATTTAAGTTTTAGGCATGAAATCTTCCCTGGTGTTACCAAGTTGTGGTTTCTTGTTCTGGTTTTTAAGATTTAGTGCTTTGATCCTTTGTGTTCTGGGAATAGAATTCATTTCATTTTTCTCCTTTTTTATATTAATGTCATAACCCATATTTTGTGGTACCTGAATTTGACCCATGTAATTTCTGTTTGACTGTTACTTAGAGAGTTGTTAAAGCCATGGCATTGCAAGTGGTGACTAGGAAGTTGGGCAGTAAACTTCTGCCAATGCTCTCTTCGACTTCCCATCTGCATTCACATGCTACAAGCTTTGGTAACCTCTCTCTCTTTTTTGTACTTGCTTTTATATATGTGCTGTTTCAGAAATTGTACCAGGCTACACATCATTCATCTACAAATGCTTGTTTGAGTGATAGCTCATGTGAGTTAAATTTTCAGGATTCAAAGAAGTACGTGAAGAAGAAAAAAGTCAATTGGTTGGTAATGTCTTCAGCAGTGTTGCTTCTAGCTATGATCTTATGAATGATTTGATGAGTGGCGGATTGCATAGATTATGGAAGGATAGGTTAGATTCTTGCTGGTATCTTATGTGGTATCTTTAAACAATTTTGTCACCTTTCAGATCTACTTTGCTTTCCTCTCACATGTCTGGCATTCTCTTTGCACTGTTCAGACTGGTTTCCAAGCTGAATCCATTTCCAGGAATGAAGCATCTTGATGTGGCTGGTGGAACAGGTTAGTTTAACTAATGCTATTACTCTTTGCAACACATGTAGATGTACATAGCCTATAAAACTAGGGGCACAAGAAGTGTTAGAGTGGGGGGAGAAAATTGAAAAAATAATAAAATAGAGTAATATATGATTCTTTAAGGGAGACCTATGGTAATCAGCTATGAATTTGAGTGTTGCCTTTTGAAGGGATTATCTTGAATCTAAAGTGTACCAGTCTAGGTACATTGGATGTTCATCTACATTTAGTTCAGTAATTACATGATTTAATAAAGAGTATTAAAAGTGTTTGTTTTTCTTTTCCTTTGTGGATATTTCACCAAAATTTTGAAAAAAATTCAGTTTACTTAAATTCAAAAAAGCAACTCACTAAGTTCGTACTGAGAGACTCATGTATCTCGGTCATTTGTATACTTGAAACTGATATGTGTGAAATAACTATGTAGTTCATAAATAAGGTACTTTGAATATATGGAAATCAAGCTATTGTATATTTGGTATTTGGTAATTATTTTGTCAAGTGAATTGTAACGGTTACTCAAGTGAGAGGAGTGACTGTGAGTGCTGTCTCTCAACCTTATTTCCTGCAAAAATGAAATTTAGCGATGTGGAGTGATTACTCTCTCTCTCTCTCTCTCTCTCTCTCAACTTAGAAATGAGGTTTCAATTGAAATCTTTTTGAAGGATTTAATTTTGCAGGAGATGTTGCCTTCAGGATCCTAGAAAATATAAACAGCATCAAGCGAAGAGCACTGCAAGATGTTCTTGAAGATGATTTAGTGGAGGAAACCCAAATATATGTTTGTGACATCAACCCAAACATGTTAAACGTTGGTAAAAAGCGGGCCTTAGAGAGAGGTAAAATAGAGGGATTCTTCCCAACTCTAAATCTTTTTCCATAGGAGTGAAATTCAAGAATAAATTTGAATATTGAACAAGAAACATCAATATTTATTTGGAAATGATGGTTCTATCATGATACTTTTTAGGTCTTGGAAAGAACAAATCCCTTGTGTGGGTGGAAGGAGATGCAGAAGCCTTATGCTTTCAAGATGGTACAATGGATGGTTACACAATTGCATTTGGGATAAGAAATGTTACACATATAGAGAAGGCTCTAGCTGAAGCTTACAGGTGTGCTCACAACTTCTTGGCATGGTTGATTTACTCAATAGCCTTAAACATTTAATAGATTTGAGAGATGGGAATTTATGTGATGTTGGTGAGACAGACTGCTGAAAATGATGTAGTATTTGTCACGACCATGTTTTGAATCAATTATTTTGTGAAATCCAACCACATTCCTTTGGGAATGAAAGGATATCCAGTATGGCAATTCTGTTGCCCTTTGCTCATTATTCAATTATACAAAGCCCAATTTTCATACATTTGACCTCTGCAATTTCAAAGGTGTAATCTCATGTCTCATGGTCAAAACAGGCCCTGTATCCAAAAAGTTCGATGCTTCTGGTGTCTTTGATTTCATGTTTTCTAGCTTTATCATATGCAAAATTATAATTGTCATTTTTCATAATTTTGTTATTGTGGTTCCATTTGTCTATAGACTTTTGATAGAAGTTAATAATAATAATATCATAGTTCCATTACACCTGTAACTTTTGATGTCCACCTCCTCTCCTCACTAGCATGAGTGCTAGTTTTGGGGTTTACCTTTGTTAATTTATGCTTAAAATATCTTATGTTTGAATCTTTTTAGGCATATTCATTGCGAATGTTATTCTTCTTTGTTTTGTTGTATATATTTATCATGCTTCCTTCTACGGTTCTGTTCGTCAGGGTTCTGAAACGCGGTGGAAGATTCCTTTGCCTTGAGCTGAGCCATGTGGAGATTCCTGTATTCAAGGAGTTGTGAGTATTTTTGCACTTGCTGCTACAACAATGCCATACTTGATGAGCCAAATAGCTGTGTTATTTTTTTTCTAGTAAAAATCGCATGCTTGACATGTTCGTGTTACTTCCTCACTGGGGAGTATTTCCAGCAATACTGTATAAGTCTTAGATTTTTTGGATCCGGATGCATGGTCTTCTTTTACCGTTTTGTCAAATCAATACTATGTGAGGAGATTTCCACATACCTTTATGGTACTAACGTTAAATGACAACCTTGAAAGTTCCTTCTTTTCCTTGTATTACTTTTTCCTTTTATTCATAAATTGACAACCCAAGATGGGGCTTGGGCTTCAGCTCAACTGATAAAAAACTGGGACGTGGCAGTGGTTGCTTTCATGTGAACAAATGTAACCAGGATTGCATAACAAAGTAGAATTATATATTCCATTCTGTAAAATAGGATGCTGCAGAAAAAGGTATACATATGTTAGTTAGGTATAATTGATGGCTCCATTATGAAAGCAAGAAGTTGACCTAGCTGGCTTGTAATTGTTGAAGTGACAAAACTGCTATCTGTTCTTTAGGTAATATCAAAGTGCCTACCAAATAAATAAAGAAATAACACGATGACATTATCCTTTTCCTTCATTTCCTTAATAAGCTATTCCTATCTCTTAATCTATACGTAATACCTTTCCTTCTGTTTATCCTTGACATCTGATGACATTAGGGAGGGATGTATTCTATGTAGCACTTTGTGCTGTCTGTAGTGTTGAAATTATAACTTTTGTACGCGGGACTTGTCAAGAACTTACTTTAGGTTCCATGAGAGACTTGTATACATGGACTATGGAGAATATGCTGCACTGGATTTAATTGTTCCAGGGAGCAATAACAAGAAGTGATCGTTTATCTATACAAGATTATATGCATGGAGCAGGTTGAAAACTACCTATTTGATTTGTAGAGCAAATGCCAGTGTTACCGAAGATTTAGTTGATGGGGTTTGGTTGGAAGATTCTCATAATGAAACCTAGCTTACTTTTCTTTTTTTCCTCCCTTGTCATACTATTGTAAGTTGTAATTTACCTTGGTTTCTTTTAACCCGTCATGCAGGTACGATTATTACTCATTTTCAGTCATTCCTGCCATGGGAGAACTGATAGCTGGTGACCGGGACTCTTATCAGTACTTAGTTGAGAGTATCCAGCGTTTTCCCCCTCAGGTAAGTTAATGACTTATTAATCCTTCACATTTCCAGTCAGAAAAAAATCAAGTTTCTTGTATTACTAGAATGTAATTGGACTAAAACATAGATGTTGATCAATGTTTTTATATAATAGCGAACTTTAACAGAGGTGAATAAGAGCTCTCAGATAGACTATGATATTACTTTTTTCTGTTTTGCAATAACTTTTTAATTTATTGCAACTTGTTAAATGCAGGAGAAATTTGCTTCACTGATTGCTGATGCAGGGTTTCAGAAGGTTGAGTACGAAAATCTTGTAGGTGGAGTAGTCTCCATCCACTCAGGATTGAAAATTTAGAGTTGTAACCATGAATGCACAATCCCATCCTACCCAGTTTTGTTCGTTGAATTTAGATGTTGTTCTATTCATTTGCAAAAATGAAAAAAAAAATAAAATAAAAGCTTCTGTCAGCAAAACTGTCCTGGCTATGTTCTGCAACTCATCCAGTTCATGTGTTGTTATTCTTGCTTTTGAATTTATAAATTAAACCTTAACATTTCACTGCCTCTGACCGGTTACTTTGAGTTACGGGTGGGTAATTGAACCAATCTAAGCCGATGGTCTGAATTTATTTAAACCGATTTAAAAATATATTAATTTAATTTTAATTTTATAATTATTGGATCAATCCTTTATTTAAATTTGGTCCAAACTATAAAAATTAAAATAAACCAATGTACTTTTAAAAATTATAAAATTAAAATTTGAACATAGAAAATAGTTGTAAAATAATCATATTAAGCTATAAAGTAAATTTAAAATTAGTGTTAACTAATTTGTCATAATTTTTTACGCTCTAATTAAAATTATTTTTAAAAGCGAGAAGAGTTTTCACTATGTTTGATCAATTTAATTTTACAAACGTTTTTATTATTTCACGTATTGCAACACATGTTGCCTATTAATTGACTTGTTCAGTTGATTAAATTATTATATTTATTAATTTATTTGATAGTATATTCGGTAACATGTGTTAAATAATAAATAAATCATTGTATATTATTGCAATAGTATTGAATGTGTTGAATTGTGATGAATATAATTTGACGTAGAAATTAGACCTTATAATTATGATTTATAGAATTTAAAATTAAATATAATTTAATGTTGTAATTGAACTGTCATTAAATTAAAATTTTAGATTTATCATTAAATGAACAAACTAAACTTATTTAAGTTGGTATGGAGTATGAATAACATATGCTTATCTTCTATTATTAATTTTAAAATTAATTTTAAATTTGAATTAAAACCGATCTACTCTCTTACATTAAATAACTAGTTAGTTTGGTTTGACTATTAATTATTTATAATGATAAAATTTTATGATTATGCATATACGTTTGTTAATTCACTTAATCCTCAAAATTTATGTCAATAAAATAATAATAACAACCAAGAATAAGTATTAATTTACTGAATGAAAAAAAATTGGTCAATCCCCATTAACAAATTCTCGCAAAAATAACTAAAATGATTCTATTTATTTTTAATTTAATTGATTATATTTTGGACCAGCCCATTCGGGTACCCGTAACCCGAACCCGAAACCTTAAAAACAAACATGTCATCATATTTTTAAGGTTTCGGCTACAACGGCAACATAGCAGAGGTTTTGTAATTTCAGTTCCAGCAGCTTCACCTTCAGCCATAAACTACAATTTGAAAGCGATTCAAAACCCCAAATTTCATAGCTCATAACGCCGTCTCCGTGTGTTTGATTTCACCTCCTCTTTTCAGGTTCGTCTCTTTCGAATTTTCATTCAAATTGAGAAACTTCGTCACATGGGCAAAGCAAAGCCGTTGCCTTTATTGTTAATGAGAGTTTAGCACACAAAGTAGTATTCTAGATTTCTTTTTTATTCAGAATTATTGCAAGGTTAATGGGTTTTGGCGACAATTTTCAAAACGGGATTTTGTTTATGGGTTTATTGCCTGCTTCTATGAAGGATTTAATGATATCGTGAATTAGATTTTGAGTTGAGTTTAATATTGGCAGAAATGGCGAGCCGGCCGGAGTTAAAGGCGCCGCCTGAGATATTTTATGATGATACTGAGGCTCGCAAATACACTTCTTCTTCTCGTATCATTGAAATTCAGGTTTGTTGATCGTTCATTATCAATCATGTTTGCTCCTTTCTTTATTTTCGGATGGAAGAATAATTAGAGAATTGAATTGTGTTTGTTTTGATAGGCCAGGCTTTCGGAGAGAGCATTAGAGCTTCTTGCTTTGCCTGATGATGGAATTCCCAGATTACTCCTTGATATTGGTAAGAAAGTAAAGAAAGGAAAGAAAAACATTCTTTTTATGTACCTCAAGTGATTGAGATAATTTATCTCATTGCATTAACTTAATGTTGTTGTTGGGTTATCTGTAAATATCTAATTAAACTATGATTTGGATCCTTGTCTTAAAGTCGCTTTATAGTTAGTTTCTGTATGGTTAAAGATTAAGCAAGCATTCAGATGTCATGTTTTATTGTTTTTGGTTTTTTTGTAGGTTGTGGATCAGGTCTTAGCGGGGAGACTTTATCTGAGAATGGGCACCAATGGATTGGTCTAGACATTTCACAGTCAATGCTTAGTATGTGAACTATTGAATGTGCTCAAGGATTATGTTCTTTTTACTAGTTCATTTAATTCTCTTTCTTTCATAGCTATTATAATGTAATCTTTTTTCAATAATAGATATTGCAATGGAGCGAGAGGTTGAGGGTGATCTGTTACTTGGAGACATGGGTCAGGTGTCCACCAAGTTACAATGTCATTTAGCATTAACTTCAATTCGGACTTAACAGGATGCTTATAATCTGTTTTTATTATGTTGCAGGGTTTGGGATTTCGCCCTGGAGTTCTTGACGGGGCTATCAGTATCTCCGCTGTTCAGGTCTGGTTTCTGCCTATGCTCTCTTGGCAAATACATGTGTTGCTTAATGTGTGTGTAGGGCTGTGCAAATAAACCAAACTGAATCTGGTTTGGGATTTGATACTACTAAATTAATAACCTGATAATTTGAACATACGTAGACTATTACTGCTATCAGATTTTTGAAAGTAGTAGTGAACCAGACTGGATGGAGTTGAAACAATCAGCATGCAAAAACTTTTTTGTACATTGTATCATTTTATATTTTGTATTTCTTTTTTTCAGTAATAATATCTTTTTACATTTTGATTAATTTATTTTTCTCAAAAACCAAAAGTGAAAACTTTGGCAGTTGTTTAAGTTGAACAGGAACCTCTCATTGCACTTATGTGATGTTCCCTAACATTCTTTGATGAAAGGATCTGTTTAGCAATACAAGATTCAAAATTGAGCTGATTAGCTTTGCTTTACCCCAGATTGGTCTCATGTTTATCAGATCTCTATCTCATATGATTTTGTAACAGGATTGTGTTACTGATTATCGTTTTAACTTTAACCATAATACTTGCCAAAATGTTCAGTAAATATTCCTGGAGTTTTTTGTTCACATGGGCAGTGAGTATGAAAGAACTCAGAAATTTAGTGGCTGAGAGAGATGGAGAGAAGCTGATTTAGTGGTCATCAAATAGTTCCATTCTTTTTCTTTTGATGATATTGTGACCTCTAGCTGATCATTTGATTATTGATACTGTGGAGGATTTATCAAAATGGGGCATCCATATGGTGGAGAGGTATTGATGCTGTATTTCATGTCACATGAGGTGGTAATTGATCTAGTAAAAGAGGCCATCTAATGGAGATGATTATTTTTGTTATGATAGCATGTATTGGTCATTCAATTATTCATATAGAAGAGTTTTGGGACAGCACACATTCTTAGGATGCAGATGACAGTTTTGAGCCTATCAAAAATCAATATGGTAGTGGGTATTTTTCTACCTTTTTACGTTTATTTTTCATTTTCAAATTCTAGGTCGTGAATAGAAATAAATTTTATGGTTTAACTATATTATGCTGTAGAATGGGACATCAGCGCTCTGCATGTCATTATCTTTTTACATTTTTGGACAGGCTGAAATTCATAACTGTAAATTGATTATGAAGGATGTTGCTGTGATTGGAGCTAATTTCATCCCTAAGCTCATCTCAATTTTATCTCATCTTAAAGATCTTTTTTCCAGAACCTTTTAAAGTTTTCTCCCTAGCTCATTACTGCATATGTGTTGATAAATTTTCCATATTGATCTTTGTTGGCCAAACAGTGGTTATGCAATGCTGACAAGTCTTCGCATGAGCCACGATTAAGATTGAAGTACGTTCAGGATCTCTAATCCTTCTTTTTCCTTATTCAATTTTTTAACATTCCTGAGTAGCAAGTAAAGATTAAATTATGTCAAAATGTTCTCTTTTTGCTCTGTTCTTTTTTGGTGATAAAATCATGAAGGTTGACTCAAATGAAATATTCTTTGCTTTTAGATTGTTTCTTTAGTTGCAGAGTTAATATATTTTGCACAAATCTCTCTTTTTTAGGGCCTTCTTTGGATCATTGTATAGATGCCTGGCAAGAGGAGCCAGAGCAGTATTTCAGGTATATCCAGAAAGTGTAGCCCAGCGCGAGTTGATACTGGTTGCCGCGATGCGAGCTGGTTTTGCTGGTGGTGTGGTTATTGACTACCCACATAGGTATGCTAGAGGTCTGGTGAGAGCTTCTCACCCCTTGATGACTTTTCTGTCCCCTTTTGTATTCCTGTGAACCTATTGTTCTGATGAACAGAGAGAAAAATTCTATTCTCAGTAACAGTGTTTGTTGAGAGCTAGTATCTGTGGGGAAACTTCTTCAATGTTAAAATCAATTGGAAAGTTCTTATTAAACATATTTTTGTGTTGGTCATTTCCTTCCTGTTCATTTCAATGGGTCACTAAATTAGGAGTACTTGTGTCCTTGCAGTTCCAAGAGGAGAAAAGAATTCATAGTCCTCACATGCGGCCCACCATCCATAAGTTCAGAGCTTCCTAAGGGAAAAGTTGATGATATGGAAAGTTGCTCTGATGATGAGAGCAGTGGGGATGAAGAAAATCAAACAGTAAGTTGTCATTTCGAACACCTCTTAAGTGTGTGTGTGTGTGTGTGTGTGTGTTTCTCTTTGGTACTTTTATTGGCTCTATGTAAATAAAATTATAGAACTTTTGTAATTTCCCCTCAAAATTGGAATTAAATTCTTTTATTATGATTGCAATTTCTAAACTATGTTCAATTTCGGTCATGCAGGTTTGCATTTCAGATCGGCAGAGACCCAGGAAAAAGCAGAAAATAACAAAGAAAGGGAAGGGTAGAGAATGGGTGCTGAAGAAGAAGGAACAAATGAGAAGAAAAGGGAATGCTGTGCCTCCAGACTCAAGGTACACAGCTCGAAAACGGAAGGCTCGCTTTTGATCTTCTGTACATTATATCTAAGCAGGGAAGTTTGCTCTTCCCCTTGCACATTTCAACCAGTGTTGGTTTTGGGGGAGTGGAAGCGTTCTGTGACTCTGGTTTCAAGTCCTGATTAGTTTTTGCCTTTCAGTTGGAAGACCAGCATGCAAACATTAGTCTATAGGCTGTGTGGAAATTGATGGTAGCACATGCTTATTTATCTACAATTATAGACAACATATTTTGTTTAATACTCGGTGCATTTGCTTCCCAAGCATTTTGCAGAAATTTTGGAAAGAGGCTTTGCCAAAATCATTTCACTTCTGTTTTTTGATTAGATAATTAAGAATTTGAATCATATGTAAAACTCAGGGGTGGGACCGCGGGGGTATCATTTTCTTTGCAACTTTTTGAATCTAGAGTTACGCAATTGATCTAGAGAACTGTTTTAACTTTCTGGTGCCTGAGAAAGTAGTAACCTAGATGTAGATGACTTTTTTGAGAAACAACGTAGACGAGCACAGCAGAATACCAGATTGACTATTGGTTTCTCCTTAAACCAAAACTAGCTTATTTCTAAGATGCCATTGAAATTCTTCAGTTTTAAGTTGAATCCTATGATGGAATTGCTTTTTGGTGTGCCTAATCTATGACGCCCAAAATCTATTTGCCTGGCCCTCCTAAAAATCAAAACGGTTGTTTTGCAAGCAGATTTTTACCATTAAGTTGTTTACATTGACAGCATCGGATAACTTTGTCATGTTAGGCAAGTTTAGGTCTAATATCAGTGCCACAAATTGTAAATAATCACTTGGGCGCTTGAGAAACCAATTCACACTCCAATTAACAAAGGTCCATTGTCCTTTAAGAACAAAAGGTTCAGAATACCTCCCATGGCAGCTTCTACTTAAAATCTGCAGCGTCTAAAACCGTCCAGCACAAAACATATAGCACGTATGTCTTTGAAGGGCTGGCTTGATCATGTGCACAAAAGGCTTGATCTTACCATTCTAGTGTAACTATCATTTCCCAAGTAAGATACATTCTATGAATTTCCATTTCCATAAGCACAAATAAAAGCAATTCCAGTAAACAACTTTACTAGGAGGGTTTTTCCTTCCACGTAATCTGCTCAGACATGTTGCGATTAAACAATCATCCTACAGCTAATTATTGTTCTATACTTTTTTGGAACTGAATTGTTGTACTTAGGAACATAAAAACATTGCTTGAAAATATACGTATTTACTGATTTAACAATACCAACCCACCTCCTAAAGATTAAAGCCTCCTACAGCAGAAGGTACCAAATTGCACAAGCTGAAGATATTGAAAAGCTTGCTTTAAATTGCATGGCATATAAACATTTGTGTCATCCTATGCTAGGTTTTTGCTCAGCTGCTTTCACACCACGGCAACACTAGCATAAAGGTCCTGGACGGTTCCTGTCAGGTTTTACATCATGATACCGATGTCTCATTTTCTGCATTCACTAGAAAACAAAAATGATTAATAGGCAATGTAATGGAACTTCTTATAATGTTAATAAGGATTCAAGAGAACTCCTGCCCAGTTTCATATATATATATATATATATATCCCCAACAATATAGTAGTTTTACAAAGAGTAAACAACATTAATCAGCCATTTTTTTTTATTCTCTCTATATTTGTTATCATCAACTAGATCTCCCTGGTTTAAAAAGTAGTCATCCACCTCTCACACATCAGATTTGCAGTTTGTTGATCCAAAATGGAAGTGTATTCAGCCAGTTGAATGATGTTTGAAATCATGCCTTGGAAGACAATTTGCCCTAAAGAAAACATAGAGGTGCTTTTCCAAGGGAAACTGACATCAAGGAAGGTAGAAAATGACTATTGTTGAAACCAGGGGGTCGGTCTAGTTAATGGTAATAAAAACTAGAAGGGTATGAACAAAATTAACCCAACTAATTTGTCTAGTTCCCATTGCTGCAGGTTACCAGTTATCCAATGGTCCATTATTGTGTCCGGATTTAAAAAAAGGGTAACCTTAACTTGATCAGCGGCTTGAGGGAAAATCTTGTCGACTAAGTTACTCATCAAGAGGAACACATATGCTCTCATCCCACGCAAGTACACAACAAGTGACCATCTTTAAGCAGATACCACTCTTTGCCAAAGATAATTATTCTTAGTAGCAGATAGATATTTTATGGCATGACAGGCATCTTCTAATGCCTAATTTGAAAATCTCAATGATGAATAAGTTAACCTAAGGCATAAATAAAGTAAATTGATACATAAGAGCACACACCTTCCCCGAATAGCATCTCAAATCGAGCAACAATGTGTTTCCCGTAAGTGTATTTCTTTAAAGCATGAGCATGTACTCTGATGCAACTAAGCAACATGGCCTGCTGACTATCAGTGCACATTTCAAAAATCTTCTGAACAACATAATTTGCAAACTGGTCTTTCATCATCGTCTGGGGCATAAAAAAGTAAATGACATAATTAACTACAACTCACAAGTCTCAAAATCGAATAATTTTATTTCAGATGCAAGAGCACATTGATTTATATAAATTTCATATTTGGTACTCCACAAAAAGCATGCTTAAACAAATAATAAAATGAACGTTGGAAAGGGAAGCAACAGTGTCAGACAAGTACTCTTTTTCTAATTCAACATAAGCGAAAACCTCAAAACAAGAAAAAAAAATTCCTAGGCAGGTCAAACTTTTTG
Organism: Swietenia macrophylla; assembly: GCA_032401905.1. Lineage (NCBI taxonomy): Eukaryota > Viridiplantae > Streptophyta > Magnoliopsida > Sapindales > Meliaceae > Swietenia > Swietenia macrophylla. The sequence continues at coordinate 8,191,227 of CP135561.1, read as the reverse complement.
GTCAAGTGATAGCTTGGTACAGTTTCTGAGGACTACAGAACAACGTATAAATACTAATTGACTCAAGAAGACAATAGCAGTTTGTCTTCTAAAAGGAATAAGTTTTTCATTTCCCTGTCAATCCCAAATTTTCTGGTGATTGTAAAGTAATCAGCTCACTGCCCCTTTTACGAAATACCAGGAGACATACCCAGATTCATTTTTAAGAATGTCTTTCAGAGAAAGGCCAATAAAAGCATAAAAGTCTTATCAGAACGAATTAATATATACCTCTGAATAACATACATTGACAGTGAATTGCAAAGAAAGTTAAACAATATTGCGAACACCAGTTACTCTTAACAAATTACAGAAAAATAAACTAATGAGTGTACCCCATTCCTTTGGGCAGGTCAATATTTTAAGTATAATTACTACAAAATGCAACTTACCAATAAATTATCATTTCCCTCATTATGCCCGAGAATTTCCTCGATAATCAATTCTCGCTCAGCGGTACCACCATACTCCAAGCATTTCTCAATTACATTTGATGCAAATTTATGCTGGCTTAGTTGTAAAAAATGTCCTGACAACTTCCTAACAATTTTGCTTCTTTCAAGAGGTTTTCCCCTGAGCAGTACATGCTGTAAAAAGTAAACAGGAAGCCACTAGTTAGCATCAAACAATGAAATGAAGTTCACATACAGAAGAAATTCCAGAGCACAGCTAGAGATTGAAAAATAAACTTCAATAAGAGAATAATTGCAAGTGAACTAATCCAAAGAAAAAAAAATACCAACCTGGGTAACATAATTGCCATACTGGTCCTGAGCAAGAGTACAAACAGAATCCAAGATCTCATCCACTATAAACTGAAATTGATGCTTATCTGTACAAAGCTCTAAAACTCTCTACATGAAGCCAAACATAAAAAAGCTTCAGCGTTCTCAAAAAATCCCAACGCAGATGGAAAGGGAAGAGTTACTCCTGAATCCAATAAAGATGTTATTAACCTGTATAACACGGCAACCATAAGGATGCATAGAAAGTGTTTCAACTTGGCCACGAAAAGCAGAAATTATAAATCCAATTTTCTCTGTTGGAACACGCTCAATGCATTTTTGTATAACATGATTTCCATTTTGATCACGCACGCATCTCAAAACATGACCATCCAGTTCACGGACCAGCTGTGCTTTATGTTCAAGCTCAATAACCTCAAGTGCCTACGCAGAATAATATCGAAGTAAGTATCAAATGAATATCTTTTCAGTAAGGGAGAGGGGGTTGTTAAATGTTCCAATGTAGTAAAGATGTTAATATGAGATAAAGTAAATGTTTTGGAATTATTTAAAAACATCCCTGTGATGGAAATTTGGAATATCTTTAATATAGGAGCATCTATGCTTAAAGATAAGCCCAGCCATCAGTCAACTACCTTGTATAAACCTAGTCTTTAGCTTTTACCAAAAATAAAAAGAACAACAAAACAAAACCAAACCTATATCTTATCTATTGGTATACCTTTAGTGTCTTAAAAGTGCCATGTGACTAGCATGAGACATCCAACAACTTTGGATGGTTGGGAAGGGGCAGAGATTCCAGAGTTACTCGTCTCTAGAAGCAGCTTTTCTTATCATTTTTTTCATAAAATTCAGATATGAGAACTTCTGTGCCATTTTGACTCTAATGAATTGAAGACTCCAGATAATGCGAAGTTAGTAACGCCATTTTGACTCAATGATTTAAGTACTTTCATGCAGCTTGTGATGGAGGTCCAAAAACCTTCATTGGGCTCCTTTGCACTTGTCTATTTCATGATATATTTGATGCAGAATAACTTTAATAGATATGCATCTGATTAATCAGCACAAAGGTTGAAGGATAAATACTATGTGAACTTGAAAAAATGTTCTTTCAAATGCGACAAGATTATGTTTCTCAGCTTTGCTGGGTCAGCTACTGGATTGTAACCAGATCATCATAAAGTACAGTCTACAGAAGGTGGCCAGCACCAAAAATAATGGGGGAAGTTCATGGCTTCCATAGATAAGCTTTGTTTTCCAGAAGATTATATGAAATTTCGGATCTATCATGCTTCCTGATACTAATTGTTAAAAGTAGCTAACTTTGAATGGCCCAAATTAGCACAATGAGCCTTGACTAGAATCAAAGATCTATTATAGAGTCTTCAATTCTCAGACTACAAGATTTTGAGAAGCTTTCTGTTAGTTGTGATACTTCACGTGCAGGAAAAGGAGCTGTTAGAAGTCAAGAAGGTTAACACAAGGATCCCAATAAAAGCTGCGGCATCTTAAAAATTTCAAGTTCAATATAAAGCTTGAAACCCTCAAATACAGCAGATGATCCATAAATTCTATTAGTGACAAACTACAATGCACCAAGTCATAACTATTACTTTTTGTAACTAGCAAGCTCTTACGTCAACATTTTAGAATGATTTTTCAGTTAAAAAATCTGCTCCTTTTCTAGTAAATGGTGGCATTTTGTGTTACAAGTAGATGGACCATTATCCAAAATGAGTGTGAGTGTGAGTGTGTGTGTGTGTGTGTGTGTGTTACAAGTAGATGCAACATTATCCACATGTAGAATATTCATTCAGATTCTTACCACAAGAAAAGCTGACTACAGCTGAGAGAATGCAAGCAATTAAAACAGACAAAAAAATTTCAACAGTATAGAAAAACTTATACCAACTTATACCGTGAGAATCACACACACCTTCTGGATGACCCGACAGCCATACATCTGCAGACTTAAAGGCAAAATCTGTCCTACAAGCTGATTTGCCAGTTCATTCCGCTGGTCAGGGCTTCCATATTCAAAGAACTGAAAGGACACAGGGGGTAAAAAAAGGAAATTAACAAAACCAAATTGGGCAGAATGCAACGTTATTACAAATATAGGAAATATTTTGAATGCACACCTTTTGAATGACATAATTACCAAATACATCAGTCATCAATTTGGAGGCATGTGGAAGAACTTCTTTAAATACAGATGCCTTCTCATCAGCACTACAATTCTCCAACTTCTGCTGAATAAAGCGACTCCCATGTTGATCAGCACTATATCGGAAATGCTTGGTTATTAACCTTTCAATGGGAAAAATGCATGGAAAATGAAACTAAAAGGCAGTGAAACTTGCCTAAATTCAACAATATGCCCTGCAATATTAGACAGCTCAAATCTTCGACCTTTGCCAGATTTCAACTCTTCAAGAAAATTATATATATTGGGATCATTATAACTCTCATGCCCTCTTTGACCTTGCCAACCAGAATATCTATTGGGACCAGGTAGAGATAGCATTTCATTTCTCCCTCTAGAAAGGCCTGTCCCCACTACTGGGGACCCAGGCAAAACTGGGCTACCAACCGGTGAGGGCGGGTACTGCATGCAAATACCCAAGCGTTGTGTGTTTCCAAAATAAGAATGACTCATGCTCCCTTTAGCAAAGTTAGGATTATCCAATTCTCCACTTCTCTGATGTTGGAATTTCTGATCATCAGAAGCAGCTACGTCAGATCCCTTTTGCAAGTCCTGAGCACTATTTTGGCTCCCCAAAACACCTATAGATCCCAATGCATCAAATTGACCAGCAATACCATATGCCTCTCCGAAAGGTTGTTGACAGTATTGCACATGAAGGGGATTTGCAAAAGATGGATGTAGTGACAACCCAACCTGTCCATAAAACTTGTTAAGATGTTGCGTATCCATACCATGAACCATGCTTCCTCCAGTCGAAACCCCAGATGTTTGAGTATGAAAGCTTGGACCAGTAGCACCATCAAGAACCAAAGGAATACCACCATTGGTAGGATATCCAGCAACAAAAGCAGGACCAATATAGGAATTCATTGCATATCCTCCTACACCATATTGAGGAGGATAGATGCCTAGGGCTTGAACATTAGAGTAAAATGGATTTGGTGAAGCCATGTAGGCAGCTGCACTTGCATAGAGTGGAGGTGTGAACCCAGATGATTGGAGTACAGGCAGCACCACTGTTGAGAGCTTAGAAGGGCAATGCTGAAACTGATCCATGCCAACATAAGTGCCAATTACTCCTTGAGAACTTATCTGTAACTGAGCGCCTTGAACTTGAGATGAACTGCTTAATTGTTGATGAACTTGGAGTTGATCTTGATGTTTCTCATTTCCTAAATTTGGTAGGCTCATGTTAACATCCTTCATATTAGATATAATAACATTAATATCCGAACTACTAATGTCGTGAACTAAGACTTCATCTCTGGTCCAAATATCTTTATTGCTTGAAGTCCCTTCCTCAGTAGGTGGCATGGAAGGTATATCTCCTGTACAATCACGAGATGATAAGCTTGAAGCATGGACAGCTGACAGATCCACTTTTGATGATACTGATATATTATTTGCACCAACATGAGTTGTAACTGCATTTAATAAGCTAGCAGGGGAATCTTGCAAGGAACTGGAATCAGAATCACGATCAACTGCATCCCCTGTCACTCTATAGCCCAAGGAATGAGACTGATTATATACAGGCAATGACGAGCGAGGAAAGTCTTCCTGTAAATGTGAAAAGAATCATGCATTCAATCGTGCAATTCAAACAAATAAAGACAGAAGAAATTTTGAAAACTATGAAGTCCAGAATTCTAATCACCAAAGAAAAAGCCCATCTGAAATTCACAGTGTGGTACATGCAGAGTAAATTTGCCAACAATACTGTAACAGAGGGGATGAGGAGTTTGAAATTTAATGTCTGAACAACGAAATAAAGATGAAAAAGAGGCTAAGGTAAAACAGAACATAAGAGAATAACTGATGATATTAATTGGCAAAATGACGTAGAGACTTTTACCCGTCTTATATCAGTCAAATTTCTGTTTTGTCCTCCCAATTTAACTGCATCCTTCCCGCACCAGAACTCATTTGTCCTGTCCACCATTTCATCAGAAGAATGTTTGGAAGAGTGATCATCCTCGGACTCTTCCTTATGTGTAGAAAGGGTGACTTGAGATGAAGGCAAGGAACAATTACCACTGTCATCTGAAGAAACTAGTCCCCAATTATTACCAAATCTATTGAGGTGATCAACAAGGTGTAGAGGAAGTCGAGGATTCAAATTGGCATTGGAACGGGAATGTGTTAAATAAGCAGGATCAGCTGGTGAGTATTCCTCAGACTCGGGGCTCTGAGAAGCACCACTGAAATTAGCCAAGCTGGTACTCAAACTAGAGCTCTGCCGGGATATAATGTTATTTATAGCCAAGAATGAACCCTCCATGTTCGGGGGTGCACTTCCACTTCTATTAGGCACAGCACTTCTCCCGCTGCCATGAAAATGATGATCCTTTCTGACCAATCCAAATTCTTCTGCTGCCATGTTGGCCGATGTTTTCGGAGAAGGCCATTTTCCACTTGTTTCCGAAATTCTAATCGGACTCTCGGTAGCCATAACCCAAAAGGTCTTATGCCCTCTTTTTCAATAGTAACTCAACAGAGATTCACATAGTCCCCTGCAAACCACCATTTTTTTTCACACAATCAAATAAGAAAAATTAAAAGCAAATCAATAAACAATAAAATTGCACAAAATAGTATTTTCCAAGATGTAAGAAAAAAAAACTATAAATATTATCTATCGATATATTCCTTAGCACTTTCACTTCATAAACGAATATTCAAATTGAAAATCAGAACGATCACGCATTCCGAAATTCATGATCGACAAATACTCAAAAAAGGCAGGTGCACGTGAATGTCTAATCAACACAATATCAAGCATTATAAGCATCTAAACAAAAGGTCAAAGAATGTAAAATAAAAATTCAACATTTCAGACCCATAAAAGGGAAAAAAATTTCAGCTCAACCTAGGGAATTGTAATAAGAAAAAGAAAAAAAAATTATCTCCCTCGTCAATCAACAGAAAACCATCATGGCAGAACAACAGGCGTCAGCAAGCTTAAATATACACTTTCACATTAATACAAGAACAGCCCGTATAAGGAAAACAGTTTGAGCGCCCAATTCAAGTAAGCAGGCAGAAAAGCAAACAAAGACAAAAGAAAGACCCATGCTTTGCTTCTTACAGTGAAAGACAAAAAAAAAAAAAACAAAGCTCGACTTTTTGAAACCCTCAAACAAACTTTTTAACAACAAAGACAGAGAAAAAGCAAATAGAAAAGATTCTCATACCCAGTAACTGAAGAAGAAAGACTAAGTGATGCAAACCCTAGGTACTTTCAGAGAGAAACTTCGATTCTAAAAATGACACGCTTGGCGTGACAGGGGAGTTTGAAAAGAGCGGATATGTAGGGATGCATCAATATTTGGAAATAAAAAAGCGCTACGTCCAGACCAGATTTGGCTAAGTGTCAGTTGTGTTTTCTAGTTACATAATAACAATAAGGTCCCCCATTTATTATATAATTTTAAATAAAGATATGATTTGTAGATTATAGCAAATAAATTCCAAATAGTATGGAGTATTAAATTTAAAAAAATTGATATTAAGTTAAGCAATAAACTCTTTCATGATATTTTAATAACTTGAAATGCATTTACACCTGAAAATAAGCAACCAATTACATCAATATTTTATAAGGGTAATTTGATAATTTTCAAAAAAAAAAGTCTTATGTACGACTATTATATTATATTAATATAGATAATGTAGTAAAATTATTTAATTAATAAAATAAAAAATTTTATTTATTAATAATAAATAAAAAAATAAAAAATTTTATAAATTTATCTCATTATAATAATTAAATAGTAAGATTTATGTTTAATTCTTTTCATTTATAATTAATAAATAAATTTTTATCATTTTATTAATTAAATAATTTTACTATATCAATTATATTAACGTAACAAAATCGTTTTATTTAATATTTTTTTAATATATATGAGGACCTATTTAACAAAACATAAAAAAATTATATCTTCATATACAAAATTATTAAAATTTGTAGACTCGAATATAATTATCCAATCTTATTGGGTGCAATTGCGTGCACATTTGGTTTGGTTTGGCTTTTGTATTAAATATGTAAAGGGCGTACGAAACTGACAAAACAATACAGGGCCGAAATTGATAGACAGAGAATCGTCAAAACAAGAAATCAAAAGCAGGAAGAGAGTCTGTTACGTCTGTGTTGAAAAGCACTTCCATTTTGCAAGCACTTTTGAAAAATTAAATTCAAAATATATATATCAATAATGTGATATTCTACCGAATATTAATATTTATAAAAATAATTTTTTAAAACTTAATATAGGATAATAATTTTTAACACAATATATTAAAATAAGATAAATTTTATACGAATTTAAATTGATATAAAATTATATAATTATCAAATTAATAAATATAATACGACATAATTAATAATTACGTGACATTCAAATTTAAAATTAGTAATATATAAATTTATTTATCGTATAATTAATTATTTAAATAATTATAATATATTTATTATATTTTATAAAATAAATAAAATTACTTAATTTATATATATAATGTTATAAATATTATTAAAATATATAATAATATATAAATTATGTTAAATTAATGATATAATTGTTTATTTAAATATTTATTAATTATATTAAATTAAATTTTTTAATTTTTAACAAAATTATTATATAAATAATATTTAAATTAATTTCTATTTAATGTGATTAATGATCGAAATTATTGGCCGTCATCTCAATATTCTTTTAAAGGTAAATTGTTATTGGGCCAGATTCCGGCCCATTGACTATCATATGATCCAAATAGAATTCTTTCCATTTTCAATTGACACGGAACCCTCCGGTGCTTATTCTTCTTGCTGGAAAACCCTACTGAAACTATTTGAATGCTGGCTGACTTAACCCCATTAAAATCATTCTCAGTCTCTGTCGTAAATAGAAAGTATAGAGGAGGTGTGCCATGGAACAAGTTCAACAAGAAAGAGACGAATTTACTCTGGTGACGAGAAAGCCTTATTTCGGTCTGCCAACTGCATGTCCAATTTGCTTGCCTGTTTACATTTATCTGAAATTCGCTCGACTTCCCTTTCACTTGGCCTTTAATTCTAAATACCCCGATTCTGGTACTATTCTGTTTTTATTTTTTTAGTTTTTTATATGTATGCTTATTTTATTTGAAGCTTCTATTATTGACTCCAAGAGTATGTGCTCTGTTTTAAGCTTCTGATTATACCCATTTCAGCTTTGTGTGTCGGGTTTTGGTCATTTTCATCGGTTTTTCAAGTTTATTTTGTAAATTTGATATCTGGGCAAATTTTTGGGCAAATATGGTTATTTTATTATTTGATACTTTTAAATGTTGATATATGCGTCTTCTTGTTTGATGCTCTATATACTTTTGCGGGATAGAATTGTATATTCAGATAGTATTGATTTTCACTGTGTAACGTATTCGTTTTTAGATACCCTTGTCTCTGTATATGATTTAAATTTAGTAATTACTATGCCTGTTAAGGGCCACCACTTTTCTATTATCCTTTGACCTCTCATATTGCTTGTTCATTTGCGACGGTCATGCATATAACTTCTCACTTTTCTTTTTTTTTCTTTTTGAACGCTTATACTTTCTAACATGTTAATGTTGTATTTGATTGCTTTGGCAGATCAAATTCCTTATGTCGAATCTGGCACTTATGTGGCATACAATAATGAGAATGGTGGAGTTATTGAACGGTTAAAGGAAGATGGCGTTGTGGATTTCGACAATGAATTTTGTTCAGTCCCCGAGTGGATATCAATAAATGCAATGATTAGCTCGTGGCTTGGAGAAGCTCTCATGTATGAACTCTGGGTGGGATCTGATGGAAGTTTTGCTCGCAAGATTTATTATTCTGATCTTGCATGGCCAATAGGAAAGGTTTTGTTCTTACAGCAAGTACGAACAGTAAAGCAGCAACTTGGGATAACTAAAGAGAATTCTGAGAGAAGGGAAGAAGAGGTCTTGCTTTTTCCATGAACCTTCCTACTGTGTTGAACTTCTTTTCCTTTTTTCCTTCTCTTTTTTCATGTTGTACTTTTTTGTCCACAAGTCACTTCATTTTTAAAAAAATACTTCTATTATGTCTCTTTAGGTACTTATGTTTAATTTCTGGACAGATTTACAGAAGAGCTAACATTGCATACAGAGCTTTGTCAACAAGGTTAGGGGAGCAGAACTTTTTGTATGAAAACAGGTAAATTTTGGATGTCTTGTTAAATGTCAGATACATGTAAAGAGCATTGTTATAGGAACTTCTGTGACTTTGCATTTTTGCCATAATAATTGATTTTAAATTGCTGAGATGTACTTACAAATTACTTCCTTGCAGACCATCAAGTGTAGATGCGATTTTGCTTGGACATGTGCTTGTCAATTTTCATGTATTACCAGTAAGTTGCCTCACAAACTACTACTTGTTCTGGCTGCGGTAGCAGTTAAAGTTCTGTCTAGTTGACCTTTTCCCAGAAGCTGATTCTCCTATGGTTTATTGAGAAAATTTGTTGATATGCTTAATTCCGGTGTGAAATATACTAATGTGAAATCATATTAGTTCTGATAAGTATGATTGCAACTTTTATCAGAGATAAGTAAGCTTTGTGGCATTACGATAGTTCTACTTGCTCAGGAAATAACGGTGTACATTGTTGTTCTGCTTAATTTGTCAATAGATGACCATGGATAGGGATTGGGATGCCTGTGATGAGTTAGTTGGATAAATTATTCTTAGTTGCACTGCTGATGAGGGTACTGATTTGTTTTTCATTTTTTTGGTTTGTTTTTCTTTTTCCATTTTTTTTTTTTTTTTGTTTATAAGTTATTACTTCTTCCTGTTGTATAGTTATTTTACTAGGAACAAATATGTTGCTGACTTGCTCAGCCTGAACATAGCCTGTAATCAGAATTAGCATAGATCCATTTATATTGTAGTCTTGGTTGTTCAGTGCATAAGTAAATTGGCAATGGGCAAAACACGTCCCTAAGATGCCTCATGGGGTTCATTGGACTTGTTAGGCACACTAAGCAATTTAATATCAGGTGGTGTTCATGGTTTTGGTACCTCTAGGTGATAGTTATCACTTCTTCAGTCTTGTGTAGAAAGTCCACATTGAGCACTTGGGCGGATTGTGCTCTTTCAATACTAACATGGACATGGGCCAATGTACTGTTGTTAAAGTCAACTTTAAGCTGCTCTTATCTGTTGTTAAGGTTCAACAATTCTGGCTCTTTACCATATACTCAAGTATCTTTTATTATTTTGGAAATTATTTTAATTTTACATCTGTTTTGTGTTTTTATAAACTATTAGGAAACATCAGTGCTCAGGAGCAAACTCTTAGAGCATGGTAATCTCATAAGATATGCAGAAAACCTTAAGATGGAGTTTATAGAAGTTGGTTCATCGTCTTTTATCCCACAGTCCCCGTCAGACCCGTCCTCATCAGCTCCACGAAAAGGTCCCTCAAATTGGAGTAAGATATTCCACCTACATGTATTTCTTATTTTTATGATAGATATTTGTTTGATTTCACGACCAAACCAGTTGTTCTTTGATATTTTGATGTTATTGTGCTGGAAATTTTTGGCATAACTAATTCAGTTAGGAATAATGGCCAAGTTTTATGGTTTGATCGAGTAAATAATAATTGATTCTCTGCTGACAGCACGTGGAAACTATCTAGATGCATATCTGTCCTGGATTTTCCCAAAACCCCTTGTTTTTTAGATTTTAGGAGCTAATTTTTTTTTTTTTCCTCTTATTTTGGGGCTATGTCAATACACATAGTGACATTGAGTTGCATCACTTGTGCTCCTAATCAGTTATTACATATGTTTATTGATATTAAAATGTAACCTTGGACCAATCAGTTTAACTTTCATCTTTTTAAAAGGTTCAGGCTAGCTCATGTGTACTTTGTTGTAGTTTTATGCCTCAGACTACAGATGCAGCTGAAGTGTCTATCAGAGGTTGCACTTGAGACCAATATGTTTCTGCATAGTAATTGTTTCTGAATAAAAGACAATAAAAATTCCTTCTGAAATTTCAAAAGGCCTAATAAGGTCCTGTTTTGGGGACTTCTGATAAGAAACAAACAATTCCATTAACAAGAAAGAATCAGATACCTTGTTGGCTTGTAGGATTATAGGAATTAATATGTTTGGGTGTCACTTCAAAGTAGAGCAGGGAAGATGCTCGGCCTCCTTAGTAGTCTTATTTATGTGTCTATATGTACTTTTTATATGAAGGAGCAGGTCATAGAGTGGGGAATTGAGCACTTTCCTCGTTGCATGAGTTGTATTCACAGAGTTAATTGTTAGCATGGATTATTAAGTAATCACATGGATACAAACAACATCGTTTCTTTGTCATTTGTATTATTCCATGTCAAGTTCCGACACTAAATGCAAGTTTAGCTGGTAACTTCTGTCCTCTGTTACTGTTTTAAAATATTGTAACCTTCTTGTTTTCTTTATTAGGATCAAAACCTAAGCCAAAACCCAAGAGGGAAAAAACAGAGGAGGAGAAGACTTTCAGAAGAAGGGCTAAATACTTTCTGGCAACACAGCTGTTTGCTATTGTACTTTTCCTCTCTATCATGGGTGGACATGATTTTTTGGAAGTTGAACTTGACAACGATGAAGACGGCAGTTTTGACTGAAATCATATCTTTATCTATCCTCTTTTATTTCTCAGTACCAAAATTCTTTCCATGACTGCTGCTGATCAGAGTTGACTGCACGATGAGGATAATGTTTTTTTTTTATCCACCCGCCATCTTTGTAACTTTTATTTAAGATTTTGGAAAATAAACGCCCATACAAATTGAAGTATGTTATATGTGCCATAGACTAACTGTAATTTTTGAGGTTCAGGAAGGAGAAAGAAAGAAAACACTTCTCGGATTTTGATACTGGACTCTTAAACAGGCACAATGCATCTTGATTAGCAAAGCTTACTTTGAATACTAAACAGGATTAATTTTTTGAGATTCAGCTGAATAGTAGGATGTGTTTGGCAAGGACATACAGTAGTACCTTGAATAAGCAAATTATGTAGGAGTAAATGGTACAAGCGTAAATGCTGTAGGAGATGAATGGAGAAAATGAATTTCAATATTTCTCTTTTCGTTCTCCATAAGTAAGCCCAGTCAATCGAAGCAATTTCAGACAAGCCTTTTTATTGGAAGTAATGTTCCTGCCTTTCAAGTAGCAAATTCTTGAAGAAAATATGATTAACGACAACCTTCCAGCATTACTTTTAATGTTGGCTATGCCAGGTTGAAGCTCCTGATTTTAGAACTCGAGGAAACTTTCAGTATTTGGGTTTTGTCAAAGAATCGAAATCCTGGAATTCATGGTGATTCCTTCTCCTGATCATCCCAATAGCCAAATGTTAGCAAAGCAATAAGGAACTAGAGACATCTATAAATCTACTCTACCTTATCATAAATAGTTATACATTTGTAATTACACTGACACTTCCCGCAACAACACGACCTAACAAAATATCAGAAACTATGTCCTCTCCCTAATGACTTTGTGAACACTCAGTGTTCTCCCATTGATTAACAATTTCAGCATATCCGTCTGCGGAACCGATAGCAAATTCAGCCAGTGAGCTCATTGCAACTGACATTCCAGCACAAAGTACTCTTATGGCAACTTCAGCCATATTATCTGTAGTCATAACCTCTTCAAATTGTCCAACTTCCACCACTTCCATATTCCCACTAGATTCATCCGTGAACCCGGTTGAGAATTTCTTTGACCCGATTGGGGTTCTACAAGAGTCATCCCTTTGCTGCTGTGCATAAAGAGACCACATCCCGGTTGCAAAAAAGTCTAATCCTTCAAGTACTGGCATCTCTCGAATGCCACCAAGAAACCTTGACCATTGTATGCAAAGTCCAATTATTGGAAGGGTTCCACTGGACCTGCGGGGAGAAAATGGTAACTTTGACATATCAGAATCACACCTCATGCAACGGAGAAGCCAGCCAGTTAATGCATGCATGTAGGATCGCTGAGAAGTGATCCATGACCCAAAACATGCTCGCCAATTCCTGATCTCTGTTTCAAGATTGGCAGCAGAATGGCCTAGACCATGCGGCTCAGTAACTGACATGGAAGAGTGCCTCTTTCCATTCAGTTTTGAAGGTGTCCCTGCAAGTAAAAGCTTGGCTTCGTCTAAGGTTCGCTTCTGTGATTGATGGCACTCTGCCATTACTTTCCACATCCTTGATAACCTGCAATACAAGGACAATTAGATGATTTTTACACTATGATATTCTCTTGGATTAACTTAGCACAGTTTTCGAATGTGCAAAAATCAGTGTCTGAAATCATGTGACATACCCTTGTATCAATTCTACAAGTTGAGGCTGCAATTCTTCATCTCTCAAAGTTTCAATCCTCTTTGAGATAGCTTCAATTGAGTGTATTGAAACCTTTATCTGGGTATGCAAATCTCTAATACCTACCCTTGTTTTGTCCACAGCAGAGTGGTCATCTCCTTTAACATCTTGGTTTCTGAGTTGCGCACATTTTTTGTCATATGCAATCCGAACCTTTTCTCCAGACTGCTTGAAAAAGTAATAGAGGATCAATTTTTCATTATTTCTATTGCGAACCAAAAAACATAATCATTAAAAGATTATGTTCGTGTTTCGTTTACACATAACTCTGGAGAAAATAATTCTAGTAACTACATAACTGCAATGAGGAGCATGGATGAAGCACTTTCGAATACAGAATATGCTTACTTTGACACAAACATATGCACTTAAATAAAATCATTCTCCTAGTGCGAACAAGTTTAACAAGGAATTATTCAACCATTTAGTAATTTTAAAAAATTCTTTAGCTGAAATAATTTCTAAAAGGAAGCAAGCAGCAACTGTTTGGGGTCGGCATTAACATGGACAAAAAGTATAAAAATAAATAAAATAATATTTTGGAAAATTTTGCCAGGACTAGATTTTGCTTGCACTTTCTTCTACTCTTTCTTAGAGAAATTGGTCCAAAGAAAAGGTTAATAAATCATTTTACTGACCAATATTTCTGAGGGTAGAAGTTTAGAAGTATACCCTGACTTCCTCGTAGAGTTTCTTCTCCCAGGCATATAATCTATCCAATGTTGTTTGGTGACTACCAGAAAATATGCAGGATTCCTCTGAGAAATCACCACTGCTATCATAACCTTCATCTCTGGAACTTGAAGAATTGATTAAAATTCTTGATGAGGACGAGCGAGATGAAGCTGAGCGGAACAGAACTACTGGATTCAACATTTTCATTGCTGCAAAAACAAAATATTTAAAACTCGTACTATATTCAAACACAAGGAAATAAATACGAAAACAATAGGCAGTCTTGGCCGATACAACAATAATATGGAGTACATATATAATGCAAGAATATAATTTACATTATATCTATGTTAATTCGAAGGAAAAATAGGCTTAAGAAGAAAGGTAAAACTCACAAACCTGTGAGTTCATTAGAGGTTGCTGAGTGCTGGGCTCTCCTAGCCTCTAACAATGCTGAGACTTCACTGGCAGCACTGCAAACAACCGAGAATTGGGCTTCGAGGTCCTTTATAAGTTCTGCCATGCTTGTTGGCCTTCGGTTTACATATACAGTAAAACCTGGTGTTTCTTTCTTAGTTTCTTGACCGCCAACTGCCATTTCTTGATTATTAACTTCTACTTGCCCAGCTTTTTGATCTCGCAATACTTTTATGCTTGGCCTACCTTGAGATTTTAAACCTTTCACATCAAGCTCAACATCGCTTCTGCTATCTGTTTCCCCCTCCTCATCTTCATCCTCATCGTCGTCGTCGTGGACATCGTCATCGTCACAATCTTCTACAGTAACATCTTCCCTAGCGCAATTTTCATCAACTTTCGCTTTTTCTTCTGTTACACGTACCTTATTCTCAGAATCTTCTTGTTCAGTTACATCTTCTTCTAAGTCAGGAATGCCCTCTTCTTCTCGAACCTGCCTTAGTCCTCTGATCTCATCATCCAAGGTTGTTTGATCGAGACTACTTCGGGTGGGATAGCCATAGTAGTCCAATGATGAAAATGGATTCCAAAAGAAATCCCATTGTGAAGTTTGCGGTGAAGCGGGAGGGAAGTTGGGCATATTATTGGGCGAATATGAGAAAAATGAAGAACTCATTGGTGATGATTGCATTGCAAAAAACCCATCAGTTCCAAAGTGGTGAATTGGAGAGTAACTTTGAACTCGGACTGTTTCTGGTGATGGAGGCCTCTCTTCAACTGAAACGGCTGGGTTCCCACCTGACCTTAAGTAGTTTACTCTCAAAGTTGAATTGGGTTCAGACCGAATTTGTGCTGGTGTGAAGGATGTTGGTGAAATTGAGATGAAACCGGAACTCGTTTTCTTTAATGGTGTAAAGGGTGGGGTTATAAAAGAATCTAACAAGAACTCACGGGGTTCATCTCCTTCAACATAATCTCGAAGAGCTACAGAAACTCTTTTTAAAGATTGTATATAAGCTAGGTGTCCAGATGCAAATCGTGTTCTTTGCTCTACGGCCTGTTTGATGAATCTCTTTCTATCTTTACAAAGCTGAACTGCCTCTTCATCATCCAGCTTTGAAGTAGAACATCCCATCTCTCACTTCTTCTTTCACTTTACCTTTAGCACTGGATATTTCAGGCCTGAATTTAAATGACAATTCCAATAATTTTCTTCAGTATTTCTCACTTGATTCATAGTAGTTGCGATGCTGTTCAACAACTTGAATCATGTCAAAAGATTATCAAACGTGCAAGAGCGCAAGCAGACAAAGAAAACAGGAAATAGCAGCTAGATTTATTAGATGGTAAACTTCCCGACCGGGAAACTTCAAAAATCTTTGGGTGCTTTTCTTAAACTTCAAGTCATGGAGAGCGTAGTCAAACTTGAACAAAAGGACAAGGAAATCAAGATTCTTTTGATCACTCTCTTCAATTTTTCCAAATACTGGAGAACTCGACCCCTTCAAATCCGCACCAAGCAACGACAATCAAATAATCTGGAACAACAACACAGAGATGAAAGAAAGCTTAACTAACAAGTAACAAATAATTTGCAAGACAACGTGCCAAACCCCACAAGCTCAAATGAACATAAACTTTCTCTACAAAATGCCACACAAGGGATATTGATGGAATATGTGCAAAATATTTAAGCTAATTTAAATACTGAAAAGGAGGAAATACAAGTTCATATATGGCAAAAAGAATAGACATTCAGTATGCAGAAAGATTATTTTTAGTTACAAGGTAGTAATCAAAAGAAAACAGAGGTTTAAATAAAGGAGAGAAAAAGAATACCCAAATACAGAGTTCACATGGCAAAACCTGTAAGTGTTATGAACCACAATTAGGAAGAAAAAACGTGTCAGAGAATATATGAAGATGAAGATTAGAAAAAACAAAAAAAAAAAAAAGGAAAAAAATATATTAAAAACCTCTGTCAAAACAAAATATCTCAAACTTTGATGAGCAGCAAATGTTGAAAGAATATTACTCTTAAACTCAAATGTAAACCAGAAATAAAAACTAAAAAGAGTAAAGGAAAATTTACAGAAATTTAAAAAAAATAGTAGAACAAAATGGTTAAACCCCGTTTCAAGAATTAATCATTTATCCAAAGAAGAAAATTAGTACTCACGAAGATTTAATTTAAAAAAATAAACAGAGTATGAACATAAAATTCTACCATTTGACAAAAAAAAAAGTCCTTAATGAAACATAGTTTAGAGAAAAAAATAAATTTATGAACTTTAGAAGAAGTGAAACGACGATATAAACTTTAAATGAATATCAAAAATACTTAAAACCCCATTTCCAAAATCAATTATTCCTCCCAAGGAAGATATCAGTACTCATGAATATTGAAAGACACATATATATATATATATGAACAAAAAAAATTATCATATTTTGACCCCAAAAAAACTGTAGAGAAAAAATAAAGATGTCAACTTTGCAAGAAATGAAATGAAGGCATAAACTTTATATGAATATGAAAACATGACTCCCATTTCAGGAACTCTCCGAGATTTTCAAAAGTAAACAAATAAACCATTGCTAAAACCTGCAAAGAAATGAACAACAAAACAAGCTTCACATAGCACGAAAATTTGAAACAAAAAACCCCAACATTGCAGACCAAAATTTAAAAGCAATGAGAGAATGAAGTGGGTTGTAGAACATTACTTACCAGAGAGAGTAGTTTAAGCTTGGAACGAGATGAAGCCTGATGAGAGAGAGAGAGAGAGACGTTGAGAAAGGCAACGGTCAAAACTATCGAGTGAAGGGAGAAGAAAGAAAACAAAAATAAAAGCTTCAGGTTGGAGAACTAACTGAAGTGAAGAATAAGGTGACGAAACAACGAATGAGACAGGTTCATATTGTTACCCTTCATGTTTGCATTTATTTCTTAAATGCCACCAAAGTCAATTTTATTATTGCTTGTTGAAATGATTAGACATTCGGATTTGGATTAGACTTCTTAAATTATTGACATGATTATGATACACTCATCAAATTAATTAACAAATCAATGCATAATTATTAACATATCTTGTGGATAAATAAATATGATTTAGACTTTTTACTTAAAATAGGGATGGGAAAATTTAATGGATTAGAATAATTTAAAATTTTATTATATTTATTTTAGTTTAAAAAATTACATTAATAATTATTAATTTAATTTTTAAGTCATATTTAGTTAAATTAAATTAAATTAATTAAATCAATTAAATTTATTTTTTTATTAATTTAAACTCAAATTAAATAAATTATCTCAAATCAAATCGAATTAATAAATATTAATTTAATTTATTTTATTTTATTTTTACTATCAATTCTATTCAATTTGAATTAAAAATAAATATAAAATATTTTATTTGATTTAAATCGAATCTAACCATGTTCACCCTTACTTAAAAATATCATAAATTTTAAATTATTAATTTTTTTTTAATTTATTAATTAATAATAAAATTAATAATACTGTAATATTATTTAAAAATAAAAATTTATTATTATTCTTTAAAAAAATATTTTTTAAAAAAGATATAATATTTTCTCTAAAATCACAAGTTAAAATTCCCTTATTTTTTTACATGGTTAGTTGAGTTTCATTCCAACCCCTATACTTTTAGTTACTATCGAAAATGGTATTTCAATTTTAAAAATAATCAAATACCCCCCTGACCTGCCGTCTAAAAACAGTAGGAAACTCTTATTTACTTCTTGTGCGAACCGGTGGCTAGAGACAGACAGGGACCCACAAGCACAATAAGTTTCTGATAGGTACCCACGTGCCCAAAATTTAATCTAACGGATGGTACTCGCAGGCGCCTATAGACAAACTTTATATTTCTGATGGGCCCGTTTGTTTCTGGACCCCACCTTAAAACTGATTGTACTGGCCCTGTATCGTAATTTTGTTCGGAGGTGAGGGTATGTGGGTAATTTCGTCGAGCTGATAAAGTAAAAGCAAACCAACTGTTTGCACTGTAAAGATAAAGAGGGAACCTGGTCCCACTCGACCCCCGGAAGATGCCTCGGTAACGGCTACTTTGCAAGTTACCCCCGTATTGCAATACTATTTCGGATTGGCCGGAATATTGTTGACCGATCTCAGTACACATAGACAAAGACATTTTAACGAACTATTAAACTAAAATAAATAAATAAATAAATAATATTTTCTGTAATTTTGATATTTTAAATTTTGATGGAATCTACCAACGGACATGGATGGGAACCAACTTGGGATTCTGCCTCCCAATTAATTAATTAATTAATTAATTAGTAATTAATTTATTCACAAAATCATAACAGTAAAATAATTACTTATACATAAACCACACTCCCTGAGATTCTTTACTGTCACCAACCTGAATTTTATATGTATATATATATTGTTCAAATTGAATCTGTTGGGTAATTAATGCAGTTAAAAATAAGTTGAGTAGCATACAAAGATTATCTTGGTTAAGTAACTATAAAGAAATTTATTACTTATAATTAAATTAATTAAAACAAAAAATATGTATAGTTTAATCATCATCGTCTATTTTATAAATCATAATACGATTTCATGTTTATATATAATTTGTAACTAACATTTAAGTAATAAATTTAACTATACAATATTAGATTATATTGTAGTTCATCGTAATAAAAATAATACCACGCATTAAATTCAATATTTTATTTTAAATTTCGATTCCGATTCTTCGTTTGTGTACAATATTTGTAGGTGAATACATTGAGAAGGAGAATTAAAAATTAACCAATATGGAATTGTACAACTTTATTGTATCTTAGTGTAATAATTTTAATATTTTAAAGTAAGTTATGATTTAGATCTAATTTCCATAATCACATGTGCTTTGGTATCGCTGTCACGTGATTAAAAATCACACATAATTTATTTAACATTGACATGTCGCATTCCATGTTCCCTGCTACTCTATATTCCAACTCCTAAGAGGAATTTAGTACAATATGAAATCAATATTTAAATAAATAGGTGGAGGGATTAGGCCTATTTTATTGGGCTTCATATTGGGCCAACTTTTGAATGGACTCCAATTTCATGTCGGCCCAATATCGTTTCCCTGTGCATGTATATATTTGAGCCCTAAAAGCATCCCTCATATGTTACGATTACACCTCTTTTTAGATAAAATTCATACTAAAAAATAAAATAAAAAGTAATATTGTATGTTGTTAAGAGATATATATTTTTTATTATAAATTTAAAATAACTATTTAAATAATGTTATTTGTATTATAATAAATAATATTATTTCGTGAGACTAGTTAGTTTATTATATCAAAGATGATTATATACATATATGAGCTTCATAAATGTTACATCTTATATCATTTACGAGTAAGTATGAGCTATAACTTAATATATGCATTTTACATTGAAGTCTAAGAACAAATCTGTGAGCTCTATGTTCAAAATAGACAATATAAACTCAATTATTGAGTTTGAACTATTATATATAATGTCAAAACTAGGTTGTAACCCAATGTATAAATATTTTAATTTGTGACATATCTTTTATTTTGTAAAATATTTATTATGACTCCCTCATGAGAATATGAAATTTAAAAGAGTAAGAATATCACATTTTTGATCGGTGACGGGTGAGTTTAAATTATAATTTTTAGTAGATGCATTTTAAGTTATGAAGTCTAAAATTAAATCTATGATAAGACCGTGTATTCAAAGAGAAAAACATATACTTAATTGTTGGGTTGGAACTATTATGATAATTTATTATTGCTGCATATTAAAACAATCAGCCTTATGTTTATATATCTATATATAAAATACAATGGTCAATGTAAAAATGTTATGTATCTCAAAGTTTAACATAATACCATATCAATATCTATTTTTTTTAAAAATTATACTATAAATTATTTAAGAAGTGTTAGATTATTTATTTTACATCCTACGTCATTAGCGCAAAAGAGTAATATAAGTTATATATCTTTTGTACTCTCATAAGGTCTGAAAGCAAACTTGTAATGAATTATATATCTATAATTGACAATATTTATTCTATAATAAATTCGTAATGCATTTATTATTATGAATATATGAATATTTTAATTTATGACATATTTTTTATTATACAAAATCCCTGTTATAACTCTATCACGAGGACGTAAAATTTAAACAAGTAAGAATGTTACATCTCACATTATTAATGGATGAGTTTATATTATAATTTAATAGACGCATTTTAAATTGTGAAGTTTAAAATTAAAATTTTGACGAACTGTGTATTCAAAGAGAATAATATATACTTAATTGTTTGGTCTGAACTGTCACAATAAGGTTATTATTGTTGCATATTAAAATAATTATTCTTATGTTTATATATCTATATTTAAAATATAATGGTCAATATAAAAATGTTATGTATGTCAAAGTTTAACATAATACCATATCATTATATATTTTTTAAAAAATTATACTGTAAATTATTTAAGAAGTGTTAGATTATTTATTCTACATCCTACAGCATTAGTGCGAGAGACTAATATATCTTGTGTTTTCTCGTATAGTCTAAAAGTAAATTTTGTAACGGATTATATATATAAAATTGATAATATCTATTCAATAATAAATTCACAATGAATTATATATATATATATAATCAATAATATTTGTTGAATTGAAATGTTACATCTTGTATTTTAATAAGGAGTCAAAGCTCCACTGTCATACATGGATGGACTAGAGGAAATTGTAGGGCTTTTGTTTCAATGGTTAGGAGTGTTTTGTCTCAACTTCGATGGTTTATAGTGGAATTCCAGCGACACTCTTTCAATCTTGTCGGGCGACGGCGTGCTCAACTCGGACAAAAGTTATATTGTCCAAGACAAACTGAACAAATTGGAGCAAAAAAAAAGAAAAAACTGTCACGATACCACGTTTGAGTTTGAAAATTTTAATTAATTCATCAAATCAAACTGTGTCACAAGGATTAGAACTCGACCAAAATAATTTGATGGATGGAATTCAGGAATTTGCAGGCGTTTTGGC
Organism: Swietenia macrophylla; assembly: GCA_032401905.1. Taxonomy (NCBI): domain Eukaryota; kingdom Viridiplantae; phylum Streptophyta; class Magnoliopsida; order Sapindales; family Meliaceae; genus Swietenia; species Swietenia macrophylla. The sequence goes on along the minus strand of CP135561.1, from coordinate 8,169,612 downwards.
CAATGGGCTTGGAGTCTTTTTAGCTCATTGATGGGTTATCCTGGAATTCCAACAAAAGTTGTTCAATCTTGTCGGGGAGATGGCGTGTTCGGACACAGCAAAGCTCTTGTTGTCACAATCCATAAATGAATAAAACAAATGAAAGAAAGAATTCTGCATCATCACTTGATACATTACCAGTAAAAGAAGAAGGAGAAGAAACAGAGAGAAATGGCAGAGACAAGAGGGGAAATCCCGACGATAGATCTACAGGATTTACAGGCGCCGTACACGCAATTGAGAGAAGCATGTGAAGAATTGGGATGTTTCAGGATCGTGAACCACAACATTTCCTCTACGCTCATGTCGGAAATGAAGAAGGTTGTGCGATCTCTTTTGGATCTTCCCTCGGAAGTCAAACGACGGAACACAGACGTAATCGCCGGCAGCGGCTACATGGCTCCCAGCGAAGTTAATCCGCTGTACGAAGCCTTAGGACTTTACGACATGGCCTCCTCCCAAGCAGTAAATTCCTTTTGTTCTCAGTTAGAAGCCTCTCCGCATCAGAGGTACCGCCTAATTCTCAGTAAATTCTATTTAAATTCGCTGCAAAATCCTGCGTATTTTTCATTCCTTCATATAAATTTTCAGAGAGATAATAGGGAAGTATGCTGGAGAAATACAACAGCTGGCGATGGAGATATCGCAAAAATTGGCTGAAAGCATGGGGCTGATCAGCAATGACAACCCCTTCCGCGATTGGCCTTGCCAGTTCAGGATAAACAAGTACAACTTCACTCCGGAAACCGTAGGCTCTCCCGGAGTACAGTTACACACCGATTCGGGATTCCTCACAATTCTTCAGGATGATGAAGACGTTGGCGGCCTTGAAGTCATGGACAAATCCGGCGCGTTTGTAGCCGTCGATCCCTTGCCCGGCACCCTCCTTGTCAATCTCGGAGACATTGCAACGGTCCGTACTACAGAAATTGTTATTACTTCACATTTTTTTTTTGTTTTGATTTCGTTAATTAACTTGTTAATTGCCAGGCATGGAGTAACGGAAGGTTGCACAACGTGAAGCATAGAGTACAATGCAAGGAAGCAACAATCAGATTCTCGATTGCTACGTTCCTTTTGGGACCAAAGGAGGCAGCTGTGGAAGCTCCGGCGGAATTCGTTGACTCTGAACACCCGCGTCTTTATTTACCGATTACTTTCCTAGATTACAGGAAGCTCCGACTCTCCACTGAATTGCAGGCCGGTGAAGCTCTTGAACTTGTGCGTTGCCATTCCTAAATCAATAACCAGAAGAAATTGCCGGAGGAGACTTGAAAGCTTCCACCTTTTGTATCAACGTATGGTTAATTGTTAATTCCTCTGTAACAAATGAGCCTTAAAGTGATCCCATTGCATGAAATAAAATGGAATCAAAACTTAAGATATATATATATATATATATATATATATATATATGAACATGAACTGTTAGTTAACTTGTAATTATATTAACCGAGGAAATAAATAGCTTAGCATTTCCCACGTCATCCTTATTTTAACAGTATAATGCTTCTGAGAGCCAAAGCCTCTTCCCATCATCTCCCCTGTTCAAAACCTAATGACCCAAAACGTTTAACAGAAAATTTCTTATCGCTTTTGAATAATGTCCATCAACAAAATCAGTTGAACAAACCCACACTCAAATGCTCATACATTCCATACAAAAACCCAACTTCCTTCTCTTCAGAATCATTGACTTCAAAGACTTCAGCTCGCTTCCATTCTCTTTCGCCACATCCCCAGACTCAACGAGTACGTGTTTACCGTAATCATTCATGGCTTGACCACTACCTGGAAGAAGAACTCGCTTTCGCTTCAACTATACTATGAAATGAAAAGTTTAGGCTTGAAAGCCGGCCATTTTTGTTCAAATCATGTTGTGATCTTTTGGAGTTAAAGCATGGACTTGCTGCACATTCATCGGTGTTTAAAATTGGTATGGATGGGGCTGATCACGTCAGTGGATCTTTGATTACTATGTATGGGCTGTGTGGTGAGTCGGGTTATGCACGTAAGCTGTTCGGGGAAACTAGAGAGAGAGATTTGGTGTTGTGGAGTTCGATGATTTCTGGGTATTCGAAGATGGGAAATGCTAGGGATGCGATGGAGCTGCTTGGGAAAATGAGGCGCGAAGGCTTTTGCCCTGATGAGATGACGTTGGTGAGCTTTCTTGGGGCGTGTGGATAAGGGTTTGTAGTGGAGAATAAGATGGAGTTGAACTGTTTTATGGTCTTCATTGATTGATATGTATGGGAAGTGTGGGGATTTAGTATCTGCGAGGAGGATCTTTGATAGGATGGTGAAGGAGGATGTGGTTACAACTTACATGGGCCATGATCACAGTGTAAGTGATTCATTTTCATGCGTGTTTGTATTACTGTTTAAGGATCATCTCTGAAGGAAATATTGGCTTGTATTTATTTCTTACAGGTTTCACCAAGCGTAGATCTTTTTCTTGATTGATGACTTGGCTTTTCTCATCACAATGACTATCATCCCCATAACTGATGTCCAAATATGCGAATAAGTAAGCTGATTCTGTCATGCTTGTTTACCTTTTGTGAGGACTTTTTTAATTGGTTTATAGTTTTACATCTCAAATAAGTACATAATTAATTATTTTTTTAAAGTATTTTAACATCCATTGATTTTTCCTGAAAAGTCAAGTTAAATTCCTAACTGGTTGATAAAAAGAAAAAAAAAATGAAAATACTTGCTCTAAGAAAATGTTGTGGAAAATAAGATTGGTTGTGTTTTTCATTTCCTTAATTTTTTTTCCTTCTGTTATGTGATAATTTGTTGTAAGAATTATCTTGAAGAACCGGTAATGATACCTTTTATGCTTCATGGAATGGTAGAAGCATTGAGTTGACGAGTGTGTATTTGAGGTTTTAGAGCAGCCACTTTATGCTATATTCTAAAGAGTAGGATAGTCTTTGTAAATGAACTTAGCTGGACAGGAATAAGGCAAGTTTATGCTAATTCTACTTGTACCTCAGCTCTACATTGTGCTAGGTAATGGAAGTTGACCTAGACAGGTTCTCTTACAATATCACAGATAAAATTTCTGCAGGTCAAAAGTGATCCCTTATGTATAACTTGAATTGTAATTAAATGATATATTTACAAGTATATATGTTTTAAAATACATAAATCTTATACAAAGTAACTATATTTACTGAGTTTTGTGTTTACTAGTCGTTTAACCACCGTGTCACATATATGCACAAAGGGGCTCTTCAAATGAAGCAATCATGCTATTCAATGGCATGAAAGAGTCTGGGGTTCATCCAGATAAAATTACGTTGGTAGGAGTATCGACTGCATGTGCCTCTATTGGGACCATTGATTTGGGGAAATGGGTTGGTGATTACCCATCACAAAAAGGATTACAACATGACATCTTCGTTGGTACAGCCTTAATTGATATCTATGCAAAAAGCATGCCATGGGAGCGTAGAAAATGCACTAAAAGTTTTCAAACACTTGGCACTGTGAAAAAATACGTCTCCTCGAATGCCACGATCTGGGCTCTTGATGTCAATGGACAGGGCCATGAGGCCGTGTCAGTTCTCATTCGACAAACAATAGAAAAGTAATTCAATGAAATTAACAAATAAAATGAATGGAAAGAAAGTCTGTAAATTATATTACCAACATATTATGATACACTGTTCTAACTTAAAAAAAAAAACTGAAAACAAGAAAATCACTCAGGCCGAGCAAGCCTCCAGCAGTCGCTGAAATTTTCCCCTCCCTAATAATCTTTCCCCAATTCAAGATAATGACAAAAGATCCCACTCACTCACTCACAATTTACCCAAATATATATTTCCCATACAATACCTTTACCCACACATTATTTTCTCTAACAAACTTCTCCCCATGACTTCACCATCGTCAGCTTCCATTCCTTCTGTTGCCTTCACGTGTCATCTTTTCTCTCCTCTCGTATACTAGCTGGATTGGTGGTCTCGTGGATTCTTGGGCTGCCCAGCAAGGTTTGTCTTTGTTGTCTCCTAAGGCCCAGGTCCAGCTCCTTCAATATTCTGCTTTGATCGAGGTTTGTTGTCTCGTGGATTGGTTCATGAAGGTCGTCGTTTATTTTGAGTTGACGAGTTTATCATTTGGGTTAATCCCACAAATTGAACATTACCCTTGCATGATTGATCTTTTTTAACTTCCGGGACATTTTTTGAAGCTTGGATTTTATTCAAAAGATGCTTGAAAAGCCAGATGAGATTATACTCGGTGCTCTGCTTGGTGCACGCCAGCAGCAGCGATAGCTGCTGATGTCAGTAGGCAGTGATGCAACTGCTTCTGGAGATGGAGTCTTCAAATTCTAGAAACTACTGTTATATTTGAGAATGTGGGATGACTCAGCGAAGATGAGGGAGTTAATGAGAGAGAGGAGTATAAATAAGACTCCTGGTTGTAATTGGATTGGAATTGATGATCGGATTCATGAATTTCATGCTGGTGATGATTTACATGATAAACCAACAAAGATCTGCCTTGTGTTCTACGTGCTAAATGAGGAGATAAGGAGGGGAGGCCACATTCCAAATGTTGATTGTCTGTGAACATGGAGTTTGAACAGTTGAGAAATAGCTTCAATCACCACTCTAATGTGCCATTGAATAGTTACTGCCTCGTCAAGTTTGCATGATTTAGGCAAAAGTTTCTTTAAACTTTTCAAGTGCTAAACAAGATGTGAACAGTTTTTCACTAGTTGCCTCTTGCTCTACCAAGGCCAAAGCTAAAGCTTGGCAATGAAGAAAAACCGTGTTGTCCTCAAATCATGAAGGTCTCAAGTAAAGCAATTATCACCAGAGCATTTGTTGCCAAGAGATTTAATTTTTTTTTTCTAAAAAGATTGCATGGGAATTCAAGAGTTTCGATACCATGGGAAGTATATTGTAGATATGACAAGTAAAATCTTTCATGATCTTGAAACATCTTTTCTCCGGCATCAAATAGCTCTCTATACTATGATGTCATTGGATTCTTGAGACTGCTACAAATTGGAATTTGACCTGACTTGAGAGTTTCTAACTAACAACTGTTGAGAGATGACAATGTGTTGTCAACTGGATTCAATCATGCTCCCACATATTGCTTTTCTAAAGTCAGATGATGTATCATATGTGTTTTCATTGTTTCAACATTTCTTATCATTTGCTGTTTATTTTAAGTTACTCTTTCTCTCCCTCTCTTCTTTGTTAACTTTAAATTGGTATGGGAAGCAGTTTCTTGATGATTTTTCGAATCTCTAGTGAATACTCAGGATAAATTGCTTTTACATTCACTCACTATGCCCATATCTGCATTGTTGCATAATTTATCTTCTCAGTAGATGCACCCAAAGAAGGCACCTGTTTCAAAAAATTGGCTACTTTTCTTTTGACTGTCAAACATGTTCTTTTGTTTATTAAACATGCAGAGCATAAGGCTTATTTTGTACTTTCCTTGCATCCAAGTGCCTCCCAACCTTTTCTGTTTGCTGCTTCTTTCTAATTTCTATCAAGATTTCCGTTTAATAGATTACTTGCGTATTTGATGTATGACCAAAAATGCAAGAGGGTTTATTTGGTAGAAACTCTATTTAACTTAAATTGGGTCTTATGATACTTGTTTGAGTTACAGTTTTTTTACTTCCTTTGCTAAATTCCATTCTCCTGCTGTTGTTTTATTCCCAGTTTCTTGTTCTAATTAGTACTTGGCCACTATAAATAAGGTTCTAAATTATTTATTTTCCCTAGTTTATTTTTTAATGACCTTTGAAATAAAGATTATTACTTTTCCCCCTCAATTGCTTCTGATTTTTTTAAACCTTTCCTCCTCCTTTTTTGGGTTTGTTGCAGCTCTCTATCACCTTTGTCTAAAAGTGAGACCTTAGATCCATTCATATCCATAAGCACACCATAATCAGTGCAAAGCCTGCCATGAGTATCCAGAAGATGAAGACTTGACAACTGGTGCCCCCAAACTTTGAGGATGACCTTGGGAAGAGCATTCTCTTGTGACCAAAACTCCCATATTTGTAATTTAAAGACAGTTTTATTCTCACACTTAAAAACAAAACAATAATGAAAATATATTCTCATTTCTATTTTTAAATGATTCTTTTTCGTTTTTATATTATTATTATATTTAAAATAAAAAATAACACGAATACACACGGATTATTAAAATTACTTTTTTATTAACTAAAATTTATCAAAATAAAAATAAAGTGATTAGTTTATATTAAATTAAATGATCGATTATAATTATTGAATTAAATATTAATATATTAACACAATATTAATAAAAAATAACTATTAAGATTTTATTTTTTATCTATCAAATAAAAGATTTTTGTACAAAAATAATAAAGATTTAATATATTTTTTGCAAAACTTAACATAAAATTGAATGAAATTATAAAAATTTTATTTAATTTAATTTTATTATTTTTATTAAAAATTATATTTATAATTTATCAATACATTAAATGTTAATTTATTATTTTTATTAATATTTTATATACATTTTTTATTATTTAATCTTAATAAGCAGAGATGAAGTAAGAACGAGACATGGACAGGGTTTTTTTTTTTTTAAAAAAAAAGAGATGGGCCGGGAACAGAACACCGCCCCAAAAATAGAGAAAGGGATAAGGATGGCCACCCGGCCCCGTCTCCAGCCGTAGACATGCCTACTCCTGGCACATTTTTACTGAGGTTTCTTGCTTCTTAGGTCAGAAGAGCGACACAAAATGCGGCAATTTAAGGCCAATGCCACGCATTGTGAGCTAATCAAAAAGATTTCTCGATATATGTTCTATATTTTGGTCGTGTATCCATCTATCTTCTCTCGTTGCAGTGGATCAAATTAGACTTCAAGAAACCGTTCATCGGCTGCTTATGGATGAATTACCGAAAAAACTGAATCTGTAGTATGTTGGTTGATGGTTAATTTTATAAAGAATTTTACAGCTCCGACAGTGTCATACGGTATATTTGAGTAGTTCTTCCTATCTATGTCACACATGCCAAGCAAAGGTGTGTGTGTGTGTATATATATAGACACGCAGGTTAAAAAAGAAAGAAAGAAACACAGAATGGGCCTATAGCAGAGAAATGGAATGATTTGGGTTGCAAACTGTGGCATACGCAACACGGCAAGAAAGAGCAAAGGAAGGAAGCATGGTCAAATTTATGAGCGACAAAGAAGGGCATGATGCATGTGGTTGTCCATTCATTTTATTGTTACTAGACACACCTTTAGTTGGTGGAATCCTGGCGAATTTCCACTGACAAACAATTGTTTATGGGAACTTTCTCCATTACAACGAACTCTCTACTGTCTTATTTATTTATTTAATTTACTGTAACAACGCTTTTGATGAATCATCATATGATGTGATGTCCCCATCATTTTCATTTGGTTTATTAATTTTGTATGCTACTACTTACTCTTTTCTGCTTCTTTCAAAGCTTTCCAACTTTTTAGCAAACGACATGCTCCATAATTCAATCGTGGTGCTCCATTTACAGTTGTGGGATTCTTCTGTTGCCACTTTTTTTTTTTTTTTTAATACGCTAGGGCTACGTCTTGCAACACTTGCAATATTTGGCCCCTTGTTCTTTCGAAACCACAACCCCATGAGTCAATAAAATACTTTAATTACCATTGTTTGAGATAAGAGAATACATAGGCTATCTGCATACACATAGGTAGTTGGCTGCCTAATATTTGTGTTTTATGAACCACCAAAAATACAATAATCATATGAGATGAAGTTCCCATAATGTGGGAACTGATTTAATTGAAATCTAGCTTTTGTCACGTTCTTGTTGCGGGTGGGGGAGCAAATATGAAACTATGAAATAATATTTCGTAAAAGATGGGTTGGGTTGAGCAAAAGGCACCAATATATGCTTGCTTTTGAATTGTTCTTTTATGAATCTATCTATCTATATATATATTTCTTCTCGGAAAAAAAAAAAATTGCTCTAAGGCTTTATTTTCTTGTCACATTCATCTCCATTATCATTTCTTAAAGAGATTATACACGCATTCTAAAATTTATGCATGAAAAGATAGATAATATCTTCCTTTTAAGTAAGTGGGTTTGGTTTATGTGAATAATTTAAACCTTGATCTCCATCATCATCTTCTAAATGAAACAATCCTTTATAAAAACAAAGAAAATCAAATTGAACAATGCATAAAGAGTCAAAGAGATGTTGCGATTGCCATTATCTTTTCGAAGCACTAGCATATAGAAAGAAAGAAAGAGAATCTCATTACTCGATGAGTTAAAATAAAGGATCAATTATTGTGTGTGTCACGCAAATAAAAGTGGATCGTAATAGTGCAATTTGGCATTCAATATTCAATAAAGCAGATGCCAATGGGCAATGAATTTGAAACCAACCACATGTAGTGGATGGTTGTTGTGAAATTTTGTCTTTATTGCTCCATAAAAACGATGGGAAATTTTCTCCATGAGGAGTCCAATAGCAGTAGTGGGAGCTAAATCATCATTGCTTTCCTGCCTTTATATATGTTTTCAAATCCATGATGAGCATTTTGTGAACAATATTCTTAAAGATCTTAATATTTAAATTAAAAATTAAATTTTAAATATATTTCACGTTAATTTATATAAATAATTTACGATAAAAATAATATAAGAATAATTCTACATATAAATATAATTTACATAAGTAATAATACGTTTTCAGATCTTTTTTCACTCTTTTTTAGTTTTTATGATATGAAAATAAAAGAAAAATAAAGTTCCTTTTTGTGGAAATCCCCTAAAAGTGCATTTTTTGTCGCAGGCAGTGGAACAAATATGAATTTGGTAACTTACAAAAAAAGAAAAGATTTGGAAAGGAGCATCATGCCTTTTGATCCTATGTCGCAATAATGAGGACCAAAGCTTTTACATATTTAAAAAATTGCAAGATTGCCCCATTTCATCTCAAACTAACTCATGTAGGAATTGATGTTTTTACTGTGGGACCTCAACTAATATTATATTATATTATATTACACACATACACACACATATGAATTTTTAATTTGATCTTATAATCTTAATGATAAATTATTATATACAAGAATATATATAATACTATAAAAAAGATGCCAATGAGAATCAACAATAAGTTAAGTTCATGAGAAATTTTTGTATGTGCCAATTAGACTAATTATTAGAGTAAGAGCAATTTACAATTTATTCAGAATATGTATTTATGATTTTTAATTGAATATATATATATATATATATATATTTAGTATTTTTAAGAATATTACGTAAGCATATATTTTAATTAATTACTATTTTTTATTATTTTAAAAATTTTTATTTTTAATTTTTTTATATTAAAATTTTCATTCTTAACTGTTTCAAATTAATACTTTTATTTTTAGTTATTTAAGAATTTAATTGTAAGTTTTATATAAAAAAATTTAAATAATATTGTAAAAAAATGAATTTTATTTAAAGATTATGAGAATTATTTTTTTTGATTTTTCAGAGAATTTTGTAAACTTATTAAGAAATTTATTTTGTAATGTTTAAAACTTTTTTCTTTATACTTTTAGTTCGTGATTAATAAATTATTAGACCAAGATTTCTAAATATAAATTTTAACTTTCTTGGAACTTAAATTCTAATTCAAGTTATTAGATTTTAAGATATATTCTTAAAATTTCAAAACTAATTCTTGAAGTTTTAAAATTGATATTCTTAAAATTCACATCAAATGCAAATTAGGTTTAAAAGAATCAATCATTATCTTAAATATTATTGAAGTAATTTAAAGCATATACTATCTTTTGCCTGAATGAACTTAAATGTTATTATTATTTAGAAAATATAAATATATAAGAATATACAAAAATTGTAAGAATAGGTTTAAGAGAATCAACTATTATCTTAAAGGTTATCAAAATAATCCAAAGTATATGATATCTTTTGCATGAATGAACTTTCATTATTGTTTCGAGAATTGTTTATTTTCCACTTGTATCTTTAAAAAAAATTAAAAAAAATTATCTTTATATCAACAAACATAATATCTTGCTAGTAAAATATAACACGTGAATTTTTATATGTGTACATGTATATATGATATGATTATTTTTTAATACCATATCTACCTTAAATAACAATAGAAAATATATAGATGTTCGCATGCCAAACTAAAGAATGGAATATGATACTTTGGTTAAAAAGGCAATATGAATGTGCTTATATAGAATGGAGGTAAAGAATAAAATACCAATCAACTTCATACATAGGATAATTCATAGTGTAGTTCCAAGATTTCATTCATATTTTACTTGTCATTAATTAAATGGCCTATATCACTAGCTAAGTCAAAACCTTATCACATTATCACTTCTCACACTTGCATGATTCTCAATTGGTGAAATTCCACTTATTTTAATGCTAATGCAATCCTACTTTGTGTCTAACATTCATTATTCATTGGATCATCATTTAATACTGCTTAAATCTAATAGTTATATTGAATCAAATGTTGAATTTTCTCTTGACAACTCATCAAATGAGACAACATCTTTTAAAATAATCAAAATTTGTGTATGGTAGCATAAGGAACACTTGTCTTTACTTCATTTAATTTGATGTATTTTCTAAATATATACCCAAGAATCAATTCTCAATTATTTGAGAGAGAAAGAAGGAAATGTTTGGCTAATTTCACCTAGTCCTCTTAAGGTTTGCGCTAATTAGGGAAATGCATAATAACATTTTAAAATTATTATCGACACTGTTATTGTTAGAAAAAATAAAATAAATAAAAAGATATTTTTATCATCTTCCTTTGTAATTTGCCTATAAGTGCAAGAGCGAAATAGCCAGTCCAAGCAAACTTGTAAAAATTCGTTTAATATTGATGAAATTTCAAAAATAAGATTCTCTTTTTTAATTATGACAAAGATTAGGGGTCAAGGATAATTATGCCAATTTCGAAATAAAAAATCCGTACATCACATTCTCCACTACAAATGTGATGGGCCTTCGTGGGCCCACTTATTATCATAGTATCAGTTGCTCGTACCTATCGTGGGCTTCAAATTGGGCCTCATTGACAATTCTTTGTCCTTGGCCCACCACAACAAATTGATCCTAATATATTATTGCATCTATCGCTAGCGTGGATCCCGCACAAAATTAACCGTTATTGTAAATGACTAAAGTTTGTTCTCATTTGTTATTTTATCAAAAATAGGGACTTATCTGTTAACATCTTTTTTTTTTTTTTTGGATTAACGACTATGAATGGGTATTTAAATTACAATAACAAATAAATACTAATAAATAAGGGATTATCTAAATTACACGTAATCATACATCTAATTTTTCAAACTTTTTTACTTAATTATTTAAAATTTTTATTTGTATTTTAAATATATTTTAAAATTTTATTTTATGATTTAAATTATATATTTAATTATTTTAAATATTATATTATTAATTTAAATTATTCGTTAAAAAATATATACGTGCACCACGTGTATATTAACCGTTTCCTAATAAATAATTAGAAACGGAGGCAGTAGCGTGCATATGTTGAAGCGGGCAGCAGCGCAGGTATAAGGCGAAGGTGACAACCACGGAGAATGGAAGAGCAAAACCAATGACGTTGACAACATTTACGAAGAACGAGAAACGCAGAACACGTTCAGTTTCGGTTTCCTTTCGGACGCAAGGCGGTTACAACTTACAAAGTGCTTCTAGTCACGTGATAATCATATGATATCCTCAACTCAATTCTCTTTTGACTTTGTGCGGGTGCCACGCAAAATAATATTCTATTTATTTTTATTTTTATTTAAATTTTAATAATTTATTGTATATAAATTTTAAATTTAATTATAATATATTAAATATATGATATATTTTATATTTTATTTTTTTATATTATTTATTTTAATTTTTATATTTTTTATACATATTTTAATTATTTTTTAAAATACAAATATAAAATAAATGAACAAAATTTTTTTTATTAAAAAAAAAATATGTGACTGCATAAAGGTGTAAAGTAGAGGGAGCGGAGATGGAACAAATATCAATCTCCATATAAATAAATAAAAAATCAATGGAATTGATATTTTGGACATTAATTTCAATAATGTTTGCACCAAAGTGGCTAAGAAAATAACAAAAAAAATGTTCACATCCCTTAATTATTTTTCCGTGCAGACGAATATTTTAGATATATTTTTAAATTATAAGATTATTTTAATATCGACAAAATTTAGAATTAAATTAAAATTCATTGAGCCTATGATAAAAATTAAAGGAGGAAGTGAATTTTTTTAAATTTTAAATAAATTTTAAAAATATAATTTTTATAAAATTTAATATTAAATTAATGATCGGTTAATTTTAAACCAAACATTGGAATTAGGAATTACATAGGATTGCATGTGTTGCGTGTTGCGTGTTGTAAAGCCACATCTGACACTAGTTAATATAAACAAGATAGGAATCCAGAACTTTTTTTTAACACAAAATGAAAGCAAGTACGCATGTTCGAAACGCACAATAAAAGAATGACACCTGCACGAATCCGGATAGGAATTTCAATGACAAATGCCATCTTCTAACTGCTTTGAGACAGCTTCCAGTCGCTTCTTTTGATATTATTATTCGTTCCGTTTTCCCCTTATTTTAGAGAAGGTGCCACCCTTGGGGATAAAAATAAATAGAAACATGGATACTCTAGCAGTCACCTGCGGTCGTGGGTCATGTTCGTCTTCTTGTTTAAAGCTTCATCTTCCATTCATATTGGTGTTTGTTTCTCAGTTCTGTGTTGCACATTTACTAACGTTGGATTGAATTCTGTTACAAAACAAATCATCTTTGTGAATAGCTGTGTGTGTAGAGTGATGCTTACAAATTATCATCTAAAATGTTTGGGTTTTCAAGATCAATTGTGGCTGTTGATAGACAGTACAAGACGAGTTGGTTAGATTTTAAAAAATTTGATTCAAAATTAACAGTAGTGTATTATTATTTATTTTTTATTTAATTTTATATTCAATAGAAACTACACTTAAATTACTTGCCCAAAATCTTTCAAATTCAAATACAATAATAATAAAAAAAGACTTGTGCTTCTAATTAAACACGTACGAATATCATACTGATTAAACATGTGGAAATGATATTTAAGAACAAAAACTGTGGTAATAATTTAACCCAGGGTAAGAAAAATTAGTGGCTGTGGTTCTGTCCACATCAGCTAAATGCTCTCATGTAATATAGCAAGTTCCTGTTAATGAATGGAATTTCTTCAAATGACTCAAAATGGAAATATGTCATTCTCAGATGAGTTGAAGGCGGCGAGGTGTCTCTGTCAAATTTAAGCACCTGTTGGCCTATTCCCAAAACTATATAGCCAACCAACAAGCAAAGCATTCGCATTTATGCCCAATGTGGGATTCATACGTGGATTCCAATTCCCTGATCATCCTCCTTACATGATTCTCCACGTATTTATTTCTCTCTCTTTCTCCATGAAAAATAAAAATCAAAAGTAACCCCTTTATTCCCGCAAAGAAAATAAAACCCATGTCCCTCCCCCCGCACTCTCTCTTATCTCTTGACTGGAATTTTTTTTCTTATTATTTTTGTTACTTATTTATTCAATTAATAGTTGTACACGCCTTTTCATTGTCGCACGTACACCATATCCCTCCTTTCTTTCCCTACTTAAAGCTTGCCTTCCTTCTCTGACAACTCCACAATCACAGCTTCCAGCTTCCATCTGGTATTATCAGTTCCTCAATTTCGACAGAGCGGGAAACTTTCATCGTAGATTAATTAACTGTCTTTGTTTCCTTTTGTTGTTGTTGTTGTTGTTTGGTTTTGCAGAAGTGTATACATAAAGAATGGCTGGTGCAGATTTGAAGCACAGTGATATTAATCATTCAGAGGAGAAGAAGATGAAAAAGTTGCAGAAAAGCTACTTTGATATCTTAGGTCTTTGTTGTTCATCGGAAGTTCCTCTCGTTGAAAACATCCTCAAATCTCTCGACGGCGTCAAGGAATTTTCCGTCATCGTCCCGTCAAGAACAGTGATCGTTGTCCATGATAATCTCGTAATTTCTCAGCTTCAAATTGGTAAAATGATCAACAACTCTTTCGTCTCTCTTTCTATCAGCTTTCTTCAACTGCTTTTGGTCACACAAATTAGAAACAGTTACTGGCTTTTGCTGAAAACATACATAAAGTGATTTCCAATAATCTGCTTCTGCCAACAGAATAATAAAGTTTCCCATATAGAGCAGAAGCTGATAAGTAACAGTCATTAGGTGTAGGCGAGTATGTTTGATGCAGCCATTACTGAATGAGAAGAAATACGTCTTCATTCTTACGTATTGGTCAAGACGGATCACCATTCAACTTGGGCTATCTCTATTTTTTCTACGTTTATTATATATATATATATATTTCGAAATAATAAATAAATATAGACGTGTGATTTCTTGGTCATATGTCAGATTAATTAGGTTGTCAGAGCACGAGAATTTAACCTTCAACGTCTTAATTATAATTTATTGAATCTCTTAGTGATACAGAATCACCACTGACTGTGTTAACTATATTGATCGAAATACCCCTCAAACATTTTGTTTTTCCTTTTGGGTTTGATAACACAGTTAAGGCATTGAACCAAGCAAGACTGGAGGCAAATGTGAGGGCATGCGAAGGGACAAAGCACCAGCAAAAGTGGCCGAGTCCATACGCAATTGCTTGTGGAATATTGCTGGCAGTTTCCTTTGTGAAATATGCTTATCGTCCGATGCGTTGGTTGGCAATTGGTGCTGTTGCTGTTGGCATTTTCCCCATTATCTTAAAAGCCTTTGCTTCTTTGAGGAATTTTCGGCTTGATATCAACATTCTTATGCTCATTGCAGGTAAACTAACTAAATCTTTCATTTCAAGGGGCATTTTTGGTATTTAATTTCATAATTCATATTAAATGAAAAAATGGAAGAAAAATAAAATTTGTCACATTCATTTTCCTTTTTTAAAGTCACTCAATCTCCAAAGCCATCACTCAACTGGCATGACTTATTTGACCAACCAGCGGTAGCACCAACTTCTCAGGATTTGTCTGCGGCACAATTTTGAATGGCTCATTCGATATTTTTTCCCAACTTAAAACTATTCTTACAAGAACTTAAAATTTTGATCCTGCTAAAAATTTTTGTTATAAAAATGATTTCAAGTTACACAACTAGAACTTTTTTAAATGCAACGGTATTCCTTAATTTTGATTAATTCTGTTAATCAAAAGTCATCTCTTTTTATTGCATCATAATGAACATAAAAAAGAAAAAGGAAAAATCGGAAGAAGGCAACATGATGGGAAACAAAAATAAAGAAAATGAAATAAAGTTGTATGTGATCTTGCTTTTGTTTCTCTTTTTCGTGGGTGTTTTCCATGTCGTCAATCCTTGCTTTTTTGATTCCGTATCCCTTGTTAATAATGCATCCACAATACAAAGTTTGCTGCCTCCCTTGTAACTTCTTCTTGTTCAAAGACACAATTATCCCCTATCATATATTTTCTCTCGTACATTGAGACAAAAGCATAAAATAAACTTTCAGCCATAGAAAGTAAGTTAGAGGTGGCTGAGTGGTTCACCTTTACACTTCAGAAAGTCGTCATTTTGACTTCGCCCATCTTGCAGTTTGTCCCTTTCTTTGTAAGTTAATGACTTAATTGATAAATCATATGGGATTATGCTCCTAATTCCATAAAATTATATATTTTACTTGTAATATGTACCAGCAAGCCATTCGAGGGTGTTTGGTTACAGAGAAAATTAACAGAAAGTTGAGAAAGTGAACGACCTAGAGGAAGTTTGAGAGGAGTGTTATATTTAGCTAAATAGAAATGTACTTATTACCGAATATTTCAGAATGTCCACAAATGTGCAAATTTCCTTGTATTTATAATCAAGTCCAATGACAACTTACTTCTGTATTAGCAAAAGCACTCTATTTTTCCATAATTATAATTATATCCTTTGTCATTTGTGAAGTCAATGAATTCAAACGTAAACAATTCTCTAGGACCGCTAGTATAATTTATATTATGATTTATGCCCAAATTAAGTAATTACTTGCTTTGGGGTCTAGATTATGTCTTCATACAAAAGTTTGTATCTATGTTGCTATACAGGGAGGACTACTATTGAATTTAAAATATACCCAATTTATTGATGTTGGATGGATATATATGTTGAGTGTTTGTTGATAATGGTATCGACTTGTCTTACAAGTAAGGTATTTCTTTGCAACAGTGGCAGGTACAATTGCTATGAATGATTATACTGAAGCCGGCACTATTGTCTTTCTCTTCACCATTGCTGAATGGCTTGAGACAAGGGCAAGCCAAAAGGTAATTTGCAATCACATGCTGCTTTCATCTTGTATATGTGGCATGATCAAATTATGTCTACATTAAGCTAATCTTTTCTGTTGATTAAACAAAGAACAAAACATTTAAGTAGTAACAGGGGGAAAAATTTTAAAACAGAGAGAGTTGTGAAGTTAAAAGATTTAGACCTGTTGAGTGTCATTGTTAATATCCTATCTAGTGAAATTGATGACCTCTGTGGATGTAGGCAATTTGATATATTGCTTTGCTTGTTTTGTGTTGTCGTTGATTGCTGCTCTAGTTATTTTACCATTTTTTTTTTGTTTATTATTGTATTTACTGTTCTGGGTCTTGGAATAAGATCTTTAGAAAAATATTTGGTGAGTTTTGATCAATTGCCTATAGATGTTTGATTCAATTGCTAAGTGAGCACAAAGTTGTGTCCTTCGGATTTAGTTTGGAGGGATAATACTCACTATAATCTCTTGATTAGGTGTTTCTCGATATTAAATAAATATTTGGGGTCTGCTCTCCACTGGGAAGATTTATATTTTCTGAATGACTTTCATGGTTCCTGTCCCAGTCTTCTATTAAGCCCGGAAATTTTGCAGTACTTCAGATTGGCCTAAAATGAAATAAAGTACCAATGGAATCAAAGACCAGTTCTGCTCGCTAACATTTTACAATTTACTGAGCAAAAAAGTGAGCCTAAAATACAATATTAAATTTCTCAGGCGACTGCTGTTATGTCATCATTGATGAGCATGGCCCCTCAAAAAGCAGTAATAGCTGAAACTGGAGAAGAAGTTGATGCCAGTGAGGTGAAGTTGCACGCTGTTCTTGCAGTTAAGGCTGGTGAAGTTATACCAATTGATGGAATTGTGGTAGATGGCAAATGTGAAGTAGATGAGAAAACTTTAACAGGAGAGTCTTATCCAGTTTCCAAGCAAAAGGATTCTACTGTTTGGGCTGGCACAATTAATCTAAATGGTAGCATCAGCATCTCTTTCCCTCATTTGTTTCTGAATTCATGAGGTTGAAATTTGTATGCTATTATTCCTGTTAGGTTACGTTAGTGTGAAAACTACTGCTCTAGCTGAAGATTGTGTGGTGGCTAAGATGGCAAAACTTGTGGAAGAAGCTCAAAACAGCAAATCTAAAACCCAGAGACTAATAGACAAATGTGCTCAGTTTTATACTCCAGGTTTGTGAAACTTTAATTATCGTAAATTTCATAATTTCCTGTATTATAATTGAACTCACTTGATTCAAAAGATATACGGTGAGTTTTTAAGAGAGGTCATTGATGGTTGTAAGAAAATTTAACAATGATAGATTTTTCAAGACAATATCTATAATGAATTTTAGAGGTAACTGAAATCTCCTAATTGGTTAGCTCCTACAAGAAAAAGTTGATGAAATTTTCCTTGATTTATATATTTGAAGCACTTAATGGCTGAATGACTCAGTAACCAGTAAACTTCTTTTTGCTATCCCATTACACTTATTTGTTGTTGACTTGAACAGAAGATCAAAATAAATATAAGGCTGAGACTAAGGGCAATAAGAAACTACTTTTCTCAACTTCCCACTTGTTATTTTTCACTATAATCCCTATTTTCCATTCTTTTCTTGTCTGGTTGCACAGAAAAAAAATTACGATCTAATTCTCTTGATCGCTTATTTTGCAGCGGTTATCGTTGTCTCAGCTTGCTTTGTGGTGATTCCAGCGGCAATAGGAGTTCATAACCGGAACCATTGGTTTCACTTAGCATTGGTTGTTTTAGTCAGTGCATGCCCTTGTGCACTAGTCCTCTCCACGCCTGTTGTGACTTTCTGTGCCCTTACAAAAGCTGCAGCCTCTGGTCTTCTAGTAAAAGGAGGAGATTATCTGGAAATTCTTGCAAAAGTTAAGGTCGTGGCATTTGACAAAACTGGAACGATTACGAGGGGCGAATTTGTTGTTTCGGATTTTCGATCTCTTAGTGAAGATATAAACTTAAACACTTTATTGTTCTGGTAAGGATCGTCCCTTTTCCCACCTTTGTTTTTGCCCTTTGTCCTCGTTTTGAATTCAAAACTTCGAAGTGCCATTATATTGAAAATAGGAACATTTCATTAAATCATGAATACACAACTGTCAACCGTCAGGCTTCTTGGTAGTGACCTGTTGTCGACGGAGATGATTTTTCTAGCAATGACGGTGTAGTGATACTAATTGTCCTAAATTTTTGAAGGGTCTCGAGCATTGAGAGTAAGTCAAGCCATCCAATGGCAGCTGCACTAGTTGAGTATGGGAGATCACATTCGGTTGAGCCAAAGCCTGAAGACGTGGAAGACTATCAAAATTTTCCAGGAGAAGGTATTTATGGAAAAATTGGAGGGGAAGAAATTTATATTGGAAACAGAAAAATTGCACAGAGAGCAGCTGGGTGTGAAACAGGTAACAGCCTTCAGTTTCATGTTAATGCAACTTTGCATGTAGAAGAAGATTGCTCTAACTACAGCAGTTAAGCATTCTGTCTACGGTTGTTCTAATAACTTCTTTTTTTTTTTTTGTTAATATTTAGCTCCATCTATAAAAGCATTTAAAAGTAAGGGAAACACGATTGGCTACGTATACTCTGGAGCATCTCCTGTTGGAATTTTTAGTCTCTCAGATGCCTGTCGAACTGGGGCAGCTCAGGCAATCAAGGAACTTAAATCATTAGGAATTAAAACTGCCATGCTTACAGGAGATAATCAAGCAGCAGCCATGCACGCACAAGAACAGGTGCACTTCTTGTCCTAAAATATTCTATCTTCTTTGTTTGAAAGAACTAACATTGATTTTGACTTTTAATGTCACGTTGTGGAGAAAGTTTGGAATACATTGTTGAAAACAGCCGGAGACGCCAGTAGTTTCAATGAATGAATATCCAAACAGCATAATATACCTAAGAAATATTTGTTCGTCTCAAATTACATAGTTTTGCTTCATTTATATATTCTTTCTACTTACTTAATGGAAACAAGTTAACAAGAAGAGAGAAATTATGTTATGCGCAGGTAGGTCATGCTCTCGATGTAGTCCATACAGAACTTCTACCGGAAAACAAGGCGAAAATCATCAATCAGTTTAAGCCAGAAGGAAAAACAGCCATGGTTGGAGATGGCATAAACGATGCTCCGGCTTTAGCCACAGCTGACATTGGAATATCGATGGGAATTTCCGGTTCAGCACTTGCAACAGAGACAGGACACGTTATTCTTATGTCAAATGACATTAGAAAAATACCAGAAGCCATCCAACTCGCAAGAAAAGCTCACTGGAAAGTGATAGAAAACATCATTTTGTCAATCGCGACTAAGGCTGCAATACTTGCTTTGGCCTTTGAAGGTCACCCGCTTGTTTGGGCAGCAGTTCTTGCTGATGTTGGAACATGCCTGTTAGTGATTTTTAACAGCATGCTACTTTTGCAAACAACCCACAAACATGGAGGCAAATGTTCCAAATCTTCATCGCATGCTCACAAACATGGCAAGAAATGTTGCAAACCAAGCGGAAACAACTGCAAATCTTCTGTTGCAATGAAACCCAAAAACCACGGAGGAAAGTGTCGCCAATCTTCGGCAGGATTAGATGCTTCCAAACATGGATGTGAGTCCGATCAATGCCACCAACCTCGCAGCCACTACCAGCAACAGCATTGCTGCTCCGAAGTTAGCAAGGCTCAAAAGCCTTGTGAACCTAAAAAGTGCTTTTCCCACGGATGTGCTTCGAAAAGTGATTCTAGCTCTTCCAGTTCCAATCCCTGTGTGAATATTCAATGCTGTTCAGATGGCAATGGAAACCAAGAGGATGGGCACTGCGATCATGGAAGCTGTAACAAAGATACTCATGATATTGAGGCGCAGAACTGTCACAATACGAGTTCGTGCACAGCATATAAATGTTCAAAATCTGCAGAAAAACAAGGAAATTGTGCTGAAGATCATCCAAACAATTCTACTTGCTCAAGAGAATGCACCGAAGTGGCAAATTCTGCTCATTGCCGCCCAATCCATTGCAGTGAACATGTCATAGACCATATTACTGATGAGGAGTCGGCAGGAAACCATAGTTGTGGTCATCAGCATCGGAGTTGTAATGTTATTCCAGTGTCGGATAAGTGTTGCATAGATCATACTGAGCGCCATCACACCACCATTGATACGTCAGATCATGTGGAATCAACGGCAGTGAGTGCTTATATGAGTTTGGAGAAGAGAGAAACTGGTGGGTGTTGCAAGAGCTACTACATGAAGCAATGTTGTGGTAAGCATGTACATTTTGGAGCTGGTTTAGGAGGAGGAAATTTGACTGAAATTTTCACAGAATAATAGATGTACTTCTAGCCTTGATCAAGTTAAGATTTTTATTTTATACGATTGTTTTGGCTAAAGAGCCTATTGGAAATTTTTGTAGAACGGAAATGGCTCAAGCAGAACAATAGAATTACTCAATGACAGATCATGATTATATGGAAACGGCTATGGTACAGCTGCTGTACCATACATCTATCAATGCAAGACTTTTAATCGCAATGCAAATTTTGAAATACTTCACTGCTTCGAATCTCATCACATATGTACTGTATATACATGTTTATTTGAATCCAGAACTTTGATGATTTTATATTATAACACAAAAAAGTGTAGTGTGCATACAAAATAAAAATATACAAACTCATTTTATTTGTAATAATATTATATTGTTGTTACATATTTTATATAATTTTCTTTTACTCTCGCACTGGGAGTTCGTAAATGAGTTTGCTACATGGCTGCTAAGCTGTTAGGTCCAAATAAAGAAGATTGATATTCTTTTTATTATTTTTATTGATGCAGATAAGAGCCAGATCCAATGGAGGCATTTAAGAAATATTCCAAAGAGCAAAACAACATTTTGATTTGGAATATTCCTAAAAGGCAAAGTTGCACACCATTTCTAATTTTCTATACTGCTTGATCTTTGGTGGATGGAAGAGAATAAAGAGGAGTACAAGGATAACAATATACCAAGTAGGACAGAAATAAATACAAAAGTTACTACTCATAAATTAAGGGGATAACTACTTGATTCTGATTATATTTATAATTGAGGTACTGAAGAAATCAAAGGACGTGAAAGCAAAGAAGGTATTTATTTTATAGGATGAACCTTAATCCACAAAATTCCTTTCTAAATTCATCATATATACACGTATATAGTGCAACAGGAGCCAAAAGGTTTAATAAAGGGGATGCAACGTGATTATTATTCCTTTTGCATGGAGAGGCAGAGATTTGAATGCAGCCAAGGATGGCTCGCAGGCAATATTTGTTGCTCTTGGCGGCGCAAAGCACCAGCGGCAAGTTGCCCTTGGCTACATTTGGTTGTCTTCTTCCTATGTAAACCCTAGTACCCTAGCTAATTTAACCTAACCCCTGTTAAAACGTTTAATCACAAGTTAAATGAAACCCTCTGAAACTCTTGCTGTTAATTTCTACATTTACTGTAACAATTTGATTATAATCCATATCTCAAACGTCAACGGAGTGGTAAGGATGAAATCATTCCTCCCGAGGGCGTAGATTTCATCCTTTATTCCCACAAAATGTGAGTTTACATTCTCTTTATTTATAAAAAGGATGATTGAGCATATTGTTTGAATAGTTATTTTTTATTTTGATAGTATTGAAGATTGAGCATACAAATAATTAATGTTATGTAATTACTAGGTACACATTTTATATTGGCTCAATTTGTATTAAAATGATTGAGTTTAATAAATAGTAATTGATAAATAGTACTTAATAGTATCTTATAAATAGTACTTAGATGAACAGTATTAACAAATAGTGATAAATGATACTCCGACGCTCGGCCGACTATAACATCCAGGTCCAACTTTTAAAGCTCAAATGCAAGATAATAATAATAATAAGCCTATTTTTATTTTGCGTTGAGCCAATACAAAAAATAAAAAATAAAAATGTAAGCCCATTTTCTTTTAGCCTATATATTTCTAACTCGTGTATATATAAGTTTAAGCAAACGTAGATAAGTTTAAATTTGTCAAATCTAGAATTAAGGAGAGGAATTGAGAAGCTCCGGGGAGAGAGAAGAAAAAGAGAGAAGGAGAAAAAGAAAGAAAGAAAAGAGGAAGAATAAAAAGAGAAATCGAAGAAGAAAGAGAGAAGCAAAGAATTTAGAAATAAGGGAAGAGATTTTAAGGCAATATCCTCATTTTTGCTTTATTTTAGAAAGAAAAATATTTATATTTTAGTGTTAGAAAGTGATAAAAATGAACGGACTGTTTGAATTTTATTTTAGTAGATTAAAAGTTATAATTTTAATTATTTTAAATTCTTGAACTCGTAATTAATAGATTTTCTAGATTAAATTTGTTAGTTTAACTGATAAATTTTTTAAAAATTATTAAAAATTAAATGAAAATAAGTAAAATTTCGGTTGAGAGTAAAAATACAAAATTTATAGAATTTTGCTTTATTTTGCAAATAAGGAGGATCTATTTGTAAGTAGTTATAAATTTTTTAGTTATAATAAAATTTCTTATAATTTAGTACTAGATTGTAAAATATGAAATTTTTGGCTCGAATTGTAAATATTTTTGAGATACTTTTATAATTACTCATAATTTAAGATTTTTTTTGTAATTTTTTATTATTAATAATTTTTATTTTACAAGTCCGAAATTCTAAAGTTTTCTAGACTAAATCTTAGTTTGATTTTATGTTAGAGATTAATTTATATTTTAATATAACATGAGTTCATTTTAGTAATTATGTATTAAATTTTATAAAATAATATTAGATAGTAATAATGGGAAGTAAGAGAAAGCGGTGGAACTATAGAGGTGCTAATTTTATTTTGATTTAAGTAGTTAATTCACGTATAATTGATTATTTTATTATTTTAAAAAAATAAAAAAAAAGATTTTACACTTACGTGTTATTATAAATATAAAATAAATTTGTTTAAAATATGTAAGTCTTTGTTTTAAAATAAATATTAAAACATAAGATATGTCTTCATTTTAAAAATGTTAATATTTTATTATAAAAGTACAATATGAGGATTAATAATCAAATAAAATATTACTATTTTGTTATATTTCGTATTATTTTTAAAAAATTTAACCACGATGAAACGTTGTTAAAATAATATAGATAAATTATTTGTTATTGTTGTGTGTGCCTAAATTATGGAATAGTGTAAAACTTTTTGTTTACCATCAATAACTATGGACTTAATTTCAGTCCTATAGTAAAAATTTATAAATTGAAATCATGAACAATAATCACTTTATACAAAACTCCTAAAGTATATAGGGTATACATTTCTTATATAACAGTTTTTAGGAATAGTATCCTAAATTTATGTATTGCACATAATAATAACTAAATTATATTATTATTTTATTAATATTATTATTTTTTATGTTTGTTGATGAGAAAAATAATTTAAAATATAGTAATTAATAGTTTTTTTTTGGAACCCTATTTTATATTTGATTACCTATTAGCTTTTGGCTCATTACTTTTTAGTTTTTTTTAGATAATTAGAGTCTAGGTGAATATAAAAAAAATATTATCCTCTAACTAGATAGATTTTGAAAGAATATTTTGTTATATATATTGTACTTATCAAAAAATTATAATTATACTAGAGATTATACATATTTAATTAAAATAATATATTAAGTTATGTTACGAGGAATGCTTGAGGATTCATTTTTGATGAGCTTATTGTTGTGATAGTTTAGAATTTTATAAAGAATATTGGAAGTATTACAATAGTTTAAAATTTGTAAGTTTAAATTTTGAGCAACCATGATGCAGGACAAACTCTATCAAAATATCTAAAATCACATATCTTTAGTTTTAAATTGTTCTATAGAACTTTAAACAACGAACTTTAATTTTGTGGTTTGACAACTTGGTATCAGAGTTTATATTATAAATTTTTAGATATTTTGTTATAGTTAGATAGTAGTTAAAATATTTTAAACTTTTAGTTGTTATTCTTTTTGTATCTTATAAAGTATATCTCATGATGCTATTTTTGTTGTTTGGTCTTGCAGCATGGCCAAGACTAAGTATAATAGATGGACATCTGTTTATCAAACTGAGCAATATCCTTTAGGCAGTGTTCTTGTTAAAAACCTTAAAAAACTCAAAGCAGACAGAATTAAAGCGAGATTAATGGCAAGATATAGATTTCGAAGTGTTAATATGTGGTTTTCTGACACTAACCTTGGTTTAGGAGTTTTTAAGAAAGTTAAGAATAATGCGTTTAAGGGATTAAGAGTGTATTGTAAATGAGCAAATTAGAATAAACTTGTCATCCTACGCTTATTCCTCACTAGGAGGTACCTCAATGCCTTTAGCACAACAACAAGGTCATTAAGAAAATTGACATAAAGTTCACTAGGTGAGATAAGTGAGAACAAACCAATGACATTGAAGCATATTCTAGGATGACAAAACATTTTGAATCATCAGTGATAGAGAGTAGTTTTAAAAATTGGTGTGTACTTGACTTAAACCTACAAAAATGTTTTATCTGTGATTTTATACCACTAATTGTTTTGTAGTTATGACTTTAGCTACTCAAACTTGTAGTTTTTCATGTGTTTTATTTAGTTTTTGTTTATATTGAAAACTCCTGCAGTTTATGTACAAATAATATTGTAATAACATATTTTATTGTAATATAATATTATTTTTATTTCGTTATTATGTTTTAACTATTATAAATTATATCATACATTTCAACATATCCAATGATAATAAAAAAATTGTCTCATCTTATTCACAAGGAAAATGTGAGTTTGGAGAATTTTATCACAATTATGCAAGAATTTATCAGTACAATTTGTGATTTTACAAACAATGGGCTATTTGATCATATTGAGAGTACTAAAATTAGAGTATGTCAGTATTGAGCGAGTTTAAAAAATTAAATTCATCAATTTTTAATAAAAAAAACGAACCCATTAATTGCTGAAGAGTAGGGTAAGTAAATTGAACGCATCTTTAATGGGTTACAATTACCTAAAAAAATTTGAGTTAAATTTACAACTTTTCGGTTTGTTGAAAATGCAAATCATTAATGGAATGTTATAAAAACTTTTAAGCAGGATGAAGAATAGACTTGGAAGGCCTTCATAGAGGTTTTGTTGAGTAAATATTTTATTAAAGTATTCCATGATGTTATATTAGATAAGTTTATACATCTAACTCAAGGTAATATATCAGTGTTACGTTACAAAGTTAAGTTTGAAGTTTTAAGTTAGTTTTTTACTCCTCTGATTTTAAAAAAGAAGGATAAAATCAAGAAATTTGTGAAAGGATTAGAGCTATTGACTAGACATATATTAATAATGTTAAACTTTTCAAAATATCCTAAAGTGATAAATCGTACCTTAATGATTGAACAAGATGAGGAAAAGGTAAAGCAAAGTATATGAGAGTTTAAAAAGGGGCGTTTTGAATAGAAACCGTCAAGATAATGTGAGAATAGGTAGATAATGTGTCGGTCTATATTATAAAATAGTAAAAATTTTTGTATAGCTATTAGAGTTTGTTTAGAGTATGGATAGTTAGGCCATTATAGAAATTCTTGTCCACGCTTGGGGTGAATTCAAAATCAAGTAACTAGTTCTAGTGAAATAAATACTCAAAACATATTAAATAATTTAAACAAAATAAATAGCTATAATAGGAATAAAATGAGTAGTCATTTTAGAGACTTTAGCAACTACGAAGCTATGGTATGCCAAAGATTTAAGGCAAAATTTTTACACTTACACAAAAAATGGATTGGCTGGATCATGCAGTTGTGGAATGTACCTTTCTTAAAATTTTATTTGATTATAGTGTTACTCATTCTTTCATATCTTCAAATCTTGTGTTTTTCTTAGATTTAAAAACTGAATCTTTAGAATCAAAATTGTTAATAAAAATGTCTATTAGACGTAATATGAATTTTAATAGGACTTATCAGAATTTTGAAACTGATGTGCGGGAGGGTCACAAAATATCTTTTGGATTAGTAGAATAAGAATGGTATATTATGACGTAATCTTTGAGATAGATTGGTTATTGTTTTTAAGTGTAACTGTAGATTATCAAAAAAAAAAAGAAACTATTATTTTTCCCTATAGTGATAAATTTTATATTTTTGATAATATAAATAGTAGTTAAACTTGTACTTATACTGAGTATAAGAAGCATAAAGATTATTTAGGATTGATAGCTAGTTTATGTTATCAAAAGGATAGTAAGTCCGAAACACGACCTATTCCTATAATTGATAAATTTCTTGATATTGTTCTTGATAATTTACTCAGTTTGGCCACTAAAAAAGGAGATAGATTTTGTTATTAAGATATATCTTAGAACTTTTCCTATTTCAATAGCTTCTTATAGGGTGACTTTAGCAAAATTGTAGAAAATGTTGAATAAATGGTTTATAAGAATTAGCGCTTTTCTCTGGAATACACTAGTTTTATTTGCTAAAAAATAAGGGCAGTTTAAGACTATACGTGGACTATAAACAATTGAATTAAGTGACGGTAAAAAATAAATATCCGTAGACTGCACCAGAAGAGCATGAACAACACTTGCAAGCATTGAGGATACATCAACTATATGCAAAATGGAGTAAATATAAATTTTGGATGACTAAGGTAAAATTTTTAGGACATGTAATGTTTGAAGAAGGTATTTCAATTGACTATGTGAAATTGAAGTGATGTTAAATTAGAATAAACCAAAAGATGTGACAGAAATAAAAAATTTTATTGGGTTAGTAGAATATTAACATAGATTTATAAATGATTTTTTTGAGTTACTACGCCACTGACACGATTAACAAAAAAAGAAGTGAAGCTTGAGTAGTATGATGAATGTAAGCAAGTCTTTATGGAATTAAAAAAACAGTTAACTTGTACTTCAATTTTGATTATTTTTTAGCATGGTGTGGAGTATACTATTTATTGCAGTGTTTCAAGAGTAGACTTTGGTTGTATTTTAATAGAACGAGATAAAATTATAGCATATGAATCATATTAGTCAAAGACACGGGCAAAATTACTGTACTCATGATTTAGGGCTTGCTACATTTGTTTTTGCATTAAAAATATGGAGGTATTACTTGTATGGAGGAAAGTTTAGTATTTTCTAATTACAAAAATTTTCGATACTTGTTTACCTAAAAAGAACTAAACCTAAGATAAATTAGATGGAGTTCTTTAAGAATTATAATTTTGTTTTATATTACCATCCTAATAAAGTTAATATAGTAGTAGATGTATTAAATAAGAAATCTCAAGGCATATTAGCTAATTCTTTTTGTCATAAATGAAAAATTTATAAATATTTGGAAGAATTTGATTTACGAGTTGATGAAATAAGAAATCAATTTTGTTTATTTAACTTAGTAGCTCAACCTACTATTATTAAAAAAGTGATTAAAGTTCACCAAGATGACTCTAAAGTACAAGTAATGCATATTAAACTAAATAATGGTGTGATAGTTGATGGATGGTCAATTGATTCAACTGAGAGTTTAAGGTTTGCAAGTAGATTTTTTGTGCTAATTATTTAATCACTTAAAGACGATACTATAAGTAAGGTTCATAAATTCAAGTTTATGTAAACAATTTTGATGGAAAGGAATGAAGAAGAGTATGGTTGAGTTTGTGGCTAAATATTTGGCACATGTTACTATAAATTTTGTTAGAGGACTCTTTAGGACTCAAAAAGGTTATAATGGTATGTGGATAATTGTGGATAGATTAACAAAATTTACTCACTTCTTACCTGTTAAAAATATGAATTCTCTTAATACCTTAAATAAATTATATGTTTAGCAAACAGTCAGATTGCATGGAGTACCTCTATCTATTATTTCTGATAGGGATCTGTGATTTACATCCAGATTTTAAATGAGTTTACAAAAACTATTAATACTAAGTTAAATTTTAGTACGACATATCATCCATAAGTGGATAAATAATATAGAAGACTTATACAAATAGTAAATGACATTTTTAAATATTGTGTTTTGGACTTTCCATATTTATGAGTTGAACATTTGCCTTTAAAAGAGTATGCACAAAATAACAGCTATCAGTCTAGCCTTGGAATAGCATTGTTTAAGGTGTTATATGGGAAACCTTATAAATTACCAGTATACTGGACAAAAGTTAATGTAACTTCAATTGTTGATCTTAAGTTTGTAAAGGAAATTACTGAGAAAATGAAATTAATCAAGTAATAACTTTTTACAGTTCAAAACCATTAAAAAAGTTATGTGGATCATAGAAAGAAACTATTAGAGTTCGAGTGGGTGATCATATATTCTTAAATGTTAGACTTCAACTTTGTATTACTAGATTTCGAAAAGATGAAAAACTTACTCCAAGATTTATTGCTCCTTTTGAAATATTAGAGCGATTAGTGAGGTGACTTATAGATTAGCATTACCACTTCAATTATCGAATATTTATGATGTCTTTCATATCTCAATACTCAAAAAGTATCAAGTGGGCTCTTCTCATGTTTTAGATTGAAAAAATTTTGTCTTAACTGAGGTGTATCTTTTAAGTAGAACACAATTCAACTTATCGATTATAAAGAACAGGTACTTCACAGAAAAATTATTCTATTTGTAAAAGTTTTGTGATAACATTATGGTATAGAAGAAGTTACTTGGGAACTTGAATTCGAACTATAAAAAAAAAATGTCTCTATTTATTCCAAAACTAGAGGTATACTTATTAAAATTTCGAAGAGAAAATTTTTTTGAAAGGAGGAAGACTATAACATCCAAGCCCAACTTTTAAAGTCCAAATGTAAATAATAATAATAATAATAAGATATTTTTATTTTACTTTAAGCTAATACAAAAAAAAAAAAAGTTAAACCCATTCTCTTTTGACCCATATATTTCTAGCCTATGTATATATTAGTTTAGATTTGTCAAATCTAAAATTAAGAAGAAAACTCGAGAAAAATATTTAGAAATAAGGGAAAAGATTTTAAGGTAATATCCTTATTTTTGCTTTATTTTGAAAAGAAAAATAATTATATTTTGGTGTTAAAAATGATAAAATTGGATAAAATATTTAAATTAGATTAAAAGTTAGAATTTCAATTATTTTAAATTTTTGAACTCATAATCAATAGGATTTTTGGATTGAATTTGTTAGTTTCACCGATAATTTTTTTAACAAGTATTGAAAATTGGATAGAAATAGGTAAAATTTTAGTTGATGATGAAAATACAATCTTTGCAGAATTTTACTTTATTTTGTAAATTAGAAAGATCTATTTGTAAGTAGTTAAAAATTTTTGAGTCATAATAAAATTTTTTATAATTTAGTGTAAGATTATAAAATATAAAATTTTAGACTTAAATTATAAATATTTTTAGAATACTTTTGTAATTATTCATAATTTAAGGACTCTTTTATAATTTTTTATTATTAATAAATTTTATTTTAGAAATTCAAAATCTTAGAATTTTCTGAATCTAATCTTAATTTGATTTTTGATTGAGGATTAATTTATATTTTAATATAAATAATATAAATTTTAAATTTATTTTAATAATTATGCATTAAATTTATAAAATGATATTTGCTAGTGATAATGGAAAGCAAGAGAAAATGATAAACTATAAAGGCGGTAATTTTATTTTGATCATACTAGGTAATTCACGTATAATTTAATATTTTAATAATTAAAAAAAATAAAAAGTAAGATTTTACACTTGCATGCTATTATAAATATAAGATAAATTTATTTAAAGCATACAAATCTTTTATTTTGAAATAAATATTGAAACGTAAGACATGCTTTTATTTTAAAAATGTTACTATTTTATTTTAGAAGTACGATCTGAGGATTAATACTCAAATAAAATATTATATTTTATTATACTTTGTATTAATTTTTCAAGAACTTAACCATGATATTATGATTAAATTGTACTTCTGATGTTTATGAAATGTTGTTGAAATAACATAGATAAATAATTTTGTTATTACTGTATGTGCTTTGGTTATAGAATCGTGTAAGGTCTTTTGTTTAGTATTGATAACTATATACTTGATTTCAATCCCATGGTAGAAGTTTGTTAATTTGAAATTATGTACGATAGTTCCTAATTATAAAACCTTTAAAATAAGTAGATTATACATCTTTTGAATGACAGTCCTTGTGAATAGTATTTAAAAATTATGCATTGCATATAATAATAACTAAATTATATTGTTATTTTATTATCATTATTATTTTTCTGCTTATTGGTGAGAAAAATGATTGGACGCATGATAATTAATAGTTTTTCTTTTGAAACCCTTTTTTATATATAATTATCTTTTGAGTTTTGGTTCATAACTTACTTTTCAATTTTTTTTTTTTTTGAAATAGCTGAAATTTAAATGAATATGGAAGAAATATTATCCTCTAATTAGATAGATTTTAGAAGAATATTTTATTGTGTATATTATACTTATCAAAAAAATTATAATTATACTAGAGATTGTATATATTTAGTTATAATAATGTATTAAGTTGTACTATAATGAATGCTTAAGAATCTATTTTTAATGAGCTTGTTATTGTAGTAGTTTGAAATTTCACGAAAAATATTGGAAGAGTTATATGAGTTTAAAATTTATCAGTTTAAATTTTAAATATTCATGATACAAGAAAAATTCTGTCAAAATATTTAGAATCACATACTTTTAGTTTTAGATTATTCTATAAAATATTAAACCACGAATTTTAATTTTGAAGGCATGACAGTGACCGTTCTCCAAATTTCAGTGCCTAACCATCGTTTGGCTTCTGCTTGAGTAATATAAACAATATTGAAGAATAGTGCTTGTGTACATTATCGCATGAATAGTGATGAACAGTATTGACAAACATAATATTGGTGCTTGATCTTTGCTTGAGTGATGAATGGTGACATATGAACATTGATAATAGTGATACATGAAACAGTGATGAATAGTATCTCAGCTCGACCTTTACTTGAGCACCCATGTTATTTGAAAAGTCTACTCAATGTACACTTGACATCCATTCGAGCACCCAGATATAAGTACCTAAGTCATGTTTTAAGGTTTTTAACATTGTCTTTGGATATTTTTGAGTTTTTAAAGTAGAAATTTTATTCTCTAAATTTATTGAAAATATTATCCATTATTATTTTTGAGAGAAAACACAAATTACATTTTTATGAGTGAAATTTATTAAAAATTTTTTTGAGAGTTTTTAAACTTTTTCTCTCTACAAATTTAACTGTGAAGTTTTTAAAATTTTAATAGTTGTAGATGGTTAGAGATTTTAATTTTGTGAATATATCGTTCAAGAATTTCATTGAGAAAAGAAAATTTCAAAGTTCCGAAGACAGAGTGGGCAACTCAAGGGAGTTAGTTAAAATTAAGTTATAAGGGTTTTTTTAATAAATTATCATTTGTAAGTTCTTTTTTATTAGTAACATATTTTAACAACTCCTATTATTAGCTCAAAAAATTTTTATCTTGTGAATAAATTTTTGTATTTGATTTATTTTGATTATTTTATTAATTATTAATTAGATTTGTTTGTAGTAGATTTATATTAATTAGTTTGAGATTTATCACTTTCAATTTATTTAGGATGTAACAAATTTTAATATATTTTGATTTGTTAATTTTTATTATTATTTTTTTGTATAAATATTTTTTATTTTCCTCAGGTGTTCTAAGATTTAAACGTAGATAATTTTCATATATAAAACCTTTTTGAAAAATTTATATTCCAAGAGATCATGGGAACCAAATTTTAGTGGATTAAAGGCTTTTCATTGATCTCACTCTGTGTGTGTGTGGTTACAAAATAAAGTTATATTATTTGAATTTTTTGAATTTTAAATAACATGTTAATCAATTTGATAACCATATAAAATTAAATTATATTCTAATACTCTTATAAGCGTTGTGCTGTTGATATACTAATAATTATCAATGTCAATTCTTAAAAAGAGTTGTTCAATCTTAATCTTAATGGATATTCGATCAACCGAGAAAAGCATAGACATGTTTTTTTTTTAAATGTCAAAATTAGCATTATAAAGTCATTAGTCAGATGAGTTGACGTATGAATGTGGCTGCATGACTTGTTAGTAACCAAGTAGTCCAAATTAATATGCATTCTTTAATCAATCGAATTATTCAAGTGATAAAGTTTCATTTTCTGCCATATTAATTCTTCAATTTACAAATTTTGTGCTGTTACCCCAATTTATAAGTCAAAAACTATTACATTTTCACGTATAAAAAAAGAAAATTATATTATTTATATTAATTTTTATTGTTAGAATTAATTCTATTTCTTACTAACTGCTTAACATTTACTAAATTTTTAGTAATTAATTCGATGAAAAGTTTGAGCTTCTATCAAATTTTTCATTCTGAATTAATCAGATTTAGACATCTTTTAATATTAAGGAATTGTGCCTATAAAGCTATGGTTATCATAAATTACAAACATTAGATATTAATTATCATACAAAAAAAAAAGCAAGTCTCGTTAAAAATTAGCATTATTAATACTTCTAGAAATGTTGCCATCCCAAACGAAATTTTAATTACCAATGAGTCTTGCTCCTCGTCACTTCACATTAATTATAGCATTAACAGTGTATTATAATTAATCAGTTATTATTAATTAACTAAATCTGAACAACAATATAGATAAAAGACTATAAATAAAATATTTTGAGAACTCTAATTTTATTTTTAAGTCATTCTCATAATTATTAAATCATAAAAACTATTTATAATAAAAGTTTTCTCGTCTCTTTTTAATATTTTTTCTCTCTAAAATTTTTTATTTTCTAAACGATCAAACACTTTAATTCAATTTAAAATATATTTGTAATTATATGATATAATTATCGCAAATTTATATGATAAGCATATCTAATGCAATATGCCAAATGCACAAGGGTTCGCATAAGATTTTTTTCTTGAAGAGTGAATAGAGGTAATCTATTAATAACATATATAGTGGTAAAGAATAAGTCAACCCAAAGATGCAAAAGTAAGGAAGCATGAAACTTTATAGTGAGTGTAGTCTCAGTTATGTGTTTATCTTCCATTTGACGATACCATTTTGCCCGGGTTTGTAAGAACACGAAATTTGTCTTTGAATTTTGCATTGCTCAAGATGTTTGACGAAGGCTATTGAATTAAACTTCCCTTCTTCATCGGTTTGAAAAATTTTTATCTTCCTCTCCAGACGATTTTCTGCCTATCTTTGAAACGTCGAAAGACATTCAAAAGAATTATATTTGTTCTTTAAAGGAAATAACCATGAAAATCAAGAAAAATCATCAATAAATAAAGCATAAAACCAAAATTTTTATGTAGAAGTTACAGGAGCGACACCTTACAAATCACAATGAATTTTTTCTATAGGCAATTCTTATATTTTATTGGTTTATTTAAAAGATTGTTTACAGTTTTTTGCTCATTTGACATGAAATACATATTGTAGGTTATTTTGTCTAATTAGGCAAACTGAAAATTTTGCTATTTTTTAGTTTTTTCAGAATTTTTGAATTTGAGTGACCATGTCTCTTGAGCCATAAGTTGTAATCTTTAGAGTTTCCTTTTATTACACTCAAAGCCGCACTGTGAGACTCTTCCAACTTGTAGAGTTTTACTTGTCTACATCCTCTCACTAGAATTTGTTTTTCCTTGTTCTTAATAACAAAACCGTCAGCATTAAAAACAATTTGTTATCATCAAGAAGTTGATTATCAGATAAAAGATTCTTTTTCAGTTTAGGAACAACTACAATATTGTTAAGCTTTATTTTTCCATTGGTTGTTTTTATAAAGGTATTACTTATGTGAAAGATTTGTAATCCTTGTCCATTGCCAACAAAGATTTTATTAAATTCTCTGTAAGGTATGACACGCTCGAGGTTACATGGATTATTGATCATACGAGAGGTAGCCCTATAATCTACATAAAATTGTTAGTCTGTAGTTTTTTCTAGGTTCATGGCAGCAAAAGCTTGATGCTCTTCTTCTTCAAGATATGAATATTCATACCTATTCCAACACGCAGTAGTACTGTAATTTTGTTTTCCATATATTTGGCAAATAATAATTATTTTGTTATTTCCTCTAGATTCAAGAAAATTTGTCTTCTGAGTGGATTGAGTATTTTGGTTGTTGTTGTTGTAATTCGTTGAATTTGGATTGTTGAACTTGTTTCGTCCTCCAACATTCAGATGTGGTCCTCTGCCTCATGAGCCATTTCTTCCACCTCTTTGATTTCTTCCTTGTCCCCTTCGACCAAAGAATACTTGATTATGGTTTTGCAGTAGATCTCTCATCTTCATCCTTTTGAACAATTACCATTTGTTCATGATTTTAAAGAGTAAAGAATAAATTGCTTTAGATTTGGATACGGTGGCTTTGTTAGCATATCAATTTTAAAGTCTGCATATCTTGGTCTTAAGGCACAAGCAATTTGGAAGGTTTTGTCTTCATTGATGATAGGTTTTCTGATGGCAGCTAACTTGTTGCATATATTCTTGAATCTTTTGAGAAAGTCCTCTAGAGTTAGTGTTCCATTCGTTAAAGTTACTTCCTCTTTTGTTGTAGGTAGCATATTTTCTTTTATGGTAAGCCAGATTTCACGAGCTGTTTAAATCCTGACTATCATACTTAGCACATCTTCATTCATTATGCTCTTGAGCTAAGTGGTGATAAGTCCAACATTTTTGCCCATCCGATAAACTCTGGATTAATGGTCTCTTTCCCATTGTCCCGCATAATCTTACTTGGAGCTAAAACATCAGTAAGGTGATGTTATATTCCAAGGCTTCGAATGAGAAAAAGAATTTGTGCACTCCATAAAAGATAATTTTCAGTTGAAAGTTTAATTCAAACTAAATTTGCACACTGATGGAAAGATTGAAGAGAAGGCTTTTTTTTTTTTGAAAGTTTGTTGCCATAGGCTCTGATACCATAAGAATTGAACTTATATTTTTTTTTCTTAACTTTTGTTTACAGACTCATTAGAATATATACAAGAAGAATAGTTGATAAATGGTAACTAATTAACACATGATTTGCAGTTGATGAATTTTTAGAATTAAGGTCACTAGCCATTGGTTAGCCATTGGAGTAGTCTTTGCATGAATTCACTTGATTATTTTGTGTCTCAGCCATTAACGTGATGCTGAAATCCTCTTGCCATATTTGTTTCCAATTCGGACATATTTGCTCCTGTTGATGGCGGATCTTGATCTTGGTGTCAGTAACGATAGTTTCTATGAATGGAGTTTGCATACAAATTTGTATCTTTAATATTATTGAATTATGAAGTGTTAAATTATGTATATTAATACTAATTTTTCTTAGTTACACTACGGATATTATTCTTTGCATAGACAGGGAAATCAAAAGAAATAAATTCCTAGTTTATTCAAAGGACATAAACTTTTATCGCGTGATGGTTTAAGACATTATTTTAGCAATTATATGTACATTGGCACAAAGATTGAGCATCAATATTTTAACACAATCCTTGACCCCCATTAGGAAATTTATGCGCACACTTGTAGTCATAGCATTGGTCCCTGCAATCAGAGCTACATACACCCAAACCCATATTGCAATTTTTGGTCGGAGTTGACGACGGCGGCGGCGGCAAAGCATAGCAAGGGTAGAAGCATGTGCACGGTGCAGGATGAATACTGAAATTGCAAGTGCCTAGTGCTTGATCACCATGTTGATTTACACCTTGCATCACAGTTTGTGCCACATTCAACTAATTCATCTGCGGATGTATCTCCTTTCACACTATGCACTGCCCATCATCACATTTTCAAGAAGAGTTGGAGATTAATTGGCAATATGTTAATGAGACAAATGATAAAGATTGAAATTAAATATTAGAAGTCTCTCAAGTTTTCCATGTTTTTAGTCTTGGACAGATTATTTAGAAAAGCTACTAGTTTTCTAGGATTATGAAGGATTAGATAGTGCTGTGCAGTACTTGGATCTTCAATATCTCTTGAATTTTGAGACGAACCTATTTATGATTTATCTTGGAAGAATCGAATATCAATGTTAGATTTGCTGCTGCTTGATTGGTTAATTTGTTTGTGTTTATGAATTTGAATATTTCATAGTCAAACTCGGCAGTTACTTCCAGAAACCATTATGTCTAATTGAATGATGTTGCAAATTCAGTAGCTATGTCTCGTTGGACGTTGATGCATAATTGAAGCTGCAATTTTAGGTTCGTACTAGTTTAAGTGAATACTTTTACTGCTGTAGTTAATCCTTTACAATATATATTTTTTTAAAAAAAATTAAAAAATTAAGATAATTAATAAATATAATATTTTAAAATTAAATCGGGTCTGAAATAAAATACTTAATTAATTAAATAAAATAAATTTCGACTTTAATATTTAAAAATTAAATTTATTTAGAGTACATCCAATTTTTAGTAGAATCAAAATTGAAATTTGTATTGCCCACCTTAAGACCTAGACCAATATATCAAATAAATCACCCTTTAGTGCTTTTCTCGTCAAAGCTCAATGTTTTTAAGGGTGATTTAATTATCTCAGTAAGGGTGAAGGACTTAGTTACACTAGGGATATTATTCTTTATATAGATAGGGAAAATCAAAAGAAATATATTCTTAGTTTATTCAAAGGGCATCAACCTTTATTGCACAATGGTTTAAGCCATTATTTTAGCAATTAAATGTGCATTGACACAAAGATTGAGCACCAATATTATTACAAAATCCCTGACCACCACTAGGAAATTTATGCGCACAGTTGTCGTTACAGCATTGGTCCCTGCAGTCAGCGCTGCATACACTCAAACCCATATTGCACTTTTTGGTCGGAGTTGATGGCGGCGCCGGCGACGCACCGCAAGGGTAATTGCATCTGCACAGTGGAGGATGAACCCTGTAATCGCAAGTGCCCTGTGCTTGATTACCACGATTTGATTTACACTTTGGACCACAGTCTGTGCCACATGCACCTAATGCATCTGAGCATGAATCTCCCCTCACCTGCGCTGCTTTATCACCACATTTTCAAGAAGAAATGGAAATTAATTAGCAATATTTTGAACGAGATAAATGATAAACATTGAAATTAAACATTAGAAGTCCATTGAATATTATTATTAATTTAAAGGGTTGTGAGATAATAAATAAATAAATATATATATATATATATATATAAAGACTATATATATAAAGATCATATATTTAAAGGGGTGTGTTATGTGCTCAATTTTATTTATATCAATTAATATGTTGATAATATATTATTCAAATATTTTTGTATTTTTAGTTACAAAAGTAAAAGAAAATAAATTTTCTAATATACGTGTAGTAATATAATATTTCGCATCAATTAATATGAATATTATCTATATAAAAATTTTTATTTTTGACGGTATTCATATTTGACATATCTTGTATAGTTTGCAATTATTTTTCAATATAATCGCTCATATGCAGACTTGTACATTGTATTTAATAATTTAGTGCTAAATTGTAATAATTTAATGTTGAATTATGGAACGGCTACGTTGTAGCGGATGTACCATGCATCCGCCAACGTGAAATTTATAATAATAACATAAATTTTGAAATGTTTCACGCAAAATTTAAAACATAAACAATAATCAAAAAATCTTAAAATATGTAAGTTGAAAATTTGAAATATGTAGTGAATAATAATTACAACATGAAACAAAAAATTTAAGAAAGTTAATACAAAATCTGTAAATTGGCTATAGTGATACATCTAATATATTACAAGCAATCTCTTAAATTATTTATATGATCTCTATTTTATAAATTACAAATGTTTGTACCTAACAAAATTATAGTATATTAAGACAATATATAATGATTAAAATAGGAATATGTGCAACAAAAAAATATATTTTATTGTATATTCTATCAAACCTCGAACTAAAATTTTAAATGATAAAAATTATTACTAATCCATACCTAATACAAATGCAAGGAGAATGAGCAGAGGAAAAAATGTTGAAACAATAATCTTGGCCATAATAATCAAAGCATAAACTCTCAACTTCTTTTGTCATTTTGATATCTTTTGTTGTTTCTGTTTAGCATGAATTTATATAATATTTTGGAGCAATTGAAAGAAGGTGCAAAAAACCCATTATAAATTTATTAACAAATTAGCTAATGGGATTGAAAATTTATTAATTTAGAATTGATAATACAAAAGAAATTAAATAAATTTATGGTATAATGGTAAGGTCATTATTGGATTTCTAGGCTTAGATACTTAGGATTATCTATTTTGGGAGCTAAAATCTTCTTTACAAGAAAGAATTTATTTTATTTACTTTAAATTTCAATTGACTTCAACTAGTAAGTAAAAAAAAAAAAAAAAATTGCTATCTTTGGCATAATATTAAATGATAATTTAAAAGGTTACTATGAATAGTATAATTTGGGATGTTAGCTTACAATTATAAGGTAGAAATTTTGGTGATGACAAGATTAAGAATATCTTCATCATTCATTAACGAGACAATTAGTAAAATTGGAAAACAAATAAAGAGAAGAGAGTGAGACATGACTTTAAAATCACATAAATTAGTGGTCATAATTTTTTAAAATTTAGAATTTAGATTTTTTTAAAATGATTGACTTCAATCATTTTTTTTTTTCATTCAAGAACGAATGTTAAAAAATTTACAAATTATGAATAACAATTATTGAATAAATTCAATGGTTAAGATTTTTTGAACATTTAATAATCATATTGTAGTATATTAACTAAATTACTCTTTAGTCCTTTTTACATAAATTTTGTTGGTCAAAGTTTAATATTTTTAAGGGTATTTTTTATTATTATTTCAGGAGTGAAGGTCCTATTTAATATGAATAGACAAATTATGTCATTAATTGAGAAAGTATAAAATTTAAAGACCTAAATGTTATTTACTCTATTATAATTTTTTTTTTTTTAATGAGTCTA
The DNA here is from genome assembly GCA_032401905.1 of Swietenia macrophylla. Classification (NCBI taxonomy): domain Eukaryota; kingdom Viridiplantae; phylum Streptophyta; class Magnoliopsida; order Sapindales; family Meliaceae; genus Swietenia; species Swietenia macrophylla. The sequence goes on along the minus strand of CP135561.1, from coordinate 8,130,034 downwards.
GAAGTTTTCGTCCTTTTACAATTACTTGACTAAAAGAAGGAGAAAAGAAAAATAATTGATTGCCAAGTTGGTCATTTCTTGTAATAGATTGCCGTATTTGACAATTCAACAAATAATTTATTTAAAGTAATTAATTATTTAAAATAAAAAATTAATATACAAATTTAATAATATAATATCACTTCTCCCGTCAAATAAAATATAAACGATCATAAATTTATAAAAATAAATAATATTATTATTTAAATTAATTATTTTTAAAAAAATTTATTATTTATGATAATAATGAGGTGGATGTGGTTTGGAACGAGGAATTGGAACAAATTCACGTTGGAATGATTCCATTTTCCATGGCAGGATGGATCAAATTTCTTCAATTTGTCAAATCATTATCTTAATCACATGCTTAGGCGATTAATTAATTATCTTTATTTATTAATTAATTGCAAACTGAGGCGATTAGTTATGTCTATTTATTAATTAATTACATATGGTAATTGGTTGACTGTAAAACTTTGTCAATGATTGATGCCAGTTAAGTTGACGATTCTTACAACGTTAAATTAATTAATTAATTAACTAATTAAACATTACATCGGTTGGGAAACAAGAATGAAAGTGGCCTTAATTGGAACAAAATGGGACCCACCACTACATAATGGCGAGACGGAAAAATTAAAAAAATTATGAAAAAATAATAATTTTTTGAATAATTATATAAGGTCTTTGAGTTTGTCAATTTATAACAAATAGGTCCTTGAACCTATATCGCAATCACTGAATTACCATCCATTGTTAAGTTGCGTTCTATATTATAGTGAAGGTCAAAAATGAATCTTAGAAGGTTATATGAGAAACAAATGTTTAGTATCAAAAAGGTCCCCAAATTTATGAAAAATATCAAAAGATTCCAAATGCTTCTATAAAGTATCAAATAAGTCCTTTAATTTACATAAAGTATCAAACGGACCCCTAATCTTTGCATTGCCATTTTTAACTCTTCTACCATTCAAACTAACCATGGATGCTTACGTAATAAAAAGAGGGTTTTTTTATATAAAAAAATTATTGTCACGTTGATTGAGGCAGAAAAGTCGGCTAATCTTTCCAGAAGTTTAGAATATTATCTGTTTATAATAATAATATATAAATAATTACGTGCAAATTCCTACTTAGTGCATGCATGTCAACTACGAAGCAAATTTGTTTAATGTGGTATTTGCTCAACATAATTATGCATAAATATGGGAATATTTAATTAGTTAATTGACAAATTAATTTAATAATTTTGATGAAGAATGTTTAAACGAAATATTATTTAATAAAATAATTATTATTTAAACTAGTGTAGATACAATCACTTCTCTGCTTTATTATTAAAGTTGAATGTTGGAATATATTTATATATTTATCACATCAATTTTTTAAGATAATAAATAGTTAATTTAAATTAAATTATGAATAGATTTAATTTAAATACTTTTTTTAGAGTAGATTTTTATTCTAAGAGTATAATTTTTTATTTGTGTTTGACAATAAATTTCTCATTTTATATATAAATAAACCCTCAAATTTATTTATAAATTTATAATCGATTAAGTAACAACAATTAAAAAAAGGGAAGGGGTTTCAAACTTGAACTCTGTTTGTTCTTAATGGTCAAAATATGATGCATTATAGTGCATGTGTACCATGTTAAATATTTAATAAATAATTTAAAATATTTTTAGAAATTACTGAATAATTTTTAATATTTAAAGAAAAAAAAAGGTCGTCATATACAGTAAATTATCATGTTTATAATTCAGTACTAGTTAAAGCCGGCTCAGGGCAACAGCTCATCTCCCACGTGAAAAATTATTGCTGACGTGGATCTGGACAATCTACACAGTTATGCATTCTGATGCCAGATAATTTTTTCTAATTACAAATAAGTAATTATAATTAACTCTCTTAGAAGTTTCGGAGCAGCCCATTGGATTTGACCATTTTTTTTTGTTATGACAGCAAATTAAATTAATTCATTTAATTTACATTTGGATTCCGCCAATGGGAGTGAAGTATGGACATTTCCCATTTCCTTTTGGTCAATTACATACAATATATTTTGCATATTTATCAAATAAAATTACATACATAATTAATAAAAATAGAATAACATATTTTTCAATATATTTATTCTACTATTATAAAGATATGTTTTGCACGTGTCAATGTTTTCTTGCTACGAAATTGTGAACAAAATATACGACCTTGGATTGGATTGATGATTTTGAGGGAAGGGCATATCTGTAATTTGATTGGCATCCTCCTACACCCCATGGAAAGAAATATGGGGCAACCTCGTAAATAACGCACATTGCAGTGACATGTTGTTAATCTACGCGCCAACCCAATGGCCAGTTGACCAGGTCCAACAAACTCCTTATCATACGCTGAAAGCTACAACTTCACTCGCTATTGCGCGCGTTGTGACATAGCAACGCATGTGAAATGTGGATGACCCCGAATATTCTACGTACGGTCGATTGTCCGCCAATTTTTTTTTTTTTTTAATTCCTCCGTTAAATTTAGGGCCTATGTTTTATAAATTGCCTTACCTAAACCGCTGGGGCATTTGGAACAAGTCGTGGAGTGGACCGAGCAAGACTACTTGGGTTATCGATCTTAGTTTTAGTTAGGAACAATGCAAGATTAGAGGCATTGTTTGACCTCGGAAAATAAAGGAAAAATTATATACAACAAACTAGACCGATACCCATAATCTATTAATAATTACATCGAATCAGTTAAATGAAATGGCAATTGGCCAATTGGGAAAGGCAATTTGGTATTGGGGGCTCAAATCAATTGTCAACGTAGAGACATTCATTTGGAGAGATAAAAACTAGCGTTAATCCATGTCTTGTGTGAAAACTACTGGTACACAATACGCGCTTGGGATGCGCTTAGCTCTGCCATTTATTATCCATACAAATAAAAATAATAAAATTCTAATTAATTGACGATTTCATTTTTTGAAATTATTTATAAATAAATAAATATCGCCTCGCCGGCTTGCAAGTAGTTTTGTTGTCGTTGTTCTTCTTCCATTACAGAGCTAAAAACACTGCCTTCTTGTTTTTCCTGGTTGGACTTGTTCTTCTCTCTCAGAAAAAAAAAATTAATAATAATAATAATAATAAATTTTATTCCACTTTTATTATTATGATAGAGGGAGAAAAACAATCTCCACTAACAAACACGAAAACGAATCGTCCAAGGAACCAAATCATCTGCTTATATAAAATCATTTTCAAAAATATTATGTAAATATTTAAATTCCATTAATATTAATGAATAAATAAATAACTTCCAACTTTCTCTCTCTTTCATGGTCTTTCTTCCATGAGTTTTGCTGTTTTATATTAGTGGCGTTTACGAGCCCTGGATCTTTACAACAAATAAGGAAACCTCTCAGATTCAAGATCTTCCATTCCACACTTTGCCTTACACGGAGGTCTCTCCCTTACCTCGTTTTCAGCTCGGTTTTTCTCCGGTAAGTCTCCCTCATTCTTGTTCTTTGTTTTCAGGTTCTGATTTTGTTTTATTTTATTTTTTTCTCTTACTTTCGCGGGAAACTGACAGGAAAATGTGGCAACATTGAAACATTGACTGGTTAATTATGATTAAGTAGACATTTTGAATTTAGATTTGAATGGGTCTTTTAGACTTTCCGTAGCTTGACTTTTATTGCAAGGCTATTTTTTTCTGTGTTGATACATGTGTCATATTTCTCGTATATTGGTTGGTTTTAGTAGTTAGGCAAATCAATTCAATTTCGGTTGTTTCTTTACGTTCAATTTTCTTGTTTCCGTTAGGTATTCATCTCTTCTTCTTGCTTCTTTTTTTCTTTGGTCTTGGGTTGACTCTTTAGATGGACAGATTAAATTAAATTCATCGTGGGTTATGATTAGAGATCTGTTTTGGAATTTGAATGTTCATGTTCTGATTTAGATTTTACTATTATTTTTTGGATTTAAATGCATTTATAATGTGTATGCAGCTTTTTAATGGTTAATTAATGCTTTGCGATTTCAGATTATTATTTCAACATCAATCAATTGAAGAAAGAATTTCTAGTTGTTGTTTGAACGATAATTCAGTGTAAAAGAATCGCATTATGTGAAGACAAAACTGTGAAATATTTGTGCGAAGATGAAGTCGGTCAAAGCATGGCGTGTAGGCAACCTTGGCGATTTACAGATTTTACCGGGAGCTCGTCACCGGGCTCATGCGAAGAGACCCGTGTGGATAATTGTGTTGGTTTCATTGGTCAGTCTGTTTCTAGTTTGTGCTTATATGTATCCGCCCCATACCCATGGTGCCTGTTATGTGTTCTCTTCAAAAGGTTGCAAACTTTCCAATTGGCTTCCACCAACTCCTGCGAGGGAATTCACCGATGAGGAGATCGCGGCTCGTGTTATCATCAGGGATATTTTGAGCACACCTCCTGTTCGGTCAAAGAATTCCAAAGTTGCTTTCCTGTTCTTGACTCCTGGTCTGTTACCTTTTGAGATGCTATGGGATAAGTTTTTTCACGTAAGATTTTCTTTCTCTTTTCTTCCATAACTTTTAACTAAATGCATGTGGTTCTTTGATACTTTTTTGCTTCATGAGCCAGTATATGGCATTAAAGAAATTTGTCCTCCTGTTGTGATTGGTTATCGGGTTTTATTAGAGTGGAATAGCTTTAGCATACGATGTAATTTGATTTACGTTGATATCTGCATGGAAAGTTTAGTTACATATTAAGCAGCTGCTTATGTTGTTAGTCTGAAATTATTATGCCAGCCTTCAGATCCTTTTAAAATCTTTTAAGTAGCCTTTTTAGGAAAATATTTGATGAATTTCTTTTACTTGGAGAGCTATCCGAATCAGGGAGATGGCATATATAACCACTGCAGGAATTTTATCAATTTGATTTGAAGCAGAAGCTTCTCATACAGATAGGGGACTGTTATCTGTAAAGATGATGTGTTACTGGACTGGCAATTGTGCTTGCCTTTGAACTTCAAGTTTCGTAGAGTTGAATTGCAGATGAGATGTCATATGAGCTGTGGCCACCTAGAAATAAGGCTGAGTTATATTTACTGATAATTGTCAATAATTGGTAATCTATAGGAGAGTTTTACCATGAGTGTGGAAGATCTGCTGCAAAAGCGTGTAATTGTCATAAACAATTTGTAATTTCATTATGGTGGAGTCTTGCTAAAATACACCGCATTTTGAAATTTAGTGTTATGAGTTATGTTTATCGAAGGGAAAACAAATAACTTGGTTTGGTTAGACGGAGGAACCAAGGCGGTTGTAGAGTGCTGCTACTAGCATGATCTTTAAATGGTAAGCCTGGATTTTGGTATCCTTCTTTAAATGACATTGCAACAGATTAATTGCTACTCTCTCTCCTCTCAGAAAATTTTATGCAGTTGGTGAGTGTGCCAAATGATATCAGATGGTTGCCATTTGGGCAAATGTCAGGCTAATCATGCATATCATTTGTGATTATACAATATGCTAGTTTATTCGTGAATCAAAGTTAGTTAACCAGGTATAATATAAGAGGGAACTGAGAAATTCTTTTTATCACAGTGAAATTCTTTGGAGTAATTTTGCCTGATGACAATGAGTTTTGAGACTTTTGTATGACAAAATTCATACATGAATTAGACTGTAATTGATGCCATGTCTCCATTGATATCGGTGCAACACAGTATGTTCATTGTATGAATAAATGTGCAAGTTGTTTACGGCATATCCAAGGTTGGCAATAACTTTGAACCTGTAATTCAATTATGTGGAATTCTTTTTGCTCTAAGTTTATTGATATCGGTGCTATATGGCCTGTTCATAGTCGGTTTGGTTTAAGTCATACTCTAAATGGAAGTCATTTCTGGCAGGGTCACGAAGGAAGATTCTCAGTTTATGTGCATGCATCAAAGGACAAACCAGTGCATCTGAGCCGTTACTTCATTAATCGAGAAATACAGAGTGACCAGGTTTGTAGATTCAATTGCTAGAAATCATTTTAGGTTGCATTCGCTTATATGCCACCTCATTTTTCTTTTGTTGCTTTTCTTCTAGTGCTTTCTGCATTGCTATCTATCTCTCTACACATTTTTTGGTCGTTCCCCTTTCTGGAGGAAGTTTTTAGCCCATTTGGAACTTTTCAACTGAAAATTTTCCGTTATAGCTTTGCCACGAAGTATGAACCTCTGCAACTCTGTCGGAAATTGCAATTCCAAAATATTCTGTGTTGAACTTATTCTTCCCCTTGCTTTACTTCATAGGCCCGCTGCCCTAATAGGCCATTCCTTCCTCATTTTTTATTTGCAGCAATTCACTCTTTGATGGTGAGGTTGTTGCTGATCTTGGTATTTTTAGATCTCATACAACATATGTACAGAATGTTCCAAGTTGTAGCACACCTTTTCTTTTACTGTATGCATGAGTTCTTGGGTCAATATATGCTCCATAGAAACATAAATGCTCAGCTTATTAGATTTGAAATAATGCTCCATAGTGGATTTCTTTCTCTTCTCTCAGTTGCAAGTTTCAGTTAGTACATTTTCTTTCGTGGGAGTAAGAAATATGTCAGCTGAAGAGAGAATGTTTAAAGGATGATAATTACTTTTAGCATGAAAAATTTCAGTAATGAAGATAAGGGTGGTCATATATCTTAAATAAGCACCCTTATTTTCTTCACAGCTTGTACTAATATGGAAAAATTCTTCATTGCATTACCAATTTATTTATCTTTCTTTGTCATTCAAGACTCAAGAGATACTAGGTGTGAAGTTAATGTCGAGGTGCCAGCAGCAGGGTTAAAATAGTTGCACTTCAATATGATAAGAATCAAATTGACCTAAAATTTAGATCAGTCAAAATTTTATTTTATTTTATTTTATTTTATTTCTATATCTACTTTAATGTTAAGGCATTTAATGTCATATAATATAATCAAAGTATTGTTGCTTTTCTATAACTTACCAATGATGTTTACTTAATTTATGTTCGTTTATAATTACCCTTCTTTTCTAATTCTTCTTCTTGTTTCTATTTGTACTCTTCTGAGACAGCATCCTATGAGCAGCTAAATCAGATTGCTTGGTTGATCATATTTTCAGGTTGTCTGGGGAAGAATTTCCATGGTAGATGCAGAGAGACGATTATTAGCAAATGCTCTAAAAGATCCTGATAATCAGCATTTTGTTTTACTTTCTGATAGGTAACCAGATTATTTAGTTTCGTTGACATCTCTTTCTTACTGAATTGTATGCTTGCTAATATAACTTTGTGAATCACTCTTCCTGGCATTGCAGTTGTGTACCATTGCACGATTTTGACTATGTCTACAACTATCTGTTGTATGCGAATATGAGCTTCATTGACTGGTAGTGTAATCTGACATAATATAATTCAAGACTGTTTTATTATACTTTTGTTGCATATGTAGCTTGTTTTATTATTACTTTATGGATTTTGTAATTTTGTTTCCCCGGATGGTGAACCATCCAACTGAATTTTGGTTGTGTTTGGGACTAGTTTTCCCTTACGGATGCACACTGTTTTTTTCTTTCCAGTTTTGAGGATCCTGGTCCACATGGAAACGGCAGGTATTCTGAGCACATGTTGCCCGAAGTTGAGATAAAGGACTTTAGAAAGGGTGCACAGGTTTATTTTTGAGATAAACTATTTTTTCACTTATATTTTTCTTTGTTCCATACCTTTTTCACGCTTCAAATGGAAGTTTCTTATCATAAAAGAAAAGAAACTACTCAAATGGATGACCAAAGGGATCTTGGTTACATGTATCAAGTTGCAGCATCATTTATATGCATTTTTTTTTCTGGTCTCATGTTGTGGTATGTTTAATGTGTGAATTTTGTGCAGTGGTTTACGATGAAGCGGCAGCATGCTCTGATAGTTATTGCTGACAATCTTTACTACTCAAAATTCCGAGATTACTGCAAGGTGAATTAATCTTCCTATTGTCCTTGTCTAATATTATGTTTCTTGATACTTGATGGTGCAAGTATGAGCCAAATTTTTGGCTTGTTCAAGCTTTTTCAATAGCTTGAATCTGTTTATATAGTTTATTTCTTTGTTTGTAGGTCTTTGAGAATTTTTATATCTATTCAGTCCGCTTTCTTTGAAGTGTTTTCAAGAATTTGAAAATTTTGATATCTTTTGAGAACCCTATGCAATGGCTGTTCTTGCTCCTGCTTTTAGAGGTTTAGATTCTTGGTGGTGGTCTTCATTTATTTGTACCATAAGTGTATGCAGAGTACATGGAAAACTTCAGTGGTTGAGATCATTGTAAATGAATTTTCTTAGGCCGCATTTTTACGCCTAAAGTTAGCACCACAAAATCTTATTTAATTATTTTCTATAAGTGTATAGAACTTTTTTCAGCATTACTTGATTTCAGTTCACTCTTTCTGAGCTGGATAGATCTTAATGAATTTTGTGGGGTAGTTACATGTATGTTGGATCTTAAGAAATAGATAATTCTTGAATGGGTTTCATTCCACTGACATGGATGCTCTTGATGATGAACAGCATGGTGTGGATGGGACAAATTGCATCGCTGATGAGCACTATTTGCCAACCTTTTTCCATGTGAGAATCTCCCTCAAAATTAGGCCTTCAACTTTGTGATATTTCATCTTCTTCTAATGAGAGTTTCCTTTTATATGCATCTTCAGATGGTTGATCCTGGTGGTATTGCAAACCGGACAGTTACACATGTTGATTGGTCTGAAAGGAAGTGGCATCCAAAATCATATGGGTCTCGTGATGTTTCTTACGAGCTTCTGAAGAATATTACGGTATGCTTTTGCTCTCTTTCATCATACAAAATATCCTCTGTGGCCAAAGAAATTTTGAGTTTCTTGAGTGTATTTTATATAATTGTCATATTACATCTTACCCCACTCACTTTTTATAGCTTGTGTTGATACTTAAGTATAAGAAATCTGACTAAAAAATTTATGAAACAAAGGCTGGACATATGACTTGCTTTTTGCCCTATATTTTTTTTTTTTTAAAAAAAAAGAAAACTGTTGTCTCTTCCTTGCAAAATGAGAGTCAATCGTAAAAGTTCTGTTGGTCTGGCAATAATTCATCAATGATTATGTTCTTGTGAAATAGCTTTTATGTAGTATCATGAATTTTGATTATGCAATTTTGATGGTGATATATCCACATGCAGTCAATTGACGAAAGTGAGCATGTAACAAGTGAGGATCAGGTAAACACTTCTGTGAGACCTATCTGGTTTACTATACCTAATCATGACCTATATAATTTGGTAATAGCTGAAAAAAGTTTTGTTTCCTTGGTATACTACAGAGGTCAGCGCTCATACGGCCTTGCTTATGGAACGGTATCAGACGGCCATGTTACTTATTTGCCAGGAAATTCTACCCGGACACTCTGGATAACTTGTTGAACCTTTTCTCGAACTATACAACACTTTGAGTGAAATATTTTTGACTTTTGAAATTCTTTGGTCCGATCGACAGCTGCTTTCGGCTAGGCCACCATCTGCCCCCAAAAAACTCTCCACTTGGTTTCCCATATAGCTTTTGAAAGTTGTAAATTGCCAGATTACTGAGACTTGGAAATGTATTGTTCCCTTTTGATTACCAGGAAAAAAGATTCTTAATTCTCAGGTGCAAGCAAGGGAAGGGACTGCATACATGGAGAGTTGTTTAGAGTCAGGCTGCAATTTAGTGTTGCTTCCTTTTGGGGCTGGGTAGTTTTCTTGTCCATTATTTTTCTACCTCCATTTGGGCTATTAATGTTGTATTTCTCATACGGGGGATTGTCTTTTTTTTTTTTTCCTTATTATTTTTAGTTGTAACTTATTTTGAATTTTGTAGCACTAAAAAAAATATTATTAACTTTCCAAAAAGATGAATAATAATAATAATAATAATAATAATAATAATAATAACAACTCCTCTCTTCTGAAATTAGCAGGCTTGTAATTAAAAAATATATTAAGATTTCAAAAATGTATTACAAAGACTAGTAAAACTATTAATTAAAATTGAAGATTCTAATTTTTTTAATACATCTTAAATAGATAATGTAATTAATTTATTTTTAATTATTTTTATACTACATAAATAATTAAAACAGTATTTAACATTAAAGAAAATCATTTAAAGAAATCACAATAAAAGAAGAGTTTTATATTGATTTTTTAATTCAATGAAGTACTAATATAATATATTGTAAAATCTGTTATTTTTCATACAATTTGGCCCACACTTGTTTAATTTATTACACGTTTAATTCAATATTTTGTCTTTTTATGAAACCTGTGAAAAAAACGTTACAGGCAGCTTTTCTTTAAATTCTAGAAATCGTTTCCCTTTAAATTTCTTCTTCCTCTCTTTTTAAAAATGGGGAATGATACTTCAATGCAAAACTTCTACTTACTGTAAAAGCATGGCCGGCATACAGATTTTTCCTCGGTCTCGTCATAGCCCTCCTTTGAAAACTCCAACTTGGATTATGGTTTCAGTTTCTTTGGTCTGCTTGTTTCTAGTTCTTGCTTATATCTTGCCATCTGGAAAATACAATTCCGGCTGCTGCTACACATATTTTACTTCTTCCATAAGTGCTTTTTCTGAACCAGCAGCTGATTCTGTAACTTTAAGTAGAGACTACAGCGATGAAGAAATCGCTTCCAGAGTTGTGATAAGGGAGATGTTGAAGCCGGTTCATTCCAAGAATCCTAAAGTTGCCTTCATGTTCTTGACTCCAAGTACGTTGCCTTTCGAGATGCTGTGGGTTAAGTTCTTCCAGGTACTTAATTCAGCCCTTTCTTTTTCTTTTTCTTTTGTTCTAAAATTATTTCTTTAATTAATCAAGTTGTGTTTGTGTTCTGTTAATAAATTTTATAGAAATATAATTTTATAATTTAATCTGGTGATATGTATACTCCATCGCATTATCACCACGTAAAACTTCAACAGTACAATTGAATTGCATTTTAATTATTTGTTAAAAAGTAGGAAAGATTGTTAAGTAATTCGGAATGATCCAATCATAAGAGATAAATACAAGTGTACAATGAATAATCATCATCTATAAAGCGCACATGATGGTAGCCTTTAATTTGATTTTTCATTTAGTATTTGTACACATTTATCTAATAATAATATCTCGTAACATATATTAAATCATCTTAATTAAGGAATGGTTTTTCATATTTACAAACAGGGACACGAGGGAAAGTTCTCTGTTTATGTCCATGCATCAAGGCAGAAAGCAGTGCTCGTCAGCCGTTACTTTGTCAATCGCGATATACGCAGTGCCAAGGTGGTTATTATTATATTTCTATTCTTCTTCTTCTTCTTCATGTTGTTTGTTTCATCGTTGATTTGATTATATTTGCAGGTGAGGTGGGGACAAATTTCAATGGTTGATGCCGAGCGACGATTACTAGCAAATGCTCTACAAGATCCTGATAACCAACATTTTGTATTACTTTCTGATCGGTGATTAATAAATTTAATTAATTAGTTATTACTACTGTTGAATTTGAGATCACGTTTATAGTTGTTATTACTACTGTTTTTTGTCTTTTTCTTTGAATTTCTTTTCCATAAAATTTAGTGTTATTTGGATTTTCTATTTATTTTCTTTGCTTTAATTTCATAACAACTACCATATTTGAGTTCTTCAATTTCTGAATCATTCATTTTGGCATTGCAGTTGTGTACCATTGCATAATTTCGAATACGTCTACAACTACTTGCTACTAGCAAATCTCAGTTTCATTGAAAGGTAAGTCAAATATTATATAATACATCACCATTTTATATATAATTTTAAATTATTTATATTGCTATTAATGTTACTTTATTTATTTATTTTATCAAGTTATAAAGATCCAGGCCGATTCGGAGATGGCAGGTATTCAACACAGATGTTACCAGAAATCGAGAAAAAAGATTTCAGAAAGGGTGCGCAGGTATTATTCAATGAATACAATTAGCTTAACTAATAAACTGGATTGATTAAATTCTTCTTCCAATATTGTTCATAATTTTCATGGCAGTGGTTCTCCATGAAACGACAACACGCAGTGATTACTGTGGCTGACACTCTTTACTATTCGAAATTCAGAGACTTCTGCAAGGTGCGCAAATCAAAATATAGACATAATAATTAATTAGTATTCAAGATTCCCACAAAAGAATTTCAATATTGTACAACTACGACCAAAATACGAACATTCAGTGAGTATTTTGCATGGCCTACTTGACGTTGGATGTTTTTGATTTTTATTGCAGCTGAGTCTTGTCGGAAGAAATTGCGTTGCTGATGAACATTACTTGCCAACCTTTTTCAACGTCAGAATACAATATAATAATTATAGTATTCATTTTTCTAATGATTTGTCTTATTAATTATTATTTTTCTAATTAATTTTAGATGGTTGATCCTGGTGGGATTGCTAACTGGTCACTGACTTACGTTGATTGGTCTGAACGAAAATGGCATCCGAAATTGTTCAAGCCCTCCGATCTTACTCCTGAGCTTCTGAAGAACATAACGGTATGCATTTTAATAATATTTCCTTTTATTATATCTATGTATATTTAAGAGCATCCTGAATTTTAAGGGTTTTTAGGAAAATTTTCAAAGCTTAATCTTTATCCAATTAAATATTAATATATAATTAATATTAATTTGTTTTAGTTACCTACGTCGCATGTCTCATGTTTTAATCTATTTGTCTATTGATCTACAGTCTATTTATACGAGCGTTCATGCAACCAGTGATGAAAAGGTAATTTTAATTCACAAGGTTTATGTTTTCAGAAGAAGAAAATAATAATAATTTGTTTTCATTTTCTTTCCGTATTGTTCTTCCAGGATGAAGTTCGGTCTCAGCCTTGCCTATGGAATGGCACCAAACGACCCTGTTACTTATTTGCGAGAAAATTCCGCCCGGACACCCTTCACAAATTTCTTAACAATTTGATTGATTAAACGTTTATGATAGCTTCTTCCGATAGATTAAGGGGCAAGATGTTAAACTTTTAAAAGATGCAGGCCGCAATGTAAAAAAAGCAAAATATAATTTTGGGGGCAAAAGTTAAACTAATATAATATATTGCTTCAAGTTTACATCTTAATTAATGCTCTAATCCAAGTACAGGGGATTTCACGTTCAATGACCTGAAATCTATGTTGCTTGTACGGAAAGAATTGGGCAATTTGATCATTTACAATTTGGTTGTCAAATATCTATACATCTCATTGGGGCAGTCCAAATATTCGTTCTGGGATCTAGCAACTGAAACAAGTTGAGGCTAAACTTAAGGCTTAATTTAATTCCTTTAAATTCTGATATCTAATTACTTGCAATCAAAATCCAGCACTTGAATTTTTGTATTTCTTGCTTTTAAAGGAAGAATATTCATACTATATTTATTTATATATATCCACACACATAGGATAGGATAAGGTCATAAATCTTTTAATTTTACGTAATTTTTATATTAATTTCTCAACCACTTGGGTAATATAATTTTAATAAATTTGATCAAATTTAATATATGTAATTAATGTATACGAAAAAATACAATATCAATTATTCAATTAAAACCAACCCAATAAAATGTTAATAACTTAAAAATTGTATAAAAAATAATGGATTTTACTCTTAACCCCTGTATATATATTTATATATATAAAAGATTTCCTGTCATCCAGCTTACACCAAATAAAAATAAAGACAGGGGTTCTTGTTTTCAAATTCTAGAATACGACTTGTGACAACTGAAAAAAATTCTACTCAAATACATTTGTATTTGGAAAAGAGTGATATATATATATATATATATATGTATATTCCTGGACATAGAAACTAGCTGCTTGACTAGTTCAGACCAAAAATAATAATAAAATGAAGGTTTGAACGAGTTTTCAGGCCTATATTGCATCATCTTATTACAATATTTTATTTGTGTCTTTGCACAAAATTGTATGCATAAAAAAAATCCAGCATGCCAATTTGCTCTCCTCAGCAAGTTACTTCAAAATTTTTTTATAGAAATCACAGTACAAAAGCAACCCATCTGAAAAGTCTTGCTTTCAATTTGTTTTCGTTTTTAAAATAATATTTACTAATCCACAAGGCAGCTGCCGGAAAAGAAATTATACAATGAAATAGAATTGACTATGCAATGGTTTATATATATAACCAAGAAACCAAAGAGAAGCTTTAAGTAGAAAAGATTGCTGCGAAATTCAGGAGAAAATAGCCATAAACAATGACAAAATTATCGGCTGCAAATACCAATGGAGGATCAAGTTCCTCGGGGGGAAATTATGAGCTGATAAACCAAAGAACTGTGATTATCACTTGGTTATTTGTAGGAGTTGCAGTGTCATCCCTTTTTCTATATCATTCAGCTTATCCCTTTGAGCTTCTGCCTAGTTATTCTGCTTTCAGGAAATCTCAGGTCAGTATTTTATATGAACTCTTTTCTGATTTTGCATCAGAACTTCAAGTGTTTCTTACCCAGATGACTGAAAATCCACTCTTCTCTGACAATTTTTCATTTGTTCTCATGCAATGTTTCTGGTTTCTGCTGTCATTTAGAAGGATCAATATCAAAGTAAAATCCAAACAAATGGTTGTAATTCATCAATTGTATTTGATATGATTTTACAATTTATGTACAGACATCATCAGTAGAATCACCGCTGCAGACAATTCTGAGAAAAGTAGAAATGCGAGACAAGACGGTAATAGTAACAACATTAAATCAAGCATGGGCAGAACCAAACTCCATCTTTGACATATTTTTGGAGAGTTTTCGATTGGGAAATCGAACTCGTGAGCTATTAAACCATTTGGTGGTCGTTTCATTGGACCCGAAAGCACATGCTTATTGCATATCTACGCATCCTCATTGCTATGCCCTCAACACTTCTGGCCTTGATTTTTCAGGCTCTGAAGCTTATTTTATGACCTCCGGTTACCTGGAAATGATGTGGATTAGAATTCATCTTCTAACTACCATCCTTCAATTGGGCTACAACTTCGTCTTCACGGTATGTTCTTCCACTTTTAGCCATTTACTTTGACATCCCAAATCATTAGAAATTCTCAGGTAAGCATTCGGTGCAACTCTGAACTGAATTGCACCAAAATCAATGTTGGCCAGATCAAACCATCACCAAATTCATATTTTTCAAAAACAAAACTTCGAGAACATCATCAAATTCGTTTTTTAAAAAAATAAAAAATACAAAAAAATCCTTCTGCAGGAGAAAATCACTACTCAAAAGATTATAATATATTCTCACTTAGCAAAAAGGTAGATAACAATTTTCTGTGTAAAGAGTAAAGTAGGGTTTTGAATTGAGGTTTTTTTTTTATGGCGTTACAAGTTAAAATTAGTAATTTGTATAAGTTAGCTTCTATTATACCCCTACTAATATTATTTTGGAATTCTTTAATTTGTACCATGAACTAGAGACTTTAGAGTATGCAAAGAGAAAAGAAAAAAAAATAATGGGTCGTTGAAGATTGAGACAGGAGACCCAACTTACTATATAGAACATAGTTTAAGAGCTATTTAATTTATTTCTTAACAAGTTAAACCAGTTCAGGAAATGAAATAAAGATAAAATAATTATTTTATTTTACGAAGAAGTTGTACATGTATACCACCAACAATGAGTGCGAGGCATCATCTCATTACATCAATTATAAATTAAAGAGGGGACTTAGAATCATATGAAAACATGAAATAGGCATAAGGGAAGTAAGAAAAAAACATCATGATATCTGGGTACCTCAATTTTTATTTTTTTTAATAAATAAAAATATATTTTATCTATTTGTATCAAATAAGTCCATAATTCTATTAAAATGATTAAAAACTTGTGAGCGTGTGTGTGGAGTTAGAATTTAATATTATAAGAATAATTTAATTATTTAATAGAAATTTGGAACTTAGTTATATAAATGAACTAAATTCTTATTGTTGATAATATAAGAATATCGGAGAATAAATAAATATTATTACCCAATAAGAAATTAAAGCTTGCTTAAACTTATTTTTATTTGTTACATTTTTTTTTGGTCCGTGTGACATGAGAGATCCACTAACTATGGATTATATATAAAAATTATTTTATCAATTTTTATCTTATAGATATCAGTAATGATCTTGATAATAACCAATAGACAAGTTTTTAGAATTTGATTTAAAATTAAAATTTTAAATCTAAAATCAATTTTAAATGCATTATTTTTTATTTTTTAATCTAATATTAAGTTTGATAAAAATTATATTTTAAAAACTTGATTAAAGCTCCAAAATTTAACATGAGCTCAATACATAATAATGGTACAAATCCCTTTTCTAACACCCGAAAAAAAACACACACACACACACACATAAATCCTTACAACACACTCGTATTCTTGTTCACTAGGGTAAGGCACAAGATTGTATTCATTTAAGCATGATTACTTCTTCTTATTTTTCTTTTTAATTTCAGGATGCAGATATTGTGTGGCTTCGAAACCCATTTCCACATTTCTACCCAGATGCAGATTTTCAAATTGCATGCGACAGATTCTTAGGCAATCCCTATGATTTAAGAAATGCACCAAATGGAGGATTTAATTATGTAAAATCCAACAAAAGAACAATTGAATTCTACAAGTTCTGGTACTCTTCCAGGAAGAAACATCCCGGCTTGCACGATCAAGATGTTCTTAACAAGATCAAATTTGATCCATACATCAGAGAAATTGGGGTCACAATAAAGTTTTTGGATACCAAATATATTGCTGGATTTTGTGAACTTAGCAAAGATTTTAACGCAGTTTGCACCATGCATGCCAATTGTTGTTTTGGCCTCGAAGCCAAGATTCGTGATCTTAAACTTGTGCTTGAGGATTGGAAAACGTTTATGGAGTTGCCTTCCAATGAGAAATTACTTCAACGATCTTGGAGTGTTCCCCGCAATTGCAGGTAAATTTCTTTCAACTCATTCAATCCTAATTTTAGTGTGATCAGAATTTAAATTCTAAATTTCATGTATTACTCGAATATTTTTTTTTAGCTGAACCAACCGGTAGCTATGTAACATACCACTTAATAGATAAACTTCGGTGAAATTTATTGAAACCGAAACATATATATATTAACTTTTTTTTTCCTATTATTACGGAAAACTTGTGTTTTTCCATTGTCAATAATTCTTCTAATGTCATAACATTACTTCCAAGTCCCTTGATTACACATTCACTTGAGTAAAGGGTTGTGTTAGTAAAGATTTACACAAACCTCGTCATTATTGATAAATTAACTAGTATTAAAGTCACACATATGTGACAGGGGCGTCAGTACTATTTAAATTGATACTTTGTTATGTAATCATATCAATATTCTCTGCGCTCAAAATTATTGCTAACAGTGGATAGTTGGACAAGTGATCAAATTTGTCGTGGTTCCAACTGGATTTTATTCAAAACAATACGGACCTAAGTGATGAATTCTTTATAACCTATACTTTCATCGTATAATTTTGTAAAGAGTCGGGTATCTGAATGAACAAGCCCCTTTACGTTTTGTTTTAAATCTTTGTGCTTTACTTGCTTACTTGCATTTGTTTTCTTGTTGTAAACAGTCTCTCGGCATTCCATCCTCCTGAACCTGAAGCACCCAAGAAGGTTTCAACGGGAAACCACACCAACAATAACACAGTGTCTTAAGGCTCTCTATGTTTTTGGATCAATTAATTAATTTACCAAGTGCACATTAGCCGGTCAGTTTTAAATTACCTTTTTTTTAAAGAATAATTGTAAAATTATTTGGAAGAATTAGATAGAAATATGTCACGTGTTCTAATTATTGAATTAAAACACTCCCGTTCGAGGCTTTGTCTTTACAATAATGTCTCATGCGAATGTTGCCCCCGGCAACAACCAATGTTCGTTGTTTCATGACCATGAAAAGAGCGTAGGGAGACCCACATGAGCTTGCCCAATTTGAAGGATTGAATTGGAGTTGATGTTACTTTGTAGATGGTTTTGGGCCTATAATTGCTGTATGTAAGAACTCTAATACCCTTGGACACATCAACCCTCCACTTTCCGGGGAATTGTGCAATCCAAATGGCCGTCTCAAGTGAACACCGTAGCAACATTTTGATGAACTTGTAACAATATACCCAGATTTAGTAACTACACTCTTGGAATAATTCAAACCATCGCAGAATAATTTGTCAAGGAGAAAAACTTCAAAGAAACAATTCAAATCATGTTTTTGCAGCAAAGTCTGTGCACTTCTATTTTCAGAAAGGCCAAAGTAATTTAATTTCATATAAAAGTCGCCGCATAAAATAACCACTCTGCCATTCCTGAGTTATCAGTAAATAATATAAATTGGAAAGGCAAAGTTGGATTTGATGATGAAAGCCATTTTTCACTAATAACCAAACCTTCATGCATTGGTGACTTTTCTCATCGGCAATGGCTGGAAGCCTCTGATAATCTCTTAACGCTGGCCGCCGCATGTGACAACCAATTCTCCCTGCCAAAGAACTGACTTACAGATGTTCTTGTTTAACTATGGCAAAATGTCGCTAAAGCCCACTCAGATTATGCCTAGGCCAGAGCTCGATTAGAGAACTAACTAAAAATGGGCAGCAACAGCTGTAGCATGACCAGTGGCAAAATAAATGGGTTCCTAGAAAAATAAAAAATAAAAAGTGATGTGATTAATAAGGAGAAAGGGATGGGGTGGAGAATGCAAGTGCAACACCATTCTTTCCACAACAGTAGCAAGTAGTTTGCAAGTCATAACAATAGAAGTTGGCTCCAAGTAATTGCATAAAATTCAGAAGTTAAGAATAAGGAAATGAATCGTATTCAGTTCATTTGTCAAGCTATTGTAATAAGGGATTGAACCTATAAACTAAGAGCCAAATAATGACCTTCAGAAATGTGGCAGCAAGCATGTGGGCTATTTCCCACTAGTCGATAGTGCATTGCAGCAAGTAAGCCCAAAAGAAAATGCAGTCTTCCTGTCAGAAGCTCAAAGAAGATAAGTCCAAGTTGAACAAAAATTTAGATTCACAATCAAAAGAATTGGCTGGAGTACCTGATAACAAAAAAATTTTGATTTTTCTGCCAAAATATCATTCACCAGAATGATATTTGTGAAGCCTCCACCACTCGACAAATTCCAATGATGTAGCAGTGGAAGATGATTTCTAATATGAAACAACAGAAAATAACTTTTTATGGAATATTTCCCTCAAGCACTCCATGCATTACTCTTATTCTGTATGTTGGATCTGAGCAGTAATTTTTGCAATTCCTGCAGATTAAGAATATTTGGTAATTAGTTGAATCTGAGTTGGGTGATTAGGTGGTGCAACTCATTTACAGTCGAACACTCATATTTAACGTGAAAGTTAGATGTGTTAAGTTGCTGCTTGACCCAAAAGCTTAAGCCAATAAGGGCCCAAAAAGTAGTTTTAAACTCTAACAGGCCCCTCTCACTTACAAAACTGATATCAAATAGGTTAGTCAAATGGAGCAAGCCAAACAAAGAAGAGAGAAAGAACCCAAACAAATTTAAAAGACAGAAACAAATACAAATTCAGAACCTGTGGGGGGGTGGGGGGGTGGTGGTGGGTGTGGATGTAGGAGGAATTGAAAACAGGACCACTTGGCCAACCTGCTCTGATACCATGTTAAGTTACAGCTTGCCCCAAAAGCTTAAGCCAATATTAAGGGCCCAAACAATAATATTAAGCTCTCACAAGATGTATAGAAAGTACGGAACTAACAGAGGTTTATAAGAATAGTAGTGTTTGTGACTGTTCACGTTTATTAATTAATTCAAAGTCAACATCAATACATGATTACAATGGGACCTATATGATCCTTAAGATGATGCAGCAAACAATAGGTTCAGTTCCTCAAATCTATTGGGCATAGAAAAAGAAAAGTGCTTTAGAGTTTCCAGAAAACAACAAACTACAGGGTTCCTCATTTCCATGAAACTATGTTTTCTTGAATATAAGTATTTTAAGGAATATGTAGCATTGAAAAAGGTATACTATCACTAGCACTGTTATTGTACAAAACTGGTTCAGAATATGTATATCTAAATGAAATAATAAGTGCTTTCATGCACAAGTGTCCAAAAACATGCGTGCTCATATACAACACACTAAATGATAAATGTTTGCATGCAAAAGTTTGCCCTTCAATAATGAAGCATTTTCAGAATACTTATATTGGCTGGCTGAACAAAATGGAACACATAAAAGTAGTCAACTACTTTGTCTCAAAGATAAAAGTTTTGATGCAGCAAGGCCAGAGCATAAAACAAATGAATTATAAAAAGCAGAAAGAAAAAGTAAAATGGATACAAAAATGGCAAAAAGAAGAAAAAAAGCCTTGCAGATCAAGATTTAAAAGAACATACCAACAGAATCAAGATAATTAAGCAAACTTGTCCTTTTGAGGCATATCCCAAAGTAGCAAAAAGTATGCTTGTCTTGACAGTTTTTGAAGTTCAGTAAGAAGATCATCCAGTCAGACTGACTGTTAATATATTTAGTTTTAGCTTTTTCATTTTTCTTTTTTAATAAGACATGAAACATGCAACAATTTGAATCAAGTTTAAAGTACATAAAACAACTTAAATGAGACATGGGAAATTTTGGTAGCATCATACCTGTAAAAGCACTTGATCCCATTATTTTTGCAGTCCCTGTAACAATAGGGTTAGTTGGCTCCACAACAATAAGGCTTCCGATTATGATATGCTCAATGCTTGGAACCCAAGCATTGAGCATAAGTGAACTCAACACCAATCTTTGGCCAGTCAACACCTATTACAGTGGTAAATCATTTCAAATGATGTTATACATGAATAATCTCACAATATTATGCTTAACTTCAATACCTAAACAACATGGTGATAAAATATCAGAGCAGAAAAATTAAGGAGCAGGAAGAAGTCTTAGAGAGACAAATAATATTTACCAGTAGGATGAAATCAGTTAGCTATTTTTTCCATGTTAAAGGAGAAGGAAGCTTGTATGGCAGGAACAGCCAAAACTTTACATCTAAGAATCTCTATTATAACTAGAAAGCATTTCCTTCATTAATTTATTTGCCTTCTGCAGCTCTCCTTTTGAGCAGAATGAAGCAACTGTGGAGTAAAAATAGTCAAAGTCATGAATTTGTGATCTTTTTCGTACACTAAAATAGTTTTCTGCCAACTTTAAACCAGTTTGATCATGAGTGAGTGTAGATCTTGAGGCATCCGCATTGAGAGATTTACATTCATGAAGCTTGTTTGGTGTTCCTGATCCACGATCAGCACTAGCCCTCCAAGTAGGAAAGAACATGGTTCCAATTTCATTAAGGACAGTAACAGCTTCTAGTATACTTCCTTGCTCACATAAAAGGACCAGAAAGTCAAAAACTGACTCTGATTCAACTTCGATATCAACTCTATTTATTAGTTCAACTGTAGATTTTGACTGAAGCATTTCTCTCAAGATGCTTCTAGCCTCTTCCATCCTTCCCTTGGCACAAAGACCTTTTATCAAATACAGAAAACCCAAGAAATCGGGTGATACATCTTTCTTCCTGAACTCAAAAAAGAATCCAAGAGCCCCTTCCATGTCCCCCTTCTGGCAAAAACCATTAATCACTGCACTAATTGTAAATTCGTCAGGATTAAGGCGTTTTCTCTCCAAATCATGCAGAAATTCCAAGGCTTTCTCCATTTCACCAAACTTGCAATAACCATTAATGAAAGAGTTATAAACACGTGTATCAGGTTTCAAGCATTTAAGGACCATCCTCTCAAACAACTGCTTGGCATCTAGCAATAGTCCTTCTTTACATAAATTGTCGATCAGTATCGCATATGTGACTTTAGAGGGAACCACGCCAATCCTTTCTAATGAATCAAACAGCCGAAATGCTTCAACAAGGCATCCCTGGCGGCATAAGCCGTTTATGACCGAATTACAAGCAACAATATTAAAAGTGATCCCCTTATTTCTAACAAAAGCACAAAGATCTAAGGCCTTACTGACATATCCTTCCCTGCAGAGGCCAGCAACCATGGTTGAATACTCAGCTACATCCATGTGAGCTAAATTATCTTCAGCTCCAATGACAAGTTCATAGGCATCCAAGACTTGACCATCCTTAAAAAGTTTCTTGAGAACACTGACAGGAACAGTGACAGGTGTAGAATTTTCTTTCATCTTCTTGATAAACCACAGGGCTCTAGAAACTTTACTCAGACACAAATAACGTACTACCATCTTAACTACCATAGCTTCAGCCATACCATGTTCCTTAACAAAGATATTTAACAAAGGCCGAATCAGCCACTTTTTGCCATCATTAGTTAACCGCTTTAATATGGAATAGTAAGACTTGCTTGTCACAACTGAATCTCTCTTCCTCATCAGCATGCATACTTCACTTGCAACTTCAGAGAAACCTCTCTTGCAAAGTAAATGAATCACATGATTACATATAATGTCATGTATTTCTGATCTTAAATTCTCAATTCTGGAAACTAAACTTAAGACTCTGTCCACTCCTTTTGCAAAAGTTTCCTTGATCAATATCTTGTGGATACAAACATCCAAACCCAAGCCTTTCTCATTGAGTTCAATAAACACCTCAGTTGCCATATCCACCATACCCTTCTTGCAGAGCCCGTTAATAATGCAATTATAGCATGCGACGGAAGAAATTGATGTTGCCCTAAATTCATCAAATATCTCAAGTGCCTCCTCAATTCTACCCACTTTACAGTACCCATCAATCATTGTACTATACGTAACAGAATTTGCAACCAAGTCCATTTCTGCCATTGCCTGGTATAAGGCACGAGCATCCTCCAATGCACCCACCATAAACAGTGCTTTGATAAGTATGTTACACATGACAACATCTATTGGAACCCCTGCTTCTTGCAATCTCTGTTTTGTTTCCAAAATCCCCTTAACATTGTCTTCTTCAATGTACCCATGTAACAATGTACTGTACGTGACAACATCTCCAAGTATTCCTTTAGAGATCTCATCTGCCTCAGAAATCCTACCAATCTTGCACAATCCATTAATAACAATATTGTAAGTAATAATACTTGGTTTAATTCCCTTCTTCTCCATGTCTTCTAGCAGCCGAAAAGCACAATCCAAATCTCCTCTCCTGCAAACCCCATCAATCAAAGTAGCATAAATACATTCATCCACTACAATTCCTAAATCTTCAACTTTCTTGAACACGGTGAATGCCTCCTCCAATTTCCCTTTCTTGCAAAAACCCAAGATGATTGCAGTATAAGTAATTAAATTCGGTCTCAACCCATCTTTTATCATCTTGTTCAAAATGCCAATGGCCTTTTCCACATTCCCTTCCTTGGAAAACCCATCTATGAGTATACTGTAGCTAATAGTATCCTGTTTTATTCCTCTATCCACCATTTCTCTATGCTTACGAAATGCCTCCAATAACAGACCTTCACTAAAGTACCCACAACTCCAACTACTATAAAAAACAACATCAAACTTCAATCTTTCATTCTCCATCCTTATAAACAAATCGTGAACATCATGAATTCTACCCAACATGCAAAGAGCATTTACTAGGGCAGTATAACTCACAACATTAGGCCTTAAAGCTCCTAAACTTATGGCATTCTCGAAAAACCCTATAGCAAGTTCGGGTTTACCAATCTTACAAAAGCCAGATATCACAGAACTACAAACAAAATTATTAAATGGGTAATCAACATTCTCACCAGTCATCAACTCTAACACCTCAACTGCTCTACTCATATTACCCTGAGAACTAAAGCTATATATCAATGAACAGAAAGTAAAAGAAGAAGGCAATATACCATGATTCATCAAGCAATCCTTCAACACAAGTAGTGCCTTTCCTGGGTCCTTCCTTTTGATACAAAATCCTTGAACCAGAGAATCAAAAAAGCGGCTTTTGGGCAAACATAAAGCATTTGGAATCTGGGTATTCATAAAATGATGTGCTTCTTCGAATTTGTGCAATTTGAGAAGGGCCCAAGTGAAGATTGAGTGAGTTTCGGAGTTGCCTTCAATTTGGTTTGATTTCATCTGGGAGACGACGTGTAATACTGAGTCGAATCTCTGGTTTTGAGAGAGAAAACGAAGGAATCGGTTGATGGAATCAAGAGTGGGAGTGAAACCTCTTTTGAGCAGCGTTTGAAGAGGATATTTGTTGGGATAATTACGAGGAGAAAAAGAAAAAGAACGAGCGGTAAACATGGCGGGGTCTTACTGTAAATACTTGATCACGAGGATGCGTAGGCTTCAGAAATCTTCATTGTTTATGCAATTTATACGTGCCGCATGAACAGTTCCTCTTCGGCGGCGGAGATATATTGAGAGCAACTCTTGCATAATCAGATGGAACATCAACACATGGCTCTCCACTTGTTAATCTCATAAATTTGACAAATAATTAACGAAATATTAAAAATATCTCCAATAATTTTTTTGACAAAATAACTAATATTTTGTTAAAAAAATTAACCTAATTTACCCTTTATATTATTTTAATTCCTTTAAAAAAATTAACTTAAATTCCTAAATATGGAGTTAATACGTTGTTTAACTACTTGAATTATTTTTAAATTTTTTTTAATTTTAGCCTAATTTTAAATAATTAATATTGATCATATTCAATCATTACATAATACATAATTTTAAAAGAGTTCGTGATAATGAATCTTAAAATGTTTAAATAAACATTTTGAATAATTTAAATTTATTAGAATTTTGTGATATAAAAGAGTTGAAAGGAGACGATCAAAAATATTTTGAATGTGTTGAGCGATTAAAAAAATTAAATGAGGAGAAATAAATTTTACCAATAAACACTCTATTAATAAAAAATTTGTTTAAAGAAACTTTACCTTAAAAAAAGCAATGCTAAAGAAACTCTTAAAAATTAAGAAGCTTTGCTATTTGCTGTGAAAACAACAACTTATAGGAGATATATAACTGAATTTTATTGGATAATTGTCATAATAAAGGTACATGTAAATAGAATGAAATTACACATTTCTACCAAGAGAATTGCGTCGGAAGATGGTCTACAACAAAATAAAATAGTAGTCCGAGGACATCCAAATTTGGACAAGATAAAACCATGTTGGTCGTCAATGAGGATTCACATATAAACCTGTTTCAAGCCCCGGGAGTACTATTTGTTGGATTAATATCTAATATCTTTATGCTAAAAAAAAATCAAGGGGAAAGACTAGATCACCTTCCTCTTGTTATTGGAATTGTTTATATTCTTATCGAATAAATTCGACACGTGCAAAATAAATAAATATATATATATATATATATTTAAAGTGGTATAGAAGTTTAATGCATTTAACTCAATTAGTTGAAAAAGAATTTTTCTCGTTAAACTAATTTATAATATTTTATATCTTAGTTTATTAATTAAATTTATTTTTAAATCTAAGTAACGAGTATTTCTTCAATAATCTACAATTTTTGTTGAAGTATTTGATTAAAATGATTGTATGATCTCTCATCCAATATTAGATCATAGGTGAGAGATGTATTGAACTTCACTTCAAATATTAATAAACGTTAAAATTTTAGTTAATGTTTTAAATTCTTAAACTAAGTGATTAACAAAAATTTACATAGGCTAAGAGGAAGTATTATGCTCATAATCATTAACTTATTGATAGGGATTAAACAAATCTATGCACCCCATACATTTTGAAGAATTTGATTTGAATATTATGGAGTGTAGGAAGAACTCCCTTGACCAACAACATGAATAAAGAAATAAAATACTTATCGAATTACTTTTCTCGTCATTTTTTAGTAATTTATTGAGATTTTATTTGAAATTGTGATGATTCTACTTAAATTTTAAAATAAAATTAAAAATATATTTAATAACACTAATTTTATTTAAAATTAAAAATAATATAAAATACATAAGTATAATTATATAAAAAGAGAAAAAAATTAATAGAATAATATTGAAATATTAAAAATAATTTCTTGTTTTTTTTAAAAAAAAATGCAATAATATTATTCAACACCTAAAATATATATAAATAAAAAATAATACAATCAATCATAACAAATAGAAATTTAAAGTCATCTTGTTGAAATGATACAATTACATTTACAATATTGAATTTGATCATTACAATATCAATGTATGTAATTTTACAATAAAGGGCGTTCATTCATTTAAAATAAATTAGTTATTTATTTATTATAAATAAATAAATTTTGTCTTTACTTATAAAATCATAAAAATTACCATATCAATACATATAATTTTTGTTTTGTAATTCATCGATTTATCTTTTGTAACGGCACATTTATATCAAAATTTTACACAAACATATACTTTAGTTAATTTGTGTCAATTAAAATTATTAACATAAATTATTATAGGCTCACGTTTATTATTTTTAGGGGTGATTTTAGTGATAAATGACATAGATAATTGATCAAATATTTTAAAATTTAATTTATTTTTTAACTTAATATTTAATGTCAATAAATGCTATACTTCAAAAATTCATCTGTCTCAAAAATTCAAGCACACTCATGCCGCCCCTCATTATTTTAATTCTTAATCTACATGTGGGTCTTTGTATTCCCCCTTTCCATTATAATGTACACAGCAGGGTGGCATCAATCACCAAAAGACAAACGTGGTTGATTATCTTAAAGAGCAAACAATTGTGAATAATATTAATGATTGAACACAATTGTCAATGTTGCATCAACCTCCCTTTTCACAAAATGATAACATTTGTAGCAACTAGTCAAATAATTAATTAAGAGTTGAAACCAGAGGCAACCTACATGCAAGTGGAACAATTTGCACAATAAAATTAATTTTCACAAATAAAACTATATCCTTATCGGTCTTAATTTTCTGTTGTTTGTAAACCCTTATTCAAAAATTCGATGAAGGTATAAAGTCGAAGTATAAAGAAATAATAATAATAATATTAATTTTTTAAAAAAAAAGTAATAGAATTTGATTTATAATTTAGTTTTAGGTACTTATATATTTTTAAATGAATTTATTTTTTTAATTCAACATTAAAAATTTAGTAATTAAATAGGAATAAGTTAATTTTCTTTTATTAAACATTTTAACACAAATGAGAATAAAGAGGTCAAAAGAGATATAAATTTAAAAAGAAAAACTATAAAGAGAATGGGCGAAGCCCCACTTACCCACTCTTCTACCGACACGTCGAAAATATACATGTTCATCTTCGTCTTCAACTTGCTGCATGAGCCACGTGCACGTGCAGATGACCGACCAACGAAAACACAACGACGAAACACAAATCCCAAGGTAAGATTATAATGTGTTAAACTACCTTAATTTAATTATTTATATTATTTTTTAATTATTAAATTATTAAATTTTTAACAATTAAAATTAAATAATTAATTTAATTATATATAAATAATATAAAAAATTCAAACTCTCAATCTTTAACTCCAATACGCCCGCGTGTTAAGTTAACATGGTAAGACAATAATTCTATAGAAGAGATAAATTTAGTTTATCTAATAATCTTGTCTCTTTTAATTTATTTTAAGAATATTAAGTTATATTAGTTTGACCTAATTTTTTGTTAATGTGTATATTTCTATTTGATATTTATGTATTACCCCCTTAGTTATTTAGGATTGGTAAATAGTGTAATTGTTTGAGAATTGAGACAAGTACAGGGAAGATCACACCGAATTTAAGAATCTGAAACTTAGCAAATACATTCAGTAATTTTTGCTAGAGCTGCAAATAATCCTGGATTCAACAATATGACCATTTCTTCTTTGCATTACAACAACTTCCCTCAAAGTTGTGGTCTTTCGGGGTACTCCAATTTGAGATTCTTATAAATCAGATTCACTTCTCTTGAACGACATCTCTCTGATCGTGTCCAAAATCGGCTTCCAGAGTCGTTTCCCGTTCGGTCTTTCGACGCCGTTCTCCGTCCGGAGAGGACTTCTCGCCGGGGAGGAATTGTTGGATTTTGCTTTTGCCGTCAGCTTTTTCGCCATAGTGGCCAAGCAAAGAGGAGAAACGTCGGTCTGGAATGCTGAGGACGGCAGCAAAAAGTAGATATGTCCCCGCTGAAGGAGGGTTTCAGGTTTCAATGGTTTCAAATCGGAAGACAGAAGCTGAGCTGCGGTGAATACAAAATGCTTCCGCTGCTGTCCTGCGACCTGGCTGACTGAAACAGGATAATCAAACTCCTCTACGCAGCCATTCAGATCAACAACTCGTACGTTATTGATTGTTGCCGATGATGAAGAAGATGATGACCTGCAAAACACCCAACAAGCCATCTCTGTGCTTTTTGTCTTGGTATTGGAACTAATACTGACTAGAAGAAGCTAATCGGATAGGTTTTTGTAAGAAAATGTTTTCCTTATTAAAATGGTTCATGAATTGGGGGCGGCCAACTTAGTCAGAATTTATAGAAAAATTTCAAAAGTGGACTTAGAAAACCTGTTTCCTTCATATCTCTCGTTACCTATCTAAAATTTTATTAGTTTTAAGTTTATCTTATATTAGCTCGTTTCATATTATAATAATTAAATTTAAATTTACTTTTAAATAATCACGTACCATTGCTAACTTAAGTGATTAATTAATAATATTAACTCGTGTAAATCACATCCTATTTTATTCACAATAATGATCTTAATAGAATTTAATTTTTTTTTAATCTTTAAATATTTTGTTACATTTTTTCATTAACAATAGCATACGATTAATTATTCTTAAATTACCGAAAATTTTTTATATTTAGTTGAATTAGTAAATATTTAACATTGATTTGTTCTTAATTCCCTTTTCAATATGTTTGGAAAACATGAATGTAAATTTTATAACTAAATAGTAAAGGAGTTGAATGTAAATGTAAATTTTATAACTAAATAGTAAAGGAGTTGAATGTAAATTTCCAAACATATTGAAAGGAGTTGAATTAGTCAATCCAATGGAAATATTTGAAAACCCAATTTGATGATAGAATCTTGCTGTGAATTTGTAAGGTCTCAAGTAACTTCGATGTGGGTAGTTGGCATGCTATGGTGTGACTTCTTTTTGACAAAATGTAGTATCAGTTGGGTTAGAGTGTTAGATCATCCATTGAAACAAAAATGGTAGTCCCATTGATTGAGACTTGAAATTTTTAATTTTAATTTTAATTTTAATTTTTTTTTCCCCATCCTCCACGGCAAAAGTTTACTACAAATATCATTTCATTAGTCTACTGTATTTTTATGTATTTCTTGATGCATAGAACTACAAAGAAAACCATCTCTCAATCAATACACTCTTGATTCAAAAAGTTGGTTCGCCCATGTCACGATGACATGCTTTATTAGGTGTCTTGATTTATTGACTTTTTTTTTTAACAAAATGTTATTTAATTTCTATTTTATCGCTAAAGTGATTAATAATAATAATAATAAACGAGAAATATTAATATAAATATGATAAACTTGTAAACTAAAATTAAATAACATTAAATTTAAAACTCGAACAATTAAACTTTTTACCTAACATAAAAATACAACATATTTATTTAAATAAATAAACATATATACATAAAAATATTTTAATATTATCTTAAATTATACAAATTTTTACGCCAATTTTTTAGTGCTTAAATTAAAAATCTAGTGAAAGTCAAGATTAAATAATATAAATATTTAAAATATATTAATTAAGGTCATCAAATAAAAAGAGAAGAGAAAATTAGATTGAAAAATATTTACACTAATGATCTTAATTTATATAATATTTATCTTATTTAATCTTAACTTTTAATAAATTGTTAATTTACGGAACTAAAATTAATATAAAAATTTACGTAATATTATAAAATTATTAATAAATCGTACATGTGTGTGTGTTACCGTACATATATTTAATAAAATATTTAATTTTACTAAATGAATGTAAATAAGTATTTGGTGTATAATTAAAAAAATTTTGATAAATTGGGTGTCAGCCAAAAATAATTTTGTAAAAGCAAAATTGAAGAAAGTAGAAAGTGATTGTTTTGGTTGTAGTATTATCCATGCATAGGAACAACCGAAGAAAGTGGAAGTGGCTGTGTGACTTGCGAGCGAGCTTCTTTTGGCTTGAGTGTTCGATGGGCAAACGACTGGACACTGGAAGTCTTAATTTCAGTCACCTTCTTGCTTGAAGTATGGGCAAGGATTGAATTCAATAATTTTTATTTTTATTTTCAACATTAAAATTTTGTAGAGAAAAATAAAAAAAAATTGTGTCATTTTGGAGTGTCACTTTTAGTGTTGAAAGCCTTTGGTGTTATTCCTTTATTAATTTTCATAAAATAAAAATTAAAATTAAACTTATTTTTACATTCTAATTTATTTTTTTAGAAAAAAATTATGAACCGAATAAAAAAAATATAGAAATAAAAGTTTTTATATATAAGTGTTTGAATTTTTTAATTCAAAATTATTGTTAAACAAAATCACTAGTTATCAATTAAAACTGAGTGCATTGATCGATAAATATTAACTAAAATTATATTAAATAAATAAATTTTACAAAAAATTTTGATTAATTAAATAAAACAATGTTAATTTAAATGCATATTTGAATATACCTTATTCAATAACAGTCGACAATATAATAATCGAGGCAAAATAAATGATACTTTTTATTCCAAAAATAATTGATAAAATCAAATAGTAGAGAATATTTCATATAAAATTCAGTTTATTTATACTTTAAAATAAAATTCGAACAATTTTTCGCATGGACATCGGGTTAAGAAAATTCAAAAAAAAATAATTTTTATTCTACACATATCCATAGATATTTAAAATATAATTAAATAATTTTCGTTTAATTTTTTTTTCTCTATGCACTCATAAAAATCATCACATCCTAATTTTTTTTTTCCTTCCTGTGAAATAAAAGTTTCAAAATTATTTAAAATTAAAAATAAAAATCTTTAGCTGTGATTTATGGCAATATTAATGTTTAACATGAAATATGATATACAAATAAAATAAAAATGACCAGGCAAGGATTTTAATTGCTTGTGAATTGTGATGTATTATTCTTTTCACATTTTTTTCGTGAGAGCAAGTTAGTGGTTGTATTTGTATATGCAGTGGGTTCACATTCACTGCAAATTAAATTAGTGTTAACAGTAACATATATTATTTCAATAATTTCAGTTAGGTTAAATTGTTCTCAATATAAATTGTACTGTGAATATTTTTGTAATGAACCCATTAATTAAAAAATGGGTGTTTAACAAGAAACAATATCGGTTTGATGTTGATGTTACCACAAGAAATAATAGCACTAAACTCTGTTCATACAAAATTTACTAATTATTATTATTATTATCACGTGTATTGTATATATTATTTTTTGAATTTAATTTCACAAAATATAGAGCATGTAACAACGACATAATATTGTCACACAGTTTGTACGATGATCGAGTTTATATAAGGATTTGGATATATAACAATAATAGAATAATTCAATTTGCTAATGCATAATAAAATTGGAGCAAAATCAATCCAATAAGACTATTTTAATGGAAGAAGAATAAAATTCTAAAAAACCGAAAATAAATCAAATAAATAATGTAACAAATAGGACATTATTTGTAAATTCATTTGTCATTTTGTTGAAGAATAATTTCAATCCTCTGTTTATCAAAATTGCAAGACATCATTTCAATCCTCTCTTTAACCACAAATATATATTTTGTGGTTTAATTTGTAGATAATTATTTTTCCACATTTCCATAGTAAATTCCAAGAATAAAACTAAGTATGTGATCCAGTTGCAATATGCTTGCTAGTTGTGTATATATAAATAAATATCAAAGGGGAACAATAATTGGAGCTGGTGGTACAAATTTGTGAACAGGTGAGCAGTCCCAGCCATTTTCCTCGGTACAGGTTATCTTGAAATGTTTCGGAATCCAAGTTTCTGCTGCTGATTCTCTTTCTGTCGCAAGTTTTCTCTGCTTTTCTTCCACCGCTTTCTTTGCTTCCCTTGCTTTCTCCCAATCTTTGCTCAATATATATTGGTTCACCTCACTCCACACTGCAGCTGATTCACTTGCCCACACTTCCTGAACAAATTCAAACTCATACGCAGCTGATTCAATGCACGTGAACACCTAAAAATTGTTGTGCATTCGTAAGAAGTATATATTCATATGTACCTGCAAATCCTTCACGGTAGGAGCTTTTAGCCCAGAAAGAACTTCTTTGGCATTGTAGATAACTGTGCTTCTCCCACTATGGATGTCCTTCGCTGTTACAGTTCTGAAAATTTTAAATAAGTAGAGAAAGTTAATTATAACATCATACAAATAGGTATAGATTGCAATGTTTTCTTAATAGAAATTAGACAGTAAAGCATTACGTACCTGTCCCAGTGGCCATCAATCTCAAAAAGAATTCTCGACGACGAAGAGTCGTATATTTTTCCTTTAACTGCTCTATGATTTCCTCTGAACCCTATAAAAGAATTGGCTCTGTAAGATAATTCAGCTTCAAGGCCAGTCTCCTTGCATTTGATTCTGACATTACCCACCCAATCAGCTCCAGGGACTGGAAGAAATCTTATGCATAGCTTTGGTGAGTTCATTTCATAAGTTTCTCTGTGATTTAGAAGCTTCAGTTCCCTTTTTCCATGCACCTCAGCTTCCACTGAAGCACCTGCAAATTAGATTTAGCCCTCCTCGTTACTTGCATATATATCAGAAACCAACCATTTTAATTTAAAATAAATTTATATAATTTAGGATGATGAAATACCATAAAACTTAGGAACAGGATGTTGGCACCAAATTATTTCAACATTTTCCTTCTCATCAGTTGCATGAAGTGCAGTAACTGGTGGGTGATGCGAAACCTGCAGGTTAGGCATTGGCTTGAGACATACTAGCATAGTTGGCAGTAAGCACAAGAACAAAAGTTTTGGTATTTTTTTTCCATACCTGTTCCAGTAAAACATTGAGGTTTCCTCTAGAAACATGGTGGGTTTCTCCAAGAATTGGGTTGTAAGGAGCAGAGCCAAAAATAGCGGGGCGAGTTGTCGATATGCTCCACGCCACGACGGAGGTAAATCTGTCCACCGGACTCTCCAATCTATTGCATTTGCTCAATATGTCATCGCTAATGCAGTAAACCGATTCGCCGAAACACTGAAGGTGTGATTTCGGAACGTTGAAGATTGCTGGCAGCTGAAGTTATAACATCATGTCGCCTTGAATTCTCGACGGAAGAGAGTCAAAATTTAAACGAAACCTGAAAGTATATACTGAGTTACCTGGAATTTGGTGAGATCAGTTCCAGGGCGAACATTTTTAAAGAGACTTGAAATGCGTTGAAGAATATCAGGAGCTCTGTAATCAGCATTTGAATCTCCATCTAATAATGATGGCCTTGTAAGCACAACCATTCTCTCTACCTTCACCTGCACGAGCACGACACCGTACCATATCAATTTACAGGAATATATTTACATCCACGAATCACAGTCATTGCTTTAAATTCCCAAGCTTGACTGCAAAACAATTACCCAGGTTACAAGTTTTGACCAATATTCTCCTTCACTAATGGGTTAGATAATCAATGATTAACCATCTAAAACACGATTATTATAATGTTCAATTGATAAACCCAATCCTGCGGAGGGTAGAGTAATTCATAATTAAGCATAAATTGACCAAATCTAGACAAAAAGATTAAAAAAAAAGATGCAATTAGGCCAGGATTTGTTGCCTAATTAATCTCATCTGTCAGTTACATAATCAAGGTATATGATAAAATACATATTACCCAAACCGCAATAATATAAATTTTTTTAAAAATTAATAAGAAATTTCTAATTATTATTTTTTTATTATTAATTAACTAATAAAGATAATAAAAGTACTAAATACCCTTATTTAATATTATGTTTGCTAGTATTGTACATTTTGTTAAATTAAAACATTTATATAATATTTATTTTGCATATATATCACGACCCACCAATCAGAAAGCTTAGAAAAGCATAATTGACACACAAAAATAAATATATTTTAAAAAACAAATAAATAAATAAAAAAATTTAATTATACAAATTAATTGTTATAAAAATTTAATAAATGTGTGTTCATACATGCATGCATGCATATCGCTTTTAATATTTTTTAAAATAATAAAATAATTAATAGTAGAAGAATAAAAAGTAGATTAAACGTCGCAAATAATTAACACAAAAGTTTTTTTTTGTGATTAAAGAATTTAATTAGTATTTTTTAACAATGTGAACAAAATCATTTTGGCAGCATCCCATAGCTGGCCAAAGAAAAGTTCTCTCTTTTTTTTTAAAAAAAAAAATTAATTATTTATATATTCGTCCAATAAAATTTATTAATTTTATATTTGGTTAATTTTATTAAAAAATAATTAAATTAAATTAAAGAAAATCCTTAAATTTTTGTATTTACAAGAATAAGGACATAATTTATCTATATACATTAAAGAAGTCACTGATTCATCTTTATTGAAACTTATTTAATATTTGATTAACAAAAATTTATGCGTAAATTATAAATATACAAAAATTTAAAGACCAAAATATTGGAATCTCCTATTACCAGAACTTGTTAAACCAAGTCTTAATCAAGATTTTAAGAGTATAAACTTGATTTTGCTTGCCTTGAGAGAAATAATTTGCTGCTAAGTTATTGCTTTTGTCCAAGATCCACTAATTCATAGGCTAATAATAAGCAAAGCAAAAAAAAAAAAAAAAAAAGGGACATGTAATTGATTCTGTCTTCACGTGAAAGGAATCTGAACGATGAGATAAAAAAACATGCCAATTGCCGTAATCACGCACTTTTGAAAAGCACTTTCACACCAACGTCATGCCATACATACATACATACACAGTGTAACCGGAAATCTGCTTTTGACCATCTAAAAGCACTTTTCATCGCCGGAAAACACGTATTTCTGATAAAATACGAGAAGTTTTTCTCTATTTTTTCTTTTAATTCTTAATTTGATATGTAAACCAATTAAAAAAAAAAAACAGTAGAAATAAAGAGATCACATACCATTTGAAGAAGAAGCCAAAAATTCTGAAGATATTGCAGAGAGAAAATTAAACCGAACAGGCGCTGGCTTCTGCAATCTGCTTAGAAAATTGGGATATGGAAACTAAAAGGGTGGTTTTGTTTCGGTGGTTTTCTTGTTTTATAGAAACTAGAAAATAAGGCGGTCTTTTGAATTCTTCGGTGTATATATATATATGGGAAGACAGATCAGACAAGGACGAGCAACAGTTGGGTTGGATTTATGATTTATTCATTGTTTTCTCTTGTAGTGAGCTGATTTAGGGGGTAATAACATCTGGGTCCTTGAGTTTTAACATTTTCACAATAACGATAGAGATTTTTTATTTGCATCAATAACTTCCTAACTCTTAGTGTAATGACCAAATTATCCTCCCAGAGTAAATTTAACGTCAAGGGTATTGTTGACACCAAATTATCGCCTTCAAATATGCCAACAAGCAAACTTTCAGTCCTCCACTTCTCCTGTTACCTTGTCTCTTGAAAATCAAAAGGGATGTCGGAGTATTACCAAAGATAACTATGTGATGCTACACATTCTATCTAATTAGTGATGTTTATTTTAGTTGAATTAAAAATTAGAATAATAAGTTATTTTGAAATTTACAAAAATTCACCCAACTAACTCGTAAATGATAAATCACTAGATATGGTAAAACTTGTGGAAGAATTGTGAAATGTACTATTATTGATACGTCAACAGCACAAAAGCGTGTTTGCCCTATTGAATAAGAATGAACAAAATTATACCCTTATTCATAAAA
Source organism: Swietenia macrophylla (assembly GCA_032401905.1). NCBI lineage: Eukaryota > Viridiplantae > Streptophyta > Magnoliopsida > Sapindales > Meliaceae > Swietenia > Swietenia macrophylla. The sequence goes on along the minus strand of CP135561.1, from coordinate 8,093,970 downwards.
ATATAAAACCTCAGGGACTCAAACGTTATTATATTGAAATTAATTTAATATAGAGGTTATTTGGATGAAATTCCTTGGCAGTGCGTTGGCCATGAGGTACGCCAACAGAATTCATTATTCAAAATATTTGTACCATATTGAAATTTTAACATCCAGGACTTTGAGTTTTAACATTTTCGCAATAATGGTATGGATTTTTTATTTGTATCAATAACTCCCTAATTATTAATGAAATGACCAAATTACCCTCGTCATATTCAATTTTGATCATCACAGCGCGAGGAATATTGTTGGCATCAAATTTATTTGATCTCTGAGTTACCAACAAGCAAACTTCTAGTCTTCGGCTTTTCAATAGCTCATTTTTTTTTTTGAAAATTAAAACAAACGTTTAAATATGTTAATGCATTATTAACGATGACTCTTAGATATTTAAGTTAGTGATTTATTGGTTGCGTTATAATTAACTTTAATATTTTGTACGTAATAGAAACTCAGAGATAAGTTCTTTAAATACCTTCATTGAATTTTTATTTTATTTGATCAAATAACAAACAGAAAGTATGTTTCTATTAAATCATGTCATGCTACCCACAAATCATATCTTTGGACTGAGCCGGGCTCATAAGTATTATTATAGGCTGCCCAGTCCAACCCAAGCTCTTCGAGAGAATCAGGTCGGACCAAAAGACAAAAGTCCAGCACGAATCTATTCATATCTCTATTAGATAAATTAATTAATAGTGAATTGGTAATTATTATTATTATTATTATTATTTCTAGTTTCCAAATCCCTCAAAATCCAATTCCCATACTTATAATATAAATTAATTAGTTATACAATTTTTATAATCAAATTGCTAGAATTTTGACTGAACTATTATGCAACCTTTGCTTTTCGAATAAGTGAAAAAGTTTTGGCTTAATTGATTGGGAGAGTGTAGGTGACTTATTTCTAAGGGTTGTTATTTGTTAATTTATTTATTTATTTTATTTTTTTTTATATGTATTTTGTATTCTTGCTTGTGCATTCCTGGAGACAGAAAAGACACAAAGAAGAGACAAAATTAACAGTGCATACCCTAATTATTTTGTGACAATTGCAACAATCACAAAATAATTAATAAGAAAATGTGCACATAGCACCAACCTAAATTAGTAAATACTATAAATTACTGGAACAAATTTCATTGCTACCATTTTTTTTTAACAAGATTAAATTTTTGTAATATCACTCTTCAAAACTCACATCCAAAATCAAACAACTCTGAAATTTTTTGTTTAGAAGCTTTACATGTATAATCCTTACTTAGAATTGAAGAAGACCTTCAAGTGTGATGAATTACTTGCTATTTTTGGAAAAATCTTTTCAAATTCAGGTAAACTCGGTTAAGGAGAAGATTTTTGCTCCATGCATATATAACTATATAGTGATATCCTAGATAAATTGTCTAAGATGGGTTTAACCTCTTTTGCCAGAAGCAAGAGGGATAGGGATTTCTTGAACTAGGTTGGTTTGGCCTCTTCTCGCAGAAGCAAAAGGTCAATTTTCCTTCACACAATATTGGAGGAAAATTTTCTTTAATTTTTGTTTGTGTATGGGTTGAGGTATTTCCACTAACCTGGGAGAGTATTTTGATTCAAGTCCATCAAACATGCATACATTCAATATGTTTCTAATAAAATTAGGTAACAAGTCCTCCATGCACATATTTCACCAAGCATTAAACATTTCCCCTTTTACGATGGTTGACTGAAAGCATGTTACATCCTCCAGAAAAAAGAAAGAGCTACACTACTAGAAAGTATTTTGCTCAAACTTACTCTGCCATTTAATAACAGATCCCTTGTAATTAATTCAAAGATCATCCTAGTTCCTCAGAATTGTGCATCAAAGCTATGTCTGGTTCCTCAATTTGGCATTGTTCTTGACACACTCTTGCACTGAACAAGAAATCCGTTCTTTTCTTTTTCACTCAGAGATCATCTTCATCGTTCGAAGCAAGACCTAGAAGCTCAGACAGTTTCCCACTTTCATATGCTTCAACAGTGTCTGAAACAAACATATCAAGGAGTTCTCAAGTGATTTCCGGTCTGATTAATTTTCCCCCAAGTAAAGAAACGCAGAAAATTTTGTTTAGAGTATAAGGATCGGTTACCGTCCGAGCCTCCAATGTGCTCTCCATTTATGAACACTTGTGGTACAGTGCGCCTTCCAACAATCTCACTCAAAGCATCCTGAATGTTCCAGCCATCATCTGCAATGATTAAGGCAATTCTTCTTAAGTCAGTCTTGCTATATTGGTTCAGATGCACATATCTTGAACTTTATCCTAGGATTATGAACTCAAGTCTACAAGGCTTTTAGTCAAAAAATAGAGATATTATAGAAGCTTAAAGCGAGATCAAGATGCCATGAAAACCTTTAGCCATCCTATCTCTGGTTATGGAAAATGTCAGTTATCAAAGGTGGGCATCGTCGTATAATCAATTAGTCAAAGATGCTAGAAACAAATCATATGTCTGAGAAAACAAGAATTCGGAACAGTAAGAGTGTTGCAATGCTTGTTTAATGATCCGGGTTGCACTGTGTTAATTCTTAGGTTATTAACAGTCGCATAAATTTCTAGCACAACAGGTTCAATCCTTTGCTTGTGCAGTATCAAAACGATAAGGTATTTGTAAGCAAACCTCTCTCATCAAGCTCAATTACATGCGGAACCTGCTTCAACTCTTTGAAGACAGATTTTGCCCTCCTACAATACCTGCAAAATATCTCACACATGCAGAGAGAGAAACAAGTGAACAAACAAACGAAACAACTAATAATTCCACTCTCAGGACTGCGAACAGATTGATGGAAAATACATCATTTGCTTCAAATCAAATTGCTCAGAGGCAAAAATTAAAAATAACCAAAAAAAATATTATTCTCCCTTTCAACAAGAAAGGAGGTGCACCTTTCCATAGAAAACTCAGGAGTTTGCAGTGTTTACATGCTAGAAAGATATTCAAAATCACAAGGACATGAAAATTAAAATAACCACACAAAACATATTAAATTTGTCTTAATCATGTCCCAGAAGCCATTATTTCAGAAAATTTTCAACAAAATCAACATTCAGTAAAACCTTGCTCCTAAATTTTAAGCAGGAGCTGGAAATTTAATATGCCATCTTTATGATTTGGGCAATGAAAAGCTTTATATTAGAAAAACAAATGTAAACTTGCTTTCTGGAAACCACGAATTTCAGCATGACAATAGAACCCTACAAAATACGGCTTCTCATTATATACAAGAAACTGTCCATTTCATCATCAAAAGCAAAACAGTTTATTTAAAATTTTGAATCCCTTTAACATTTTTCTTCACTGGAATTGCCATTGAAGAAATCATAAAATTCTCCAGTCCTTAAAATGAAAGCATATATTAACCACTTACTTACCAAAAATGCAAATCTGGAACAATTTTAACCGTACCCAGAAACCAATTTCAACGCAGGCAAAACCCAACTTAAAATTTGAATAAATTTAAGAGCAACTGACTGGAAAACAAGGAGAGAGAAAGAAAGATTCCTACGGGCAATAAGACTTGGAGAAGATGACTATCTTGTGGGAAGAGATGGTCTTTTTGACAAAGGCAGCTTCTGGGGATTTCGCAGAAGCTCCGGCAAAAGATGTGCAGAATAAAGAGGTCGCAATAGTTACTGTTAATACTGAGATCAGTGGAGTTAGTCTTCTCGCAGCCATCGAAGAACTTAGGTCAGCGGATGCAGCAAGAATTTGTATAGGATTGCACACTGAACAATATTGTAGCAGTGGGTGTGATAGGACCGAAATTTAATAAATTAAGATCTTTTATTTTTATTTTAAATAAATATTAGTACGGATAAGTCAGCCGTATATGCATTCATACACCATTGACCATGCATCTCTTTCAATTCTGTTGTTATATTTTTAACTCTTCCTTCCAATATTCGTTTTTATGTTTTATTAATTATTTTTTTAATAAGAACATGTCAATAATGATAAAAACTCTTTTGGAATAAACGTGTAAAACAATAATATCTGGTCACAAAATGAGTGAATTAAGGTGCCAAAGTCAGTAACATTTGCGAAGCACCACAAGCTGAGCATACACAGGGATTTCAAATTGAATAAAAGATTTTAGATTTGTTTTAACTTAAAACAATCCAAACTAATAATAAAAGATAAACACAACCAAATCGACCCAACACTTATTGGTTTAATTTGATTAAAGCCCATATCTAAACCATCAATTTGAGCAAGTTTAAATCGGCTCGGATTAGATTTTTTCACCCAAGTACCCGAAGACAGAATTTTCATGCTTTCTTCGGGCAGGGACATCATCCAAGATGAATTCCATTGCAGCTCAGCTCCATTTTTTCGATAGCAATGAATTTTCCCAGTTCAGCACAAATTCAATCAAAATGTAATTATGGGACCAGCCATCCATTCAATTCAAGCGACAAAAATCCATTGAAGCGGATGCACAAAATTGATCAACTAAAATATATCATAATGAAATTACTACACTTATTGAGCATCAGTCGGGTATGAAAACTAATATAGGCTGAAATATATCATATTTTACAACCAAACATGTGATAGTCAAGCTGAAGTACAGTCTCAAGCCATATAAATTATTTGTGAAGCTGAATTCTATTCCACAAAATGACTGATTACTTGGGATCTGATGATCTTATTCCATGCTGCTTGAAATATTCTCTAAATCCGTAGGCACTGAGGTCGTAATTAAACTGGGGAAGTCAAAAATGAGACTAAACGTTGTGTTGAGATAACAAAAATATAACAGATTAAAAGAAAACTTTAACAGAAATTATTCTCCAAATTCGCAGGCACTGAGGTCGTAATGGTTATCTATGTCTTTTCTTTCTACATTGACTACAATATATTTTGAATATTAGCAAATCTTCTTCTTAAAAAAGTACAAAAATTTAAAACTTAAGAAGACAACACATAGTATATACCAATATAATCACGTAAAGAAAAAAATAAGCTCAAGAACTCACTGGTAGAACTTTAACAGAATACTTTGTTATATTTGGATCAGCACCTCTTCCTTGGTTACTTGCCTGCATGATCAAATTAGATACATCATTGAATGGAAGCTGCAAAGACATCAGTACCATGCCAGGTTGACAAGCTGAATGAATTATGTAAAGTTACAGTCACACAGAGTACAAGAAAAAGAAGAGAATATATATGTAAGGCTCTGCTTGTGTGCATAAAGTTAAACTTCCAGAGCATAACTGGAGAAGCCACCGTTCAATTTTTGTTTCTAAGGGTTGTAAAGAAATCTGTTATAATATATGCACCACAACCACTGAAAATAAAAAGCCAAGAGACAATTATAAAAAGTTATATGGGTTCATTTCATAAGCTACATAACAGACAAACGGTAGAATTATTTCCACAACCATCTGGACAATCCCTATAGTTCAGAAAATAAACTAACAAAAAAAAGGTTAGTATAATCTGAATAAGAACTCTGTGTATTACTTCATAAGCTAAAGACGACAACTGATATACAGGGTACAACTAGGCTGCCTGTTTCCTTACTGCCAAAAGCTTAGTAAGAGGAAGATTGCAACAGGTATACAATGTGCTGGCAGCCTCAGCTTGGCAAAAATGAAGCTCCTCCTCAAGCTCAAGCATCAAATATTGAAATGGGTAAATGCCTGGCGGAGGACCCCTGGGTGACACCCTCAGGGAATGCCCATGCTAGGAAGGAAACTTCAACTGAGGACCCAGGCCTGCCTCTTATTTGCAAGGAGCAGCCTACTTCGGAAGAGGGGAAGGGCAAGAAATCCCATCAAATATCAGGTGACAGGCGGAATAAGGGCTTTTTTGCTCCCTTTATAAGTTAAAAGTAAAAGGTTGCTGTCAAGGGGCAAGCAAAACGCAATGGAAATTCTCTGAATAAGAACTCTAGGCAGCCTATGAAACAACTGACCTAATTAATTCACTATGTGATGGTGAACAAATAAATCTAAGAAATAATAATCTCATGATATCTTTTAATTGGTTGCTGTCAGAACAACAAAATAAGGAGGAAAATTGCACTTTAATTTCTCAAGAAGCAACTTTGATCTTTTTTCCAGTAGTTGAGGTAGATAGAGGCAAAGAAAAGAGGCAGAGACAAGCTATAAGAGAGATCTGAACATGCAAATGCAGGAAGGAGCCACATTACTTGTTGCGGACTATGAAATATCTCAATGAATGGATACTCCTTCCTCTGCCTTGTTAGACAGAACCCAGGATATTTTGGACACTCAACCTGGAACAAACCAACCAAAACCAAAGATCATGAGAAACATGTTAAGAGCTAAAGTAGGATAAAGAAAATAAGAATTATGATGTATTTACAGAGTATCACATATGGCTTGATGTGTAGAAGAGGAAATGATGGGGAGCTATAATTTGTGAAAAGAGATAATCATAAGCCTTCACATAAGACAGCCTTAAATGTGTACGGCACACAAGGATGCCATTGCAGACTGTGACAATTTCATTTTTATTGTTGAAAAACTTACAAAATATATACAATTTTCAAGATCTATATGACATTCAACCTAACCAATCTCTTTTCAAAGGTTATAATGGCAAAAACAACTTACACGCATAAATTTTACATGTGGATAGAACTCAGCAGCAGCTTCCTCCAGTACTCGGTCAAGATGTTTGGTGTAATTACCCCTGCTCATTTAAATGAAAAGTTAGAGCCACAGAATTTGATGTCAAATTTAAGAATAGAAGATAGAGAAGAGAAGATTGCTCAATCCAAAATCACCTAATGGTAAATGCAACTACAACAGGATTGCCCTGATGAAGAATTTGGACAAATTCACGCTCTGAGGTAAAATGAATAACACGAGATGGCCCAAGGTCTTTTGGATAACCAGTGTAATACCTGGAATTTTCAAAAATGACAGGCAAATTTATAATGAACAATCAAACATTGTAGAAGATGAACGCCAACAGGGTCCTAGGAAATCCATACCCTAAAAGAGGCTACATAACCCAACAACACTCAATCTTTATTATGATTTTTGTTATTTTTTCACATGGACATAATGCCATTGAAGAAAATAAAATTGGTATACCAAATGAAATTTAAAAATGGAGCAAACAACGAATTTACATAAATTGAAACTATGAGAAGTGAAGAGATGTCAAAGAGAGGCTTTGATAAAATATTACCAATGCCATATCAACATCAAATATGACAATGTGAATTAGAAAATCTATGGGATTCAATCACAAGTATTTCTTACATTTTTTACCATTTTTGGAATATTTTATTTTTGTTATTTGTGATATTATTATTTTTAGTTACTCTAGGATCCTTATCCCAGAGATGATTTAATAATTCTTGTTTCCTTTTTCTTACCCCTAAACATATTAATGTAATTAAATGAAAGTTTTGACTCAATAAAGTATATTTGAGAGTTTATTTCTTTCTGTTGTTTCAAGACTTATGTCTCTCACTTACTCAAGAATTGCATCATGCTCAAATGATAGCTAGCTATCAATTTCATTCTGTGTCATTTGTTATAAGAGTTTCTAGCTATCTAATATTATATAGCACAGAGTTGCAAGCAAGCTTATTTAAATAGTCGAGATAAATCCCCTCCAAAAGTAAATTTTACAAAACCTTGTCTGATGCAAGTTTCATCCTTTTATCAGGAACTTTGAATTCAAAATAATATTTAAGATAGACATTCAGCTTACAATCTGTCTTTGAAAGTTGACCATGAAAATTAAAAATATCTTCAAATATTAGAATACATCTGTTGATTACCTAATTAATGGTTTCTTGATGGAGAGTGTTCTTGAATTTCGGGATGAGCCCATTACAGACAATATCCCAGCTATATAATTCACAAAGAACAATATTTAGAACCGAAGATACTAGTAGAAGCACAATATTCAAGCTAATAAGGGTGGGGAGAAAATAAGAAACAGTTAGAAGAGATATAATATAGCACAAAAGCAAGGGATTAATAATAAAAGACCTACAGTAATAAAGAACGGCATTTTGTTCAAACAAAAGACAAAATTGTTGTATACTCTTCCAGAGAGAAACAAAAAAATGTTCATACTTGCATGTTGAGCGAAGATGATGGATCATTCTATCAAAAAATCTTTGCTCCTCCATGAAATTCAGCACTGAACGAAACCAACTTTTCAAATATCCTGCAAGTAGAAAAGTTGGAGGATCCAAGTTGTTAATTAAAGAGTAATAATACAGACATTCAAATGCCATGCTCCAATAAATTAATTGTATTCACAAATTAATTATATTATTCCAATTGCCGATTCATGAAAATACCAATCAGTGTTAGTAATCAAATTCACCTTCTACATGGGAAGCATACAAGTAAGAAACGTCAACCATAACAATGCCCATAAACTAATTGGAACATTTCATCGAACAAGTAGCAAACAACACAGAGTGTTCATTAATACTTTTTCGACACAAGCACACCTGCAGACAGCTGTTTGAAAAACATTTAATTGAACAAGTACCAGGCACTACATTACAAACTAAAGATATTTCTGTAAAGGCAGGCAAACAACAAATTGTTAAAAGTTATAATATGTGCAACGTCGTGCTTACACACAGTTTCAATAGAAGCCCATTTCTCCGTAAACCAGAACCCAGAAAAAATTGTTTTAATCCACATCACATGAACATTTTAATAAAATACCCATAACATAAACAACGTTTACAGTCCGTTTGGCTGCTGAGAAAATCAAGTAAAGAAATATTCTTAAACGAGTCGAGACTATTGTTGCAGTGATGAAGCACCAAATTTTCCATTGCAATCATTTTGGAGCTAAGGAAAAGTAACGAAATATGCGCATGTGAAAACAAATAAAAAAGTGGGGAAATTTTAAAATGGATTAAAAAGAACGAACCTGTTTGCAGAATACAGAAGCTGTTTGAAGTGGAAGGTGAATTGATGCTCAACAGAGAATGGCTGACTACCGCTTAAGTAACCTAAGTCTACTAATTGCAAAATAGGAAAAATTAATTAAAAAAATAATGTTTAATTTAAAAAAAATAATATATATATATATATATATATTCTCGTTCATGAAATTGGATTATTAGAACAAATTTAAAATAAATATTAATTTTTTGGATTTATTTATTAGTTTTATAAGTTTTATAAAATAATTCTTCACAATTTATTAATTAAAAAAAGGAATAATAGTACTAGTAATTTGTTATTGAAAAAACAATTATCTTTTTTTAAAATTGAAGCTTTTATTTATATAATTTAAAATAGAGTAATTTCTTATTCATAAACACGCATGAGTAACAATAACGATCCTTTACCATGAATTTATTAATATTATAGATTTTTTTTTTTACCTTTCTAATTTAAATATAAAAAAATTTTGGGAGCAATGAATATTGTTATAGTTGTACATGTACAAACTAAGATACAAGGAATTTAATTATTAATTATTTGTATATTTACAAGATTGTGTTAAATAAATGTTAATTTTTAAAACTTATAAAAAGGATGCTTAGAATTGGGGTGAGTATACATATTTATATATGTGCCATCAATTTGGTCTGATTATTAAAAGAAATTTGCTTGAGGTTTGTAAAAATAAATCAAATGGTTATTTTCAATTTTTGAAATTAAAACTAAAAATTAGTAAATCAAAAAGATTAATGTTATAAATAATGCTCAATTTTTAACATTAAATTTTTTAAAAAAATTCATTTGATTTTGACGAAAGTTATTCATCGTGCACATGTAATTAAGAGTTCATTTATATCTTAGTTTATCTTAAACTATAAATAATGCATCAAATTAAAACTAGATTTTTTAGTATCTAAAAAAATCGTATACTCTTTTGCATAAGAGTTTTGATCTACAAAAATTGAGCTCATGCAAACTCGCAAATGGAATCGTATCTATGCAAAAATAAATAAATAAATAAAAATTTAATTCATAACCATGGTCTTAATAAACCTTTCTTATAATTTAAAAATATAATTTAAATAATAAAATATAATTTAAATAATAAAAATGTTTGCAAACCGAGTCAAACCTGCGACAGGCTTTTTCAAGCCTGACTTCACCACATACCCGACTCTTTTGCCATCATCTCTGCTCGAACAACAGATAAAAGTGTTGTCCCATATTTATTTTTTGTCCGAAAAATAACCATAAGAAAAATATTAAGAAAATGAGTGCATAGGTAGAACGCAATAATCAATCATTTATATCTAACTGCAATCAAAAATTGATGGGGTTGAAGAATCTTACCAAGCACAATGAGAAAATACTTTGAAACCACAAGGAGGGATAAGAAGCATTTGATCTCAAATTAGTAAACTCATTAGCAAAACTTAATGAGTGGAAGAAACTGGTAGTCTCCTCCTTATACTTGTTATCTTTACAGCTACTCCACATACATATTTCAGACAAATATATTTAGCCTTATAGATATCTTATTACCACATATTACAAAGAATATTACTCCAACCGTACAACTCACTTAACTAAGATCAACCATTTCATCAATCTATCTCCAATATCCCTGAGCTATCACCGGGATACTTAACTTGTGTCCTCGACTTCCTTTCATGGAAATTTCCCCAAAACTGTATGTGCCAGTCACTGATCTAACAGTGAGAGTCACGGAGAACTTCCGCGAAGCACCGGGTCTGAGAGTCATGGCTGGAGGGTTGGCTTCAATGGCAACAGATGGTTGCATCCTGGCAGAGATCACATAGGTTTCTTCCTCGGCAATATTCGTGACTGTTCGAGTGACTGTTTGAGTCTTCACAAGATGAGAGACTGTGATTGAAGGAGTGTTGAAATTTGATGGGTGGCCCATTGTGTAGTTACAGGGTTGGTTTGTGTAGTTCCTTATCTCGTAATGGTCAATGCCAGGTGTTGTGCACAAGAATCCTAGATAATCTTCATAACCTGCCAAGAAAAGTTTCAGGAAGTTAGAAAGTAAAAGTGAAATTTTGCTCAAGAATTTGGCAAAATGATTAGCAGAATCTTCTGTCACTCTTTTGTCATTTTTACGTGAAAATTGTACGTGCCAACAAACTTAGGCGTTCAAGTCTTCCAGGTAGTAAACTTAGACTTGGCTTCAGAACAAGTATAAATGCTAATTAACATGGAACCATAACGTACTCAGACGAAAATACAAATAAAAAATGAAAACTGAATTGTTGCCTCACTTAAAAACAGAAATTATGTGGTAAACACCAGAACTTTTATTGAGAATTCTTAATGACAATTTGATGCCATCTTCTATTTATTCTTTCCCTGATTTCCTTTCTTTAAAACAAAAATTGCGTGTTTGGATTAATGCTATTCCTTGACAGTGGAAACAATTACATTCTCAATCGTTGGCTACCAATAAATGGCCATGGCTTTGTTTGGTGCTACTGTGCTTTCAAAGCACAACTACTAAAGTGTTAAGTAAATATTAATTGCTAGCAGGGACCACTCACTTTTTTACTTATATTTGACATTTAGAAATTTCATCCCACCAAGTTAATCCACCAGGGAAGGTGGTAAATGCTTTTCTTAATAAGAAGTTTCTTCCATCCCTCGACTTCCATAGTTTTGGGCAAGTAAGTGATGGAAGGTTAACTAGCCTCAACTTGCATCCATTGACCAATCAAAAAGAAAATAAATGTATAACGGAGATGACAAACTAAACCTGCATCAAAGATGAGTCCAGGATCCAAGGCAGCTCTTGGATTGACATGGCCACTCCCGTAATCAAAAGGTGTAGCTGTAACTAGCTTCATAGCATCTGTTTCAGAATACTGTTGTGCTTGAAGAGGCCTTCCAGCTCTGTCCAGTTTTGTTGATGTGGTCATCAAAGCTGATTTTATAGCAGCAGGGCTCCAATTAGGGTGGTGCTGCTTCACAAGAGCAGCTATTCCAGCTATATGTGGTGCAGCCATGCTGGTTCCAGATATCAAGGCAAATGCTTCTCCTGCTCAAAGCAAACAGCTGCTTACAATGCAATAGTCCTCACTTCTAGAAGTACAAATTTATTTTCATATTCGTCTTTCACTGACATATCATGGAAGTTCATGCAAGTTGCAAAATCTTACCCAAATAATTAGCTTCGTCTGTTCCATTTGGAGACCAAGCAGCCCAAATGAGAGAGCCAGGAGCCAGAATGTCAGGCTTGAGAAGATCTGCATCTTGGAAGCTGAAATCTTTTATATTTGGCCCTCGAGCAGAAAACAACGCCACCTGTGGCGCTGATTTATGGAGAATAGGCATCAAACCATCTCCAATGTTACCTATAGCTTTAAAACTCTTCACTCGTCCAGTCCAATCTCTTGATGTAGAGGTGTTGTAGTAGTCTACAAGATCCTAGAATAAAGATGCCCAAGCAGCAAACACGTAAGAGTCAGGAACAAGACAGAGCAAACAAATGGACAAGGCTGGGAGAGGAGGCAGGGATTTTGTGATCCAAAACAAAAGGAGCTCACAGGAGTATCAAGCTGTGCAACAACTCAGGATTCATGCAGTTGTTATCAGAATTACAACTGAGACATGAATTAAATAAAGCAGGAATATTAATACATTTTAGTCTTGTTTATAGTGCTTCCATTTCTTTTCTTGATCCAATTCACATGTCACATATGAGAAGCTCATGTCGGTCTCACGACTTTTGGTTGACAATTAGTAATTAATTGGCACAATCTTGAATACTGAAGAGTATATGTCACATGGAAGAGCATAAACAACTTAGCAATGGGACTGAATTACTGATGCAGATCAAATACTGCCCCACATATTAAGAGAATAGTGTGGAAATTGCTTCTGTCTGTGATTGTTAGTAATCAACTTCAAATTATCATCAAAATGAGAAGAGTTCAAAGGAGAAGAGTTCAAGTAAGTAATTACCATTGACTTGGTGACATCTGTGATAAGTATACCAGGAATTCCAACCGGAACAGGATCAAATTTTGTTCCAGGGGAAACATTTTCCACAGCAAGAACAAATCCGGCTGCACCAAGGCTTTCGGCTGTTTCCGAAACTTTCTTGATTGATGCACTACCACTAACAAAATTGAAGGAATAGCCACAAAGCAGAATGTTACCCTCAACCAAGTTTTTGTTTAATACGTCTGGTCTCTGGCAGTCTGAGGGGCTGTACTTTGTTACTGAAGAATCCAGAAGAACATCATTTGCCGCAACCAAGGTAAAGGTTTGATTTCCGTGTGTAGCAGCTGCAGTATCCATGACAACTACCAGCTTTAGACAGGCAGATCTCTATGTAAAAGAAAAAATAAAGAACCCTAGCAGACAACTAACTGCAGGTACTCAGCCTCCAACTAGTATATTCTTAAATGTGCTTAAGTGTGAGTATGTGGTTTGTGTAAAAAACCAAGGAAATTAAGTAAAAATCAACGACCCAAACAACAACTAACTGCGAATATTCAGGCTCCAACTAGTATATTCTTAAATGTGCACAAGTTTGCATTTGTAGTGTACACACAAAACAAATTCTATATTTTATTTGGTCCGAGCAAATTCTATATAATTCTCAACTATTCCAAGCAGAAACTTTGAAAGTAAGGTCCAAAGCAAATATTATATTTGGTGACTGAGTTTGTTGGATCTTTGACCTTTAATGATTCCATCCAAGGAAAAAAGTGAAAAGCCAAAACAAATTTAAGGAATTCCACATAGCTTTTGTAAGATCATTGACAGGCTTGACTGTCTTCTATATGTCTAGCATATGGGTTTTAGAACAATCTCTCAGCCAGCTTTAGCTCAATACATGGTTGAAAGAGCCATAGACCCTTCTTCACTAGGACAGATCTTGAGAATCCATAAATTAGTGCGGCATGTACTCTGAACAGGGTTGTTACAGAACAACAGGAAACTTGTATGTATATTGATGAACACGACGAAATGGTGACACCTTATTAAAATTTATGATCCATCACACCAAAAGCCAGTACGCTAAAAAGTCTATGTGACATGATTACCAGTGAAACTCTAGTTTGCCTGACAATGGGAACATATGACTACATAGAACTAATAGAAGTGGGGAAAAAATTAAACAACAGCATCAATCGACAATCTTTCAAGTATATACAAAATACAGATCGAACAAGACAAACATGCCAGGAGTAATTTTGCTGTTACTGATATGTCTATTTGTCAACCTCATCAACAAGTTGATGAGATTTACATTTTCATGACAATATCTAGTTCAGCCACCTGTTTCATGTTAATACATACCAGTTTTCTACAGGTTTAGTAATGTCCATCCCAATGGCTATCATATCATAAGAAACAAATAGTGACAATGATGAAACTTACGTGACAACCCAAGTCCAGCTAAAATTTTCCCATTGCCCAAGTTCAGATGGTTTTTGTATCTGCGGTCATCAATAGCAGCTGCTACAGATGTTATCCATGGACTATAAGATACCATAGTTTTTGGAAACGGACCTCCATTTCCAGCTGCCTGTGCAACAAATACACCTGCTTTCACAGCTGCAAGAAGTGTAGCATCAAAAGGATTTAAATATGTGGTCTTGGTGGTTGCTGGAGGACTGTTTGGCCCTACGGAAAGGCTAAGTATATCCACCCCATCATGAACAGCCTGTTACAGAAGTGTTCTCAAATCAAAATCAATGCACAAAGATATAACTGCCAATGAAAACAACCAAAGAGAATATGAGACTCATTGACAATGGGGTATATGTTTATATTTTATTCATAGTAAGAAATCCAACACTTCATTACCAATCAATCTAGAACTTTTCAACTCCCCACCCCCCGTCCCCGATCTTCATATATATTAAAGTAAGACAGATCATTATTGGGAGTAGAAAGGGAGTAATAATGCTTTGTCTATGTAGTGTAGATAAAATCAGATAACGGAGAAAATGTCTAAGCTAGAAATTGTTACCTAATTGTCAATAAGGAGTCTATATACCATTGGAGTATCTTGCCCATCAAAAAATCAGAATCTCATTATTTGAAGGTAATGATGGCACAAAAAGAAACCAATAAGATGAGTTATATCACAGCAAAAAGAGAAATAATGCCAATAGTATCTTCTAATTTTTGTATGTGGTGCCTTCTACGGTGCAAGAACACACCTGATCAATCGCAGCCACGACATCTGCCACAAAGCCTCCAAAAAGCCTGTATAGTGCCTTGTACACAGCAATCCTGAACAAGAATAATTGAAGTTATCTATTAAAAAAGAAAAGAAAGTACAAGAATATTTTCATTGAAGTATTGCCATTATCGGACTATTAATCCCCACCTGGCACAGGGAGCCATCCCACTTGCTTTCCCAAATTCATGGCCACACATTCTCACAGGAATACCATTATTTCCAGCTGCAATAGCTGCCGTATGACTGCAATCAGAAAACACAAAACGAATTATATAAGAGATCAAATTTGACCCATCTAGCTCAAAGTCAACATAAGTAGAACAAAGCCTCCTTTCTGATACCATATTTAAAAGTCCTGTCTAGATGGTTTTTATAGCAGTCAGCAGAACAGAAATGGCATCATACTACAGTAGCTGATCAGAATACTTAATCTTCTGACTCAAGGCTTTCAAAAGAATGACATAAAAACTCGGGAAAGAATTAAAATATTAAAAAAAATTCTTAAACAACTTTGTGAGATTACATTTTACGATAAATGAAAATGGTAGCATGTGATATTAATAGATGCTCCTATAGAACAATGATGTGGTATCTAACCTGCCATGTCCATCACCATCCATGGGAGAATCAAAATCAACAGCAGGATTGAATGCCCGGGCAGCTATTGCAGCTTGTGCAAAATGTTGGGCACCAATAATCTTCCCATTGCAGAAGCTCCTTTTAGTATCAGGATCAACTTCACATTTCCCTCTGTACTTTGGGACAGACCTGTATGGATCATTATGGTGGGATGCAAAGCTTGGATGGTGGGGATAAATTCCAGAATCTACAAATCCTATCACAATGTCTTCACCAGCCCTGTCAAAGCCACCTCCTGTTGGCCATACTCCAGTTGGTAGTCCCAAGAACTCTGGGGTGTGTGTCGTAAGTCTCCTCACCTTCCAATCTCTTTCCACAGATTTCACGCCAGAGGCACGACGTAGGGTTTCTGCCTACCAATATAGTGGGATAATGTTAAAGGAATGAGAATGCAATATCAATGAATGTTAATAAATCATAAACCTGTTAATGTTAATAAAACAAGAATTTCAATAGAAAGCACAAGAATAAGAATCTTTCAAGGCTTTTCACCTGCTGAGGGGAAATGTGAACTGAAAAACCATTTATAAGGTGTTTATAGCTGTAGAGCTTTTTGTAAGTACCACGCTCAAACAGCAGCCCAAGAAGCATATCATGTTTCTGTTCAAGATGACGGGCATAGGATGTAACCAGTTCACTGAAAAAAACACAAAGCACAGAGAGTCAGCAATAAAACAGACTTTATAATATTCCAATCCACTTGTTTATTCTCAGGAAAATAAAGATCACAAATGTTAAAGCTTGACATGGTATAGCATATAATGAAGAAAGAAACCTCCCACCAAATTAAGAAGCTTTACACTACCATCAACCATGGGATCACTGCTACATGAACTTTGAGGATGCATGATAAATATATAAACCATCACAGGCATGCAAACGTAAGAATATTTTAGAATAAGAACAACACTATTCCATCAAAGATAGCAGAGCATTATAAAATTTTGAAAAAGTCTCGATTTGTCAACTGATTTTGATCAAAGTGTGACATTTGCAAGGCCATGATTACAAAATTGAACAAATATCAGAAGATAAGTAAAGATTTGATGAATACTCTGTCATAGGCTTCATCATTGACTATATTATATTAATATCCCATAGCAAATAATAACTTATAGAACCTGTAAATCAGAGTTCTTTCTGCTTGTCCCCAAAACATGCATTCACATTTAAGTCATCACTGTAATTTTACAGTAAAAAATAATTTTAAAAAAATCTGGCTGTAATTCTTTAAAAATTGAGCTTCGCTTTGTGAACACTAGAAAAGAGCAGCAAAACTAACAGTTGTTGCAGTAGATTAGAGTATACTCAGTTTGGCCTAAAACTACCAACACTAATATGATTGCATATATTAAGAAAATCAGGGAATATTACGTAATTTTTAGTTAATATATATCGACCAGGTTAGATGATAAAACACAACCTATTAAACCAGACTTTATTTTGTGGGTTGCGTTTAGGTTAGATAATGACATGCAACATGCAATTCCAAAATACCCAGCTTTGACTTAGTTTCTTTGAGCTTGCCATTGTACAAATTTGGCACAGTAAAAGGCAGCATAAAGTCAATCCATGAATCCAAATCTCAACAATTTGATTAGTACAAGCAAAATATCTTTTTAAGCATACATGCGTGATAAGTCGAGGCCCCACTCAGAAACAAAAAAAAAAAGTTGATATAAAATCCCATGAATTCTTAAAAAGGTCCAAACATGCAGTCCAGCATAAGCTGACAACAATAACAAAAATTCTTTGGATGATGTTGCAGGTACCTGGTGGTGTCAATCTTCCCATCGGATTCCACAGCAGTGGCTTCAAAACCATTAACACCACCTTTGTAACTTGCAATCGGCTCTCCTTCAACAGTTACTATGTAAATCTCGGCATTCCCAGTAATAAAAACAGTGAATAACACAAAAATTGTACATGAAAACTCCATCGCCCTCATCTTCACCGATTAAGCCCCAACCTAAGCTGCCCAGAAGATCTGTCCAGCACAGTAACAAACGGTCGATTAGCACAACAGAGTTGACCATCGGAGTAATAGCATAAAGACAATAGGAGATAATGACGATGGTCATATCAGTGTTACTGCTGATCCCAAAGCTTATAGTTCGATTTCTGATCATTTCCTAAGAATTAAAAAAAAGAAAAAGAAAACAATTAAGATTCTAAAGTAAAACAATATCTCAGCTCCGGTACATACATACGCCAAGGGATTTCTGGGTTTAATAAATAAAACAAAAAACTTATCTGACTTGAAACCTGATCGGACCAAAATCTCAACCAACTAAAAATAGACTAATTTAAACTTCTTCTTTTTTTTTTCTTACTGTTAAAAGCGACATTCATAAATTTTTTATAACAAAAAAAAAACTAAATTTCCTCGATTCATTTTTGTTCTTCCCAGCAACTAACCAGATGCAACCCAGAAAAAAAAACAACTTCCCACCCCAAAAAAAAAAAGTTAGATAGAGATCAGATAGCTGAAATGCTTGAACAAACAGCACATACACTGATTTTAGAAAACTGAATTGATTGATAAAGTATGAATCAAAGAGAATCACTTCATTCAACAACAAAGCGTAAATAGCACATATATATCAAGCTATCGTTCAAAAAAGCTACTTCAATAACCAAAACTCCATAGCTGCATTAAAAATTAATAAATTAAAATCCCAAAAAAAATAAAAGCAAATACATAAAAATAAAAATAAAAATAAAAAATGAACTGCTTTATTCAACGATCGAAGAAAAGAATAACGATCAAGAACAGTGACCCCGTTATTCACATTTCGGCCAAGCAGAAAAAAGAGAAACAATACTTTAACTCACACGCTAAAACGAATCAGGAAAAGGCTTCGCCTTCGCTAACACGATCAATCAAAGCTAGCCAATGGTGGCGAATCATACAAGAGTATCCAATACGACAATCACATTCGCCGTTTCCCCGTGGACCTCTTTGCTGAGTTCAGAGAGAAGAAGAAAGAGAAAGAGAGATCTAGTGATTCTTCACATTTCGATTTTTGGTTGCTTTAAAGAGAGAGAAATCAAAAGTTGAGTGTTCTACTGTTCGTGAGGAGTGTGAGTGAGTGAGTGAAGTGAGGTCGTTAGGGTTTTTTTAATTATTTTAATTAATTATTCTGGGTAATTACATTGGTCCTTTATTTTCAAAATAATCACAAATAAAAATATAATTTACAAATCCTTTTATTTTAGTCCCTGATGTTGTGTTATGTAAATTTATATTACTACATAATACAACTTATTCATACTAATAGATACGATATTATTACATCATTACAATATATTTTGTTTTTAAAAAATATTTATAAGACATGTGATAATAATAATATTATGCTATAATATTTATTTATATTTTTAATATTAATAATGCTATAAATACACTTATTCAAACAAAATGCCAGGTAACATAAAATTATCATTATTTATTTATATTTTTATGAGAGTAAAAGATAAATAAATTATAAAAAAATAAATAATGATATAATTTATGATATTAATTTATTTAAAAAATTTATATAAAAATATTTTATTATTTGTAATTATGTTATTACGGTGATTACTTAAGGTGTATATGTTCTAATAAATTAGAAGTCTTGTTAAAAAAATGTGAACTCAATACCTGCATTAAGAAAGAAAGGCTATAAAGTATAAACAATTTAACCAATTCCTTGATTCTTAAAATTTAGCCTTATTATACTGGTATAATAAGGATTGTTATGAAAAGTAATTTATATTTTCATTTACTGTAAATTTTCAAAAATATAGGGATCTAAATATTACTATTCCTTCGTTGGTATCTGTCAATTAATCTTTATTATTTTCTTTTTTCTTTTTTTTTTAGGTTAATTAAGAGAGAGGGAAACACTCGCGCGCAAGCTGTGGAGCAGTTGAGAGTGAAATGACAATATTGGCCCTGGAATCTAATTCCGATGGATTGCCGCGGAACACGGGAGGATTCACTGTCTTTAGACTTGGCCACATCTACGTTTTTCTCATTAATTATTTATTTTTCTTTTTTACTTTTAATTTTTTATTATAGATTTTTATTTTTAAATGTTAATTTCCATATTATTAATTAAATTTAAAAGATTCGTATTACAAATAGAAAAGAATTAGGTTTATATTTATAAAATATCTTTAAAAAATTAAAATAAATAAACAATTTTTGAATAGTCAAAAGAGATTGTTGGAGATCTAGATTTGAGTAATTTGGCCTAATTTTTTAGGTTTACTTTAAAAGATTTGAAGCAAATGGGATACAAAAAGTCAAAAGGAAAGGAAGAAAACCGTGTAGTTGACATTTCAATTTTATTACATGCCATATTTTTTTACTTTCAGTAGCAAAATTAGACTATGAGACATATATATATATTTAAAAAATTTTATAAAATTTATTTTAAATTTTTTATTTATATTTTAAATAATATTTGATATTTATTTTAATATTTATTTTTTATTTTAATTTTTATAACAATCGTTTCAAATATAGATGTAAGAGTACACACACATATATATAAGTCCTTGGTAGCATTGTTTACATGCCCTCTTTGTAGTTTTAGTAACTTAAACAATAATTAACTATTCACGCTTGTGTACACACATACATAAAAAAATTAGCTAAGATACCTCCTTACTAGTATTGTTTACATGCCCTTTTTAGGGTTTAAATAGCTTAAACAATAGTTAATTATGAGCGCAAGAATGTACACATGCTTACAAAATAAGTTGGCTAAAATACATCTTTAGTAGCATTATTTACTTACCCTCTTTATACTTTTAATAGTTTAAACAATGGTTAATCCCACGCGCGCATACAAAAAAATTAATTAAAATACATTATATATATATATATATATATTAGATTCTTTAACATAAATTTTAAAATAAATAAAATTTAAAACAAAAAATATAAAATATAAAATAATTAACATAAAATTTAAAATAAATAATATAAAAATAAAAAATTAAATATATTATAATTACTCTCTCTCT